>JANXJC010000078.1:17396416-17411943 GCA_027564655.1 Leptodon cayanensis
AAAATAGTATCTCCTTTTAAATTGGAGGAATGAGAAAGTTTGCATGATATACTGTGAAACATAAGGTCAAAGAGGTAGGTATTCCTTTGAGCAAATAAATAGATTAGATGCAACCACCCAACACAATATGTATTACCAAATAACAGCAGAGTTAGACTGTGCCAAAGAAAATAATTGATTTCTCTTTAATTTGCAGCATTACTCTGGTGTACTTATTGTTTAGGAGACTTTGAGGCCCGTAAATTTCCACACATATGGCATTATGCCATTCAAGCCAATGCACATAAAGTAAAATATAAACCCAAAACACTTAAATCAGTAGACAAAGAGATTTCACTAGGAGAAAGCAGAATAGCAGCAATTTTTAAAGTGGAGTTTGTTCAAAGTTAGCAGACAAAGCCTGTGTGATTTGATATCTGCAGCAGTAGTGAAGCTAGTGACAGGAAATGACCAGGTGCTTGACAGTTTCTGTTGGCTGCATCAGGTTGTCTTCCTGTAGGATGCAGCTGTTCACGTATTCTTTAGCAAAAGCAGATGGAAAATTCATGTAGCTAATTGGTACTACTGACACGGTAGAAATGTTGTTACTTTTTTTTTTTCCTTTTGACTTCCTTTTCTTCATGCTAAGTATTAACATTCCAGATGGGGAACATTAGATTATGTAGAATTTCAAGCAGAAAATATCTGAAAGTTGATGAAAAATGTCCATAAAATAAATAAAGGCTGCTGAAGTGAAGACACATGTTATCTATTTCTTCAATTAGCAATAAAGTCCTTGTAGTATTCTTAAGGAACTGTGGGAGCTCTGACTGAAACATTCATTATTTTTGAGGATACCACTGTTGGATAAAGGTAAAATGAAATTCCCAAACTGAGCTGTGGAAAGATGCTGCTTTGTAGATGCAGAGGTGTTGGTAGTGAAGCTTTTTGTAAATATGGTTAATAAAGTATTTGTAAAATTCTTTCTTGGTAGGACCCTAAGAGATTATTTTAATCTGCTGAGTTGAAAGTAAGACTGATCACTTGATTTCACTTTCAGAGAAAATATGAATTTATAAAAAATTAAACTTCATAAGTGTACTGTGTCTAGGGCTTATTTGCAATGACTTCCTCAGTTTAAATATGTAGGATCATTAAGAATAGTTCTAGAAATAAAATGATGTGACTTGTCTACCTTTCCACATGATTTAAATACTCAAAAATATTAATGTATTTTGTTTTCTCACAATGGCTAGAGTTTTGATTTCCTATATATTCTTACAAACAGAAACAGAATTTTGTGGAAAGCTTAAGACCCAAGAAAGGCTGCTAACAACTGAACAATGAAGATAAGAAATTTCAGTGTAAATGACGATTTAGCTAAAAATGCTGGGAATTGATAAACATATGAGATTCCTTTTCTTTAACAACCATTTTTAGCATCATTATTTTTCACTCAAAAGCAAGATATTTCAGTGTACTTGTTGAACTGATAAAACTGGGTTTTCTAGGGCCCCTATGGCTCCCTTCCCTGTTCAGTCAAAATAAAATTGAGTGGAATTCAAACAGAAAAAAAATCCTTATTTTTTTTTGTATTTTCCCTTTTACTAAAGCCCAGAGAGAAAAATCACACAGCCTCATTTTTCAACAAAGTGCCTGATAAAATTATTAGCTTTACTTACATGCTGTGTATTTCTTCTAATTACTTGGAATCACCATCCAAAACACTGAGGTATCTTAGAAACCATAATTCATTTACAATGAGGGTCTGGATTATTCCCCTGAGAAACCTGTAATGAAGTGACCTGGGTTTTTTTAGCCTTGGTGAAGGGTGATCTCAATCACCTTCCCCTGCCTTCCCCCACCAAATCTCTTGGAGGTCTCCCTGCAAGACAGGAGTGTAATCACAAGACAGGACAAGGCATCAGATAGGAATGACAGCATTTTCTTCTAGAGTTTTCTTGAACTGCGGCTATTCCTCAAAAATTATTGTTCAGCTTAACCTTATATTACTTTGATATGCTCCTGGGAATAAAGGACTAATTCCAGACTTACGCTTTGAGGAATGAGAGAATGGGGCAATAAATAGCTGGGAGCCCTCTAGGCAAACATACATCTTTTTGGGGATCTGTACAGACCTTGGAGAGGGGTATAGTGACCATTTTCTGCAGGTGGGCAAGCTGTGTGGTGTGAAAACCTCGGTGAAGGCAGGCCAGCAGAACTGTAGGGTAAAATCAGAGTGAACTTCTCTGGCGTGTTAGTACAATACTGATAATATTGAAAGTGGTAATGCCTTGGCACACAGCTTTAGTAGAGCTTTATGTTTCATTTCAAAGTTCAGTCAAACTTGCCTAAACATCTTTGGATCAGCAACAAGCCTGTAAATTTCTCAATTGTAACTCCACTAAAGATTTTTATCTTTTGCAATTTTTTTCTGTTTGCTTTGGCTGAAATTAGAAAAAAACTGGGCACTTAAAGAAAGGAAAAGTAAAAAAGTAACCAAAGCAGGGAATCTTGCAAAAAAAGCACACTCAGAAAGTGAACTGAGTTCAACAAAACCAAGCACACTCCCACCCCCTCACAACGGGTGGACTTCTAATGAAAGACAGGAATCATCAGCCATCAAACTACAAATAGTTTTTCACTAAACATACACTCATCTCCATTAAAAAGTGAAAGTCATCAGGGAAGACAGTCCAAGGATACAAAATACCTGTGCTACAAGCACAGTAGTAGGACTGGTAGCCTGTCCAATGTCACATTAATGCTCTGAGGGTATAACTGAGATCTAATTGACATTTTCACGAACTAGTGATGAGTAGCATTACAAAACATAGAAAAAAGATTTCTTTCTTTCCCTCTTTCTTTCTTTCTCTCTTTCTCTCTCCCTTTCTTTCTTTCCAAGAAAAATCCAGGAAGAAGCAGCTTGGAAGTTGCTCACTGACTGCCTCATTGCCTGGCATGCTGGAAGGCAACGTATGACACCAACCAGACATCCCACAGTGCAGTTTTGAACTGATGTAACTGAATGAACACTCTGAATATAGATCACCGTAATCAAATTCCTTTAAGTTATTCATACCTTGCAAATGTGCCAGCAGGAATTTAGAGCAGACAGTCTGCTTTACTCTTCCTACTTAGTTGTATTTTATATTAAAAGGTCATTTGGTAAAATACCTGATGTTAGTACACAGGGACTAGGGTCCAGGGGCAGGGACAGATGGATACACTTGCACGTAGTATCTGTCCTCACTTTATTTTGACATTCTCAACAATAAGTGGATCAACAACAGGAAAACCTGCCAATAAAGGAGTCCCTCTCTTACCACGGCAGGTGACAGGAGAGGAGGGATGGATCTGGGCAGATAAATAGTTTGGGATCTTCTCAGGTAGAGAAGACAACCAAAACAGATCTTCCATAAGCAGCAGGAACAGTAGTGTACCCTCTCCATCATCTGACACTTTTGGGGGCAATGCAATGGCCAGGCCTTCTGCAGGACCCCATCTGGAAGATGCACTCTCACAATGCAGATTGTACTGAGCCACTCAGCAGACAACAGATCTGGACTGTGGGACTCAGTGGGGCTTGTATATGAGACAGAAAGTGCTGTGTGGTACTGTCAAGGTTTCCCAGTCATTTCAGGAAAGTCCATAACCTGAGGTTTAAGTCAACATGATGCTGAAAACTTGAGCACTTTCCAGATTTAGGCAACAGCTGAGTGATGTTTCTGAGGACTGCAATTTGTATTTACTCATCTAAAGCCTATCTTATATCCCTAAAGGCTTTTCTGGATCCTGGCTTATGGTCTGTGAGACAGGAAGCATTTCGTACAATAGGGCTTTACACAGCAGAACCCTAATGTGACTGG
The DNA here is from genome assembly GCA_027564655.1 of Leptodon cayanensis. Lineage (NCBI taxonomy): Eukaryota > Metazoa > Chordata > Aves > Accipitriformes > Accipitridae > Leptodon > Leptodon cayanensis. Next base: position 17,400,265 of record JANXJC010000078.1, read on the forward strand.
GATAGTAGGAGGGACTTAAGCAAATGCACAGAATTTCCTCAATGCCTGCAGCCAACAGTGTCACTTGCAGACTATTTTTTATTTATTCTTTTCTTCAAAGAGGAATAGATCATTTCATGTTGTTATTAGATCTGAAGGGCAAGGAAGACTGCAGGGAACATCTGAAAAGTGAAGCTTTGGAATATCACATCCATTTTCAGGGCAGTAATGACTTAGTTGTTGGAGAGCTTCTATGGAATAGTTATAAATGAAGCTCAGACTGTCATAAAACTTAATATGCTCATGCTCAAAGCAAGTTATGCTCAGACACACCTCTGAGATGATTTTCATTCAGTTTCCTTTTAGCATTAGGGGAAGGTATTACAGAGTGGATTACTGTTGTAATAAGGTTTTCTTACGGGGATTTAGAAATAAAAGTGCATTATTAAAATATTTTTTAATGTTTTTCTCACATAAATGCTGTTTATCATATTAGTAATTTTATTTTTATGCCACATGCATATTTTGAAAAGTTAAAAGGGAAGAACTTGGGAAACACTCAATTTCAGAGGCCAGTTTAAACTGAAACTGGACTTTCAGAACCAGTTGTCTTTGCCACTCATTACTACTGAATAACATGACATTAGTGTGAAAAACACATATCTCTCTTCATGTGAATCAGTGATGTTTGGAGGAATCATCTCACAATGACCAAAACTAACAATTTAGAAAGCATGAGCACACTATGGCAAAGGGGAACTTCCAAATAGTTAAGGGATGAATAATTTCACCTCAAACCTCTCATTGCATATGCACTTCCTGGAATGATTCAGAAGCAACTTCAAGGTTGTTTAAGGAGAGTCTTCCAAGGGCATTAGTTTGAAGCAGGTAGGTGAATGTGAATTAGTTTCTGTTTCATAGGTCTTCGTAAGGTGTAATGCATGCACATGATATTATAGGGAGAGAAACAATTACATAATTGCTGGTAGCAATTTCGAAAGCTGTGCAATCAATTGCCCTTTAGCTATATTTTTAGCACATTCCCTCTCACACTATGGGTAGACATACAAGGACCTCCATATTTGTTGGACTACTTGGGGCTTTTCTTTGAAAATCATTATGAACATCCCCCATCCCTTAATTAAGGAGTTATCATCAGGGAAGATCCTGAAGTTTCCTGTCTTGTAGTTTTCTATATTTAAGAATTCTGCAACATTTATTCTGGAGTTAGGGACAGAAACTGTGTTTGCTAAGGTGACTGTTCTTGAACCTTCCTGAACACAGGTGCTGCTGAGCAAGTGGGGTTTTATGGATTCTGGAGCAGCCTATAGCGGCAATATTGTTGAGCTCTCATGCTCCCTTCCTGTAGTTCAACCTCATTTTTCATCTCTTATACAGAAAGGCCTCCATTTATTTTAAGGTGAAAGGAATTTTTCTTTGGCATATTATATGCAGGGACAGGTGAAGTAGAGATCTTGTAGATCTATGTGATTTAAAAATCTCTTGCATGCTTGTCTATACTTGATGACTAAACCAGTCCCTTCTAAGTTCTGTGTTTCTATGCAAAATCCGTAGAGGCATCTTCTTTGATATGCCAAGATGGGAAATCCTAGCAAGTCCCTTCATGCTCATGTAACAGGGTCCTTATCCACTGTTTGACATGGTTATTATGCAACTATGATTCTTCTGGGACAAGACAAAGCTGTCTGAAAATGTAAATAAAACTAGCACAGGCTGGATGCTGTTCTGTGTGTCAGCTCTCACTTGCATCTGTTACCTTCAAACCTTTTTCCAGCCTCAGTCTGTACTCCTGAATGGAACATTTCTTCTAAGCTTCTGTAGATGTTCAGGTTTCATGCTCTTCTCCCATCCCCATTTTTGGCCTAATTCATGAAGACCTTTCTCATGTCAAAGCAGGCCTAAGCTATCTGGAAAGATGAAACACACAGGTATCACACAACATTGCCTGTTTTCTTACATTTTCAGCCAGGTTTGGGTTGTTTGTTTGTGTTTTGTTTTGTGGTTGGTTTTTTTTCCATTTAGTATTTGAGTTTTACAAAGGGGATTTCAGAAGAATATACCAAACAACATTAACTAAGTCCCATGACAATGCATTTCAGCTATATCCAGCTGAACAACCAAACTTGCAAATGTTTGTCCTAATACAAATCTTCAGTGAGAAGTTCTCAATTCATATTTTACTCCACTTTTGCAAGCACGTCTGCAAAGAGAGAGCCCAGAGTTCACTGGAGATCTGTTGGTCTAAGAGAGCCCTTGGACCACTTGCGAAGTCACAGCCCCACTTAGAAATTAAACTATTTCAGAGATAAGGTTATATTCCATGTCATTATATCATCTTAAGTTACTAACGCAGAAACTCTGCATCTGGCATTTATGAGAAAAATCCAAGCTTACTGTTTCCCTTTTTAGAATTACAACCTATATTTAAAACTGGAAAGTGATTCGTCATCAGAAACAATATGCCAATACCTAGTGTGATTTGCTCGTTTAATATAGTTGACAGTTTTTCTTAAAAGCCTTTCAAATTGATCATCCTTTTCATTCTGGAAAACACAGCTGCTTTCCCACCTTTGAACGCACAAGTATTTGACAGGCAGTGGGAATCCACATTTTTGAAGAGGCTTTTACAATCCTTGTTCCAAGGCAAAGGTAAATGTTAATTCCTGTGCAGCATTGTTCCTTATCTAGCTGTTTTGCACTTTTTTCCAAAGATGGCTTGCAGTTGCCTACTGTATGTACCTTTACTTCAAGACCATTAAGACCACCTAAGAGGAAGACATATACAGGCCTGCCCCTGAGAACTGTCAGCATTACTGATGTATTAGCATATGCTGATGACACAGCTGTCTTCCTACTCATCCATAGCAGGCTGTTGCTTGCCTATCTACAAACTGGCAACTTCCCTTCTAGTGCAGGCTTCACAAGAAATAGCACTAAAAAACAACCCTGCTGCTTTTAAAGACAGCCTCTCTTCTGAAGGCCATCATCCTGCGCTGCCATCGATGCCAGAAAAGCAAAACACAGAATAAGACTCTAAAATAAGTTCAGCTGTTTGCAGGGTCCAGTTATATCTGTAGATAAAAAAATAGGCAGCTCTTTATACCTGAAGTCAGTCTTTCGAAGAGATTAAAATTAGAGTCCGTGAACAGGGAGACAGACAGGTGCACCTGGGCATGCAGCTCCTCTTGCATCTCTGTTTTCCTTGGCTCAAACTAGGCAGATTTTACTTGACAGTGAAACTGAGCCCCGAAAATGCTGTTTATTTGTTTTCAAGCAGCAGAGAAGGCACCTTTATAGAACTGGCACTCAGTACAGAGCTGCTGTTTCGTTTTGGGGTAATGCATTCCCTATTATACTCATTGTTCTGCGTTTATTCTATTGCCTGGTACTGTAATACACTGCTCTGGGTATGCTAACGGGATTTCATGGGGCTGCCATCACCAGCTTGATTTGTAACAGGAAGCCAGGACAATAAAGGCATTGAGAAGATTAATGTGAGAAATGCATGCCTCTGTAGAGGGGCATCAATGCAAAATGAAAAACAACACTGTCTTCCATTGCTTGTTACTGCCATCTCATTTTCACCAGTAAATAACTAGTGCATTTCTCTCCACAATGAACACCAACAAAAGGAAGACAGCCTTTATCAACAATGGGCATACTACAGGAGGGGATAGAGAAGGCAGCATTCCTCTCAGGCATCTCATATAGTCACCTGTCATTCCTCCACTGCCCCAAGACTGCTGTGTTTAAAGAAGCTCCCTCAAATTTTACCTCACTGAACATCTCCGGACAACCTGCAACTTTCTATCAGAAAATTCACCGTGGGTTAACAAAGGCTCTGGCAGTTTTGGAATAGGTTTTGATGATCTGCTCATGAGCATACTCTAGTGAAGCTATTTTTTTCTGTTACCATAGCTTAGATGATAAACTACATTTGGTAGCACAGAGTGCACAACTGCGCTGTTGACTTAAAAACAGCCAGCCAACAGTAAAGTAAGGTGGCCTCAGGAAAGGGCTTCTTAATTTTCACTGGACATACATTATCATTACACACACTGATCAAAAGTTCTGAGTTACACAGTGTTCTTGCATTAATTTGGAAATTCAAAGAAGTAAAAGAAGATAGGTATTTTTGTTAATTGCTGTCTTATCTATTTGCATGTCAACTATGTTGTCATTTCAGGGCAAAAACTATAGCAGGGAATGGAGAAAAAAAAAGCAGGACAAATGATTATTATGTGGTTATTTCCCTTGCTGAAGGCCAGATTAATCTTTCAGGAGCCTTTGGCAGACCACACATCAGGTGCCATCTGAAAGCATGAAAACAGAACCAGCTGGTATGGCAGGCATGCAGAAGCAGTGCAGAATGTATATGGCCCACAGGCTGCCAGGAAAAGGTTGCATCAATGTGCAGAAACCAACATTATACCAGACAAGTTACTCAACAGTTTAGGTAGCCCTGGGCTCTTTTACTCTACCTTCCCCCTTGGAGTCCCACAAGTTTGAGGAGGGGCAACAAATGGCTGTGGTGCAAACCAATCGAGGTGGACCACAACCGCTCCTGCTTACATCCCTCCACAGCTATCCTCATGATCTCTTATCCGCAGGTTGTATGTTATTCACTGCTTCCAAGGACATTTTTACAATGCTGTTTCTGTGTTAAGTCTAATTCTGTTTAGCCTGGGAATTTCTTAGCTCATGTATCTTCTACGCCATTTATTTAATTCTGTCTACATGTGCTGACTTTGGGAAGCTCAAGCAGCCGTGCATTAGCAGGAGGCAGCAGTTGTATCTGGTATGGATCCTCCTGGTTTCTGTATGTCCAGCAGTGCCAGAATTTATTGACCCAAGACACGCAGCTCACAAGCTAGCTGAAGTTTGCTAGAAGGAGGGCTTGCCTGTGATAAATACAACTGCATTTTTGAACAGTGCCTGTCTGTTAATAAATTAGCATGTAAAAATAAAGTAATGAGGAATTGGGGGAACTTTTCCTGCCTCCTGTCACAATAAAGCATGCTGGAAGACTGCTGTGGGTCCATTTGCTATTTCTGTTAACAATGTAGTGTGTTGAGGTGTCACATTTCTCGTGCACCCTGGACAAGCATTCATGGAAGCAACACCTGTAATCTACTATAGTAGCTCTGCTATGAAAATAATAACAAATAGGTTACTTTGTGATATATGTCTTCCCTCAAGTCTGCTAGAGGGCTTCTAAATTGATTTAAGTATGACTTAGTTAAACTGGATTAAAGTCTACACTCCATTAAAATATAGTCAACTGATGTGCCTTGCAGGAATTTTACTTTATGAGCAGGACTATGCTTTAGAGATGACTTCTTTCCAAAAGATTGATTTTGGCTCCTTTTTTCCTCATCAGCCTCCTGCAATCTAGATTCAAATGAATACATGAGCAAACAATTCAAACCTGTGGCTGTTTCGCTGTTCTCCCCCATAGCTCTGATATCTCTCCCTTTACTGCATGGGTGTGCAAATGTGCATGACAATTGACTGCCACAGACCTAGGAAACTTTTTTGATTTGATGAGGGTGAATAGAGAGGTGACAAAGTTTGCTGACAAAACCAAGTTGCTGAGGGTAGTAATGATGGAGCTACCTGTGCAGAACTGCAGAAGAACTTTATGGGACTTTGTACTTGGGGATTAAAATGACAGGTGAAATTTAACAAGATAAATACAGACTGATGCACACAGGACCTTGCCTTGCTCTCCCTTTCCCCGTGAGTTTGTGGGAAAAAATATAAAATATATGGTCTGTGAGCTGACTGTAATAAGTCAGGAATGAGATCTTGAGTTTGTAACAGACAGTTTCATGACAATGTCAGCTTAGTGGTCAAAAAAGCACACTGACTGTTGGGAATTATTAGGAAAGAAGTAGGAAAGAATACAGAGAATAAAATTTTACCACTATAAATCTGTGGCCGGTCCTATAGTTTTTTGCTCTCAAAAAGATTGTCGAAGATTTAGAAAATGTCCAGAGAAGGACAAGTCAGGACAATCAGAGGAGGTGGATCTTACACACACAAGTAATTACATGGTGAAAATTCTTCACCACAAGATGCTGTGAAACCTAACATTTCACACAGGGTCAAATGAAAATTGAACTAGCTACTGGAAGACAAATACCTGATGCCTTCTAAAGATATGAAAAATCACCTCTGACCCAGGAACCCTACAAGCTGCAAATTCTGGGAAGCTAGAGAGAATTTAGGGGAAGTCTAACTATATCTTTGCTTTGCTCTGAAGGCACTTCTCTGGGAAATCACTTTTGACCCTTCTTAGAGAAAATGTATTAAGCTGGAAGTTTTGGCCCACTCAGGCAGTTCTTGTAATCATGTGAAGTAAAATGCCCTAGTAAACCTCCCAAAGCCCCTCCAGAAAGGGACGGCACAAAATTAACAGAAATGCTTGGGGTCCTACATCTCTGGCTGTGATAAGGCTCTGAAAATGTATAGGAACACACACAAAGACTGAAATTCAAACTGGTCATAAACTACTGATAACATCTGAGGTTCTTTAGACAAGAATTTCTCTGAGTGACAAAAGCTGCTTGAATATTGCAGTTCTAGTTTGGAGTTGTGGATCTTCTATATAATCTAAATGTTTATCTTTGAAAATATTAAGTCATCCCAGAAGATCAAGCTGACAAGGATTTGTCAAATGCTTGCCTTTAGGCTGGGAAAAAAGTACATGATGAAGAAAGAATAACCATTTTGAAAGAAAGAGTTTTGGGGTTTTTTAACCATGCAGAGTTAAAATGAACTTGAGGTTGGGTTAATTTCATTGTCTCGTACTTGCATTTGCAGGGAGCTTTGGTTTTCTACCAATTTGTTTCCAAGTGTTATTTGACGTATGTCTGACCAGGAAGTATTAACAAATAGAGCTCCAGTGATTGTGTCTTCCTTTTTTTAAACCATGTATTCATGGGAAAGTTATTTTTAATCTACTAATAATTATTTATGTAGCTTCTATTTTCCTTTGTATATAATATTTTGCTCCAAGACTGCAAAATTTACAATACTGAGGTCCTGAAAATAGTAAATAGTTTGCATAAAACCAAGGAGACAATTTAAAGAATTCTGTTAGTGTAGAACACTTTTCTGCTCCCTTCTCTTTTTTTTAAAGAAACAAGGAATATTTCCCTATATGTGCCTATTTTGACATAGACACTTTCTCCAGTGAATATCTGTTAATGGGCATCTCACCATTTTGGAAAGACAATAGCTACAACATCACCAAGACATCAAAGGTTACTTTTGTTCTAGAGTTCCTCGTAGGTTGGAGTATGCATATAAAATGTAAATCTAATATAAACATGTGATATTCTCATCTTAGCTTTTTTAGTCTTACTTTTAAAAGATCAAACATCTGGAAACACATCAAACATCTGGAAAAATCAGTGATTCAACCATAGTTCATCCTAATTTGAAGATCCAGTTATTTGTGTCAAGATGAAAGCATGAACTATACCCTATAAAGGACTTTGATAGCTAAACTAGAACTCAGGTGAATTGTGGCATGAAAGTGTAAAATTGAGGTCCACATATATACCCTCTTCCAATTGCTGCTTAGCCCTGGGCACATCCTTCTTTGATTTCAGAGTCCCTGGTGTACCCAGAGCTCTGCTTCAGAGATCTCATGCAGCTCTCAGTACAGCTGAGCTCTTTGTTTCTGCCTAATTCGACACAGGACTCCACCCAGTTACTGTCCTCCAAATATATATGACTGCTTATTGGCAGGATCAGATTCTCACCCAAATGCTGACGTGATCAATTTGTTTGTCTCGGGAGAGAAAGGAGCAGCCACCGCTCATTAGATAACAAAAGCAGTCAGCCAACTCGTGGAAGACTTCGGTTTAGTCCTTGTCACAGCCTGAGAAAGCTTGCATGTCATTTCCCACTTCTGTGTCTCCATAGCAAGAAGGAAAAATGCTGATCTTCCTTGTTGTCCCCCAGTCTTTTAGTCACGAGAGAGGAGGCTGCAACAGCAGAGCCCTGTGCTTGGTGAAAGCACAGGGTCCCTGTCTCTGCACTGCACCACGTTATCTCTTTGATAGCTGAGGCAGTCAGCACTGGAACGAAACTGTGGCACCGTGGTGAGAAAGTTTCCATATTATTGTAAGGAGTAGGAGTCGTGGTTTAACCACAACCAGCAACTAAGCACCGCACAGCTTTTCACTCACTCCCCCTGCCGCAGTGGGATGGGGGAGAGAATTGGAAGGGAAAAGGTAAAACTCATGTTGAGGTAAGAACAGTTTGGTAGAACTGAAAGGAAGAAACTAATAATGATAATAATAACAATAACAAAATGACAATAATAATAATAATAGGATTGGAATATAAAAGCGATGCACAATGCAATTGCTCACCACTTGCTGACCAATGCCCAGTTAGTTCCCAAGCAGCAATCGCTCCCAGCCCCACTTCCCCTAGTTTATATACTGGGCATGACATCACATGTTATGGAATATTCCTTTGGCCGGTTTGGGTCAGTTGTCCTGGCTGTGTCCCCTCCCCAATTCTTGTGCCCCTCCAGCCTTCTCGCTGGCTGGGGTTGAGAAGCTGAAAAGTCCTTGATTTTAGACTAAACACTACTTAGCAACAACTGAAAACATCAGTGTGTTATCAACATTCTTCTCATACTGAACCCAAAACATAACACTATACCAGCTACTAGGAAGAAAATTAACTCTATCTCAGCTGAAACCAGGAGAGTGGGAAACAACAAGTTACAGGGAGGGGCAGAGTTTGTTCATTCCTCTTGCTTTGCTTTGCCTCTCAGTGAAATACAAGTATACTTTCACCCACTCACTAAAGCCAGCCTCAGACCTGGAGCACGCAGAGGGGCACGCCTGCAGCACTGACTGCACCACTGCATCTGGATTGGGTGAAGTTTCAGGCACACTGATATCCTAATCACTTGCTCAATTTACAAGATGCTCAGATTGTCCTCCTGAGGAGGTTCTGTCTCCCTTGGCAGTACATGTGGAACAGAAAGCACCTAATTCAGGATTCTGGATCCCACTCCACGGGCCTGCATGTCTCATATAATTTAGTACATCTAATTGTACATGGCCTTATTTGGTGATTCATCACTCTACATATTGTATAAATTTGTGTTTTCTGAAACCTCTGCAGTGAAATGTAATTGTACAGCAGAAGTACCCTGCTCTGCTATGTGGGCAGTGTGTTATCATTGTCAGACATGCATGAATTATTATTTTGTTGTTAAAAGTACATGACATAACAGTTGTAATGAAAATGAGCTAAAAATAGAAAGAGGCAACTACTACCCAGCAGTCATCTTGTGTGCCATAATGTAGTAACAGTCCACCTATCCACCAAAGGGATCATTTACACAGAAAGTGTTTGGTCAAACTGAGCTTATAAAGTCTACAGGTTATTCATAGCTATGGAGTTGGCTCTTCTTTCACTTATGTTAGCAAGAACTGAAACCAATTGACACACATAGATGTAAAACCAGTAAAAGAGGAAAGAAAATAAAGTTCATATGTATGTGTATGTACTGACAAATATATTAGACTTAACACATGGTTCAAGTACAAGGCTGAGTTACTGTGTCTACTATGCACCACTGAGTTGTGATAGTTGATTATATGTATGGTTATTTAAAAGGCGAGGTAGAGTGGGTTCTCCCTCATGAAAGATGAAACTCGTTATGCTATTGTATTTTACCACATGTTTGAGACAGGGTACAAGTTTCTATGTGGTCAGTTTTCCTAACTTGAATTATACTTGGTTCAATGTGTTAAGTGACGCAGACTGTGGGCTGCCTAGGACCTCATTCCCACTGTGTGCTGGGATAGTTCATGGGGAAGCTGGACTCATTTTCCAGCAGCCTCAGAGCACCTTCTCTTCTTTGCCACTTAGATGATACAAGAATGATGTCCAGTATAGCCAGGACCTACACCTCCTTCTCTACAGCTCTTCTTACAGACGAAATACTGGGGGCGTATTAAAGGCAGGAAGAGGTAACTAGAAGCGATGACCAGAAAGTCATTCTCACTTGCTGAGGATAACTCCATATCCTGAGTACCTATGACTCTAGACAGTGTCCCAGGCTACAGGCAAAAGGAAATGCCAGGTTACCTCTCTGATGCTAAGCAGGCATTAGAGGCTATATTCATTAATAGACAGTCTTTGATACACCTAAAGTAAGCTGGAAAGCTCAAACTCTGCAGGTATGTCATTGTAAATATTAGTTCCCTCTTAATTTCAGAGATATGAGGAGTATATCACTGTAAGAAGTAAAGCCTAGTAATGTAACACTCTTCTGAATGTTTATCTCACTAAGTAATAAAAGGCCTGAAGTGGGACTGCCTGCTCCACACTGGTGTAACAATCAAATGCTGTTTTCTGTTGTAGCTGCTTTCATCCTTGTGAAATGCCCAGCAAATAACGATTTCTGGATGTTATAATTCTTTCTGGAAAATCTCCACTCCATTCATTCAATCCATGTGTGCAGCTGCACGATCAGCACAAAGCACTTGTGCATCCACTGCTCCAGGAACAGTCTCCCACAGTGTGTCCTGACACTGCTGTGCCTTATGTTAGCTGTTTTTTGGAGCGTAATCTGCGTTCTTCTAGTAGTGGTGGATATATTGGTACAGAAGAATTAAAGGGCATTTTGTGATTATGAAGTCTAATGACAAAACTAATTCAGCACTTTGGTGATTGTGTGCTGAAAAAAATTGATACTAAAATGTCAGCAAGTCTTTGGCAGAGGAAGGTTCTTCTTTACAGAGCTACTTGTGCAGGGCCAGAATCTGCTACTTCTGTTATGCTGAGTGGCATTTTACTGTTTGAGGTGGTTGTTTAGTTGGTTTTGACTTGTCTAATACAAGAGAAGATAAAGTCATGTGAGAATTTGTCCTTTAACGCTACTCTCTCTGTGATGGGTTGACCTTGGCTGGCCACCAGGTGCCCACCAAGTTGCTCTGCCACTCTCCCTCAATCAACAGGACAAAGGGAGGAAAGATGATGAAAAGCTCATGGGTCGAGATAAGGATGGGGATGTTGCTTACTAATTACTGTCAGGCAAAACAAACTTGACTTGGGGAAATTAATGTCATTTATTGCCAATTGATTGTAATAGAGCAGGATAGTGAGAAACAAGAACAAAACTAAAAAACTTTTCCCCACCCCTCCCTTCTTCCCAGGCTCAGCTTCACTCCTGCTTCTTCTACCTCCTCCCGCTAAGCGGCGCAGGGGAATGGGGAATGGGGGTTGCAGTCAGTTCATAACGCTTCGTCTCTGCTGCTCCTTCCTCCTTACACTCTTCCCCGTGGTGTCCCTGTCATGGGATACAGTCCTTCACAAACTGCTCCAGAGTTCCCATGGGCTGCAGTTGTTCACTAACTGCTCCAATGTGGGTCCTTTCCGTGGGCTGCAGTCCTTCAGAAGCACACTGTTCCAGCGTGGGTCCCCCAGAGGGTCACAAGTCCTGCCAGAAAACCTGCTCCGTGGGCTCCTCTCTCCACAGATCTGCAGGTCCTTCCAGGAGCCTGCTCCAGCACGGGCTTCCCACGGGGTCACAGCCTCCTTTGGGCACCCACCTGCTTCAGCGTGGGGTCCTCCCCGGGCTGCAGGTGGATATCTGCTCCCCCGTGGACCTCCCTGGGCTGCAGGGGGACAGCCTGC
>JANXJC010000078.1:17421694-17467938 GCA_027564655.1 Leptodon cayanensis
GATGGTTGGACTTGATGATCTTGAAGGTCTTTTCCAACCTGAATGATTCTATGATTCTATGATTCTATGATTCTATATAGAATTTGTCTACAGTAGGACAACAGTCCTTCCTTTTGTGGAAAAAGATATAGGACCACAAATGAACTCTTTTATCACTCATGAAAAATTTAGCACTGCTGTGCCAACCATAGTAGAACAGCTGCCCTAGACAAAAAAGCACATACATGTTTACAATTGGCCAGCTTTCTCCACAGGCTTTATCACTGCTCTGGCAATTCTGAGAATCAGCATCTCACATCCACAGCTTCCATATGAGGAGGAAAAGTCATGGCTCACTTTATGTCTGTATGTCACATCTCTGTGGATACCTCCAAAAGCTCCCAGGAGTAAGAAAATAAAGATCAAGTATTTCTAATAGAAGAAAGTGACAAAAATGTTTGGTTTGCTATGTAAGAAGAGAAACAAAACCCCCACACATCCTTTGCAACTCTAAGTACACCATAAAGAAACAATACCAAGAGACTGAATAAACCATAAAGTTATTGTTAATGGATTAGATTCCCAGTAATTTGCACAGTGTTGTGGAAGAAGATGATGGAAGTTTTTACAGCATGAGGTACCTGGTCTCTAAGTTGTTAACTGTGCCAAGGTGGATCACACACTGTTAGTGTCATGAAAAGGTGCTCGTTCAAAGAGATGGAAAATGAAGCCTTCTATGGTCTACAATCCATGGGTGAGGCTGCATGCAGCTGCACTAGTGTAACTGGGATACTGAATGGACACACAGATCTTCTAACATGGATGAAGTTGTGGAACTGGGATCTAAGCAGACAGAAAAGGTCATGAGAAGAAAAACACAATGAACAGCTGCCTGCATGTTTTATTAGCCTGGCTTCCTTAGGAAATAAGGCTTGCATAACAGTACTGCTTGCCCATTTGTTTTTCTGTCCTGCCCTCAAATAACTTCTGATTCTATTGGCTTATTTCAACTAAATTTAACAGAGAGGTATCAGCCTTAGATATATTGCGTTCCTCCAGGTTTCATGAAAACTGGCAGCTAGACAGGGAAAAGAGAGCTAAATTAGTACTCCCAATGAAGGGAGGGTTTCAGCATGAATTAAACAATTACCTGCTCTGTTTTGCCTGCCAGCTGGCCAGCAAACATGGCCAAACAACTTCAAGCCCATTAGGGAATAATGAATCAGGCTTTTTTTCACTTGGTGTAGAAGAGAACTGGAAAGGAGGCAAGAGGTAGGTGTATGGTGCTCAAGGGGAGGTGCAGAAGAAGCAGGAAATATTAAGGAGGGAATGGGGCAGGGGATACATGGAGGAAGGGGAGGGACCATGGGTTGAAGGAGCTCTAGGAACAGAGCGGGGGAATTGAGGTTACACAGGTGAGAGAGGGCCATGGTGGAGGGACTGGGAGTTATTGCAGGGCAGGCAAGTATGAACACAGTCTTCCTGAAATCAGGCCTAATTAGTGCTGCTGCTCACAGGATGACTTGTATATACAAAGCCTGTTATGAATACATTACTAGCCTACTTTAAGAAGTGATGAGCACCCTTAGCTTCTATGGATTTCAGGAGGAGTCGTGGGTGCTCAGCATCAATAACTCTCAGGTCCTGTCTATATAATTTTAGTTAAATAAATTTGCAGCAGCTATACCTAACTGCCCTGCAGCATAAGAATTATTAGATCATTACAGTTTCTTATATCCATCACAGTAAAGGCAGATCTGCAGAGGCTATTAATTTACATACACTAGTAAAAAAACAAAAAGAAATATACCACATAAACTGTCATCCTGATTATCAGAGGTCTGCAGACTACCCTGTACTGCTAGATACTCAATTCTTATTTCCTTAATTGTTGTAAAATTTATATATAGTTCAAATCAATTAAAAAGAAACATTTGAGGAAAATCAATACAGTCAGCCACAGCAAGATTTAGCAGCCACAGCTGATTTGAAAGCGTTATGGAATTGTAAGAGCTGATTCACACCTAACTCAAGTTTTATGTTGGAGTAACTTCACTGACTGAAGCATAAACTAGAGCAACAGAGAGGTAAATAAGGTCAACAGAACAAATGAGCCTGGCAAGAGACCTCCAGAAAGGACTTTATTCTCTGTGTTATTGCTAAAATCCATTATCGCTTGAGGTAGCTGGTCAGGCGTCCATACCAAGCTTTCCATACTTAATTATTTTGCAACTTCTTTTGGATACATGCAATCCTGTAACTAACTCCACAGTTCTAAAATGAAGATGTACTGGAGTAAAATTGCTCAGGGCTTGGAGACCCTCATTACAATTTTGCCATCAGATAAGTTTGGATCTACCCCGAGCTTTCTCTCCCTCTCACAGAGTTCATCTCTCTCTGGTTACAGGTAAATGATTCTTGCCAGAGAGGACTTCACCCAGGGGCTTGGGTTCTTGCTGTCGGAAAAGACTGACTTTCACCAAATGTTACACACATTACCACATATTTAACAGGTACAATATTTCTGTCTTAGAAGACTGATGCTCAAAACTGCCTTCACCTTACAGATTGAATGCTAGGCAGTACAATTTGGTATATCTTAAGGAACAATATGCCGTCATTTTCAGAAAGTTAGGGCTACACATTTCAAAGGGCTTTGAGGGATGAAAAACCGAGTTATGAACAGCTCTCTGTACACCTCTTTTTCTAATTATTTTAATTGTCCCTGCAGTTACACACACAAAGGAGCAATTTTTCAGATTTACTCTTCTGTTTAAATTGCAGGTGCAAATTCCTCCCATGGCGGAATTTTGAAAATGATCTAGGGCTGAAATTAGATCTGCCCATATTGCTTCTCACAAGCATCAAGCCTCTGCCTTCAGAAGTTTTACTCATTTGACAAGCTGTGGTGCCTGCTTTTTGGTTGAGAGAAAGTGTTTTTGTTTCCACTGAGTAAGTTTCCCAGCAATACAGCTCGACACACAGGATATGCAGCCAGCTAAGCATGGAAATGCATGGGAACTTTTGTCAAAATATTCATACACACACACCACTGTTTCAAAGTTTCTCCTACCAAGACATGTATGTTACCAGATACCAAATACAGAACTGTAATTTACGCTGGAGATTGTTTTGCAGGTAACATAAGGATGCACTATTTTGTCAACATTTCAAGCAGCTTAATTGAAATGCTTTATGCCACAATTTTTATCAGCATGCCAGTCTGATAACTTTTTACTATATGAACTCTAACATGCTGAAGCAGCAGCAGTGATACTGGATTCTTTTTTGCTGGTTTTATGGGTCTCAGAGAGTTTGAGAAGACTGAGTCATATGGGACTTCTCAAGGGAGATAAATATTAATATATACATTTTAGAGATGAGTAAGCTCTGAAAGGTGAAGTGGCATCCCCCAGATGACAGAGCAGCTGATGGACAAATACTGTAAGAGAACCAGTGACTCAGTCCACATTATCTTGTGTGACCTGCAATAGTGTGCTGCCTCCATTAAGGGAAAGAAAAAACAGACCAAAGAAGTGCGGCTGGCTAAAGCTGCATTATCATAATTTTCAAACTGACTAATGCCCTGACAGAGCACAGGCCAATCTGGATCTCTATTAAGTTTTCAAAGAAGAGATTGTGATCTTTATTTACACCCAGTTTAAACTTCTGAAACTCTGATATATTCTTAGCAATTCCTGCTTGAGTGTAAGCAAAATCAGAATCAAGTGTGGAGAGTGCAGCTGCACTAATCTCTTTAAGGTAATTAAGAAGCTGATCAAGAGGCAGTAAGGTGTATCATGGTGTGGATACCCCACACAGTATCCTTAAAAAAAAATTAATCAATTGCATCTACCCTGAAGCAGTGTTCTTCTCAGGCCTAGAAGCTGGCTAGACCTGGGCTAAGAGCTAGGACTAAGAAATCTGGGAGTAGCTTTAATTATTAGTTTATTACTTTACTGGGAAGACTGCCACAGAGATACACGTGGAACTATTTGCTGTGCTGCACAATACCCACCAGCCGTGAGAACCTGCAATGCGTTCTTTAGAGCACTTTGAGGAGGATACAAACTGACTGATTTACATAGATCTGAAAAGTGGATTTAAACATATGGGCCAGATTCCCAGCTCTCAACAGTGGTACTCTGATTTACACCAGCCAAAGAGCTGGTCCTGAAGGCATGTACATGTACATACATGGGTCTGTTACCGGAATATACACGCACACAATTCACAGTAAGTTTCTAATTGCCACCATAATTTCAGATGACTTACATTTGGATTGCAATTTGAGAACCTTCCTGTTGCCACTTAGTTATCCAAGTCACCCATTCAGGCAAAAAGAAACAGTATGATGTAATTTATCTAATTAAATGACACATCTTCATTTCTGAATATTTGCAGTGAACTCTTGCTGAATAGGCTTTATATTAAAATATTATTCATGGAAAACATCAGCAAAAACCTTTGCCTGCTTTGAAGAACATAACTCCATGTAGAAAACACCTGAACAGAAAAGAAGCAATATTAGTGAATTACTTCGAAGGTTTTAATTATTCACCCTTGTCTACCAAAGACATGCTTGTGGAAGATTTAAAAAAATGTACCTACTATGGATCTGAAGTGCTTTAGAACCACATTTTAAAATTGCTTTAAACTTCTGAAGAGCCTGCAAATAAGGGGCCTGTTTCTGTTTTTCAAAAACATCTACATTCCTACTTTCTATAGAAGTTGGATGCTTGTGTGTGTTTGAAGATGTCTTGTGATTTTTATATGCAGCTTTTATCAGTCAACGGATGGATTACTGAGGTGCTTGTGTTATCCTAAATGCTCTCTCAGTCAATATTGAATAATAGCACCTTGACTTGGCTTGGGGGAGAAAGACCTAGCAGTGTACATGCAAGCAATTTATTATGCTGGTAAGTCTTGATTTTTTTATTCACAGCAACCTGTTTGTGTATCTGAGATCATGTTTTCATTTCTGAAACAAGGTCTTAGGCACTTCTGAAAACTTTACTTCATGGCCAGGATTTTCAAAATAGCTCAGCATTCACAAACGTTTTTCTCATTACGTTAAATACTGAGCTCTTTTGAAAACACGGTCACAGATACCATGCAGGGGCAGTGTTAAGCACTGAATGCTTTTGGAAAATTCAGCTTTCATTTTAATGTCTGGCTTTTCTGAGAATTCTGGCCTTACTGGGGAAGCTGAGCTCCTGGAAATGTAATCGTGTTAAGATGTGTTTCTCAAAAGTAATGGGAGACATCGTGACAATTTTCCTTCTGGTTAACAAAAATATAATCTTTGTAATGCCATGAAGTCATACTGTTCAGGATACAATTAACTGTGTGTGTGTGGTTATGCTAGTCTAGAAGTGATGGATGTTGGTCTTGTCTCTTCTTATTGTTTAATTATTTGTATAATTGAACCAAAGACCATCTTCTGTTTAGTCTGAAGGCCTATTGTTGTCCAGTTACTCATGAATGGTTTTTACATGGATCTCAACAGGATGACTCACACAGTAAGTTACTCCCAGCTGTCCTAGCACAAGATGTGGGAAGAATTGTACCTAGGGGGATTATATGGTTAATTGTGGCCTGTATCAGATATAATACCCACCTTCTGCAAACTACAGATTGCATGGAATTTACATAGAATTAGATTAATCCCAAGCAAATTGACAATTAATTTCATAGGACTTGCAGATGTGACGGTTCCTGCCTAATCAAAGAGTACGGGCATCTGCATATGGCACTATACTGCCATATCGGATTTTCATTGAAGTTCAATGATATGCTGTTGGACTTGTTTTCCACACTACCTTCTTTCTCTTTTTGAATATTTTTGGAAAGCTTTTCAGTAAATTTTTACTGTCAGCAGACTTCCAGCACTTGAGGGAGGGAAGAAGAAAGGCTCAGATGTGATGAGGGAGATTCCCATGCACACACCTAAACACCAATCTAAATTTTCAGCCAGTTTAAAACCAAATAAAAATATTATTCTTATAAATTGATCTCTTAATTTCTGTGGTTACAAAAGGAAAGGAGACAGAGGGGAAAAAAGTTGTATCTAATCAGGACTTAAGTAGCTAATGGCTGCTGGGTATATTTTGTGTTGCTCTTTTGCCTCTGTGGACTTTTACTAATTCTTGAGTGTTTCAGACACCATAAAGTGAATGATCCATAAACTTCTGTCTTGAAAAAGACTGCCACAAAATACAGAAAAAAGACTTTGTCCTTGAGCTATTTGCTTATCTTGAACACAGAGGCATTAATACTGTTAGACACAACATACTGTCACTCCCTGACATTCTGATATGAAAGGTGTGGTTCTGTGCTGCAGGCAGAGGAAGCAATAGAAAATGAAATAATCCTTGTAATTTACTTTAACAAAGTGGCCAAATGACTTTTAGAGAGTTGCAGAGGAAATAAAAATCTTAGTGATTTTCCTTAACCAGGAAAGTACAGGGGTCAGTAAAAGACTCCACAGCGTTGATGTTGAACATACGTAACAGTATGTTGCCCTCCTCATGGCCAGCACTTAACAGTAAACACCGTTGCAAAGACAGGTTTCTCAATTAATGTCTCAATCTTCACCCTGTTCGCTGGGGCTCGAATGATGGCTTTGACTCTCCACGCAGCTGTATGGGTTTCCACAGCTTGTGCCATGTGCTCTGGCTGCAGCGGGGATTTCAGGCTGGACTGCATGGGGTATGCAGCAAGCAGAGCAGTTTACAATTCATGAGTGGTGGAATATGTCTCGCTTGCCAAGAAGGCCGTCTTTGTCTGAGACTGCCAAAGGATACTACTGGCTGAAGAGTCACTCTCTAAGCCAGAGGCAAATATTCACTTGAACAATAAAATAAACAAAATATTATAAAATGTATTAGCTGTTATAGTGCAGTATGTTGTAACGTTTCCCAGCCTAATTTGCTATTGCGTGCCAGTAATTTATGGTGTATTACCTCATACTCATGTCATTTCATGAGGTACAGTACTACAGTGTTACAGGAGTGAAACTGGGGAGAAAAAAGGCATGCCTTAAGCTGACGAGATGCTGAAATGTCTGTGTTGCTTATAGTCCAAACAGCATCCCCTTTTTTTCCACGACATTACATGTCTTGGCATATAATTAATCTGTCTTTAATTATTTTTTTTCCTTTTTTTCAAATGGAAATAAGCATAATTAATGTTGCTGTTCCATACAATAAAACATAGCCTGAATTACTGAGCTCTAGAACAATTTGGTAACAATCAAGCTAGCCCCCACATACACAGCAAATTACTCTGACATTTGCTAGAGTGTCTGAAGAAAGCCCCTGAAATTGCTGTAAGTCTTTCCAGTAAGTACTGTGGATTTTTATTCAAGGCAAAAATTTACAGCAAAATACAGTTTTCACTGTCAAATAGATGTCATACTAACATGATCCCCTGAATACTTTTGAAATCCAGTACTACAGTTTCAGGATGAAATATTAAAACGAGAGAGAAATGCAGAGATACAGACACAGCAAGCCAAAACTTTTTTTCATCTGAGCTTTGGACTTAGGCCTCTTTAAAATGCAAACATGTAAAGGACATGTTGTCTCATGTGTGCCTGCTGTGAGTTCCATGGACCTCAAGCTATGTTAAATCGAACTGTTCGTAAACTCAAGTAAGAGAGGTATTCCTGGTAAGCACTAGCTAAACTGTACAGTGCAGTTCTTCCTAACAAGAACCGTATTTTTGGTAAGCATTTGGGCAGAGGACAACACATAATTTATGAGTGGGTCCTGAGGCTCAATAATTTGCAGAGCAACTTCAGTAATAGTCGGAAAAGCTTTCTAGGCCAAAGGAGATGCAGAAATGAAGGCTTTTTTTTCTGCTGGAAACCAGTGGACACATTATAGTTAAAAAAACGGAAAGGTAATAATAAATATGTTATGAGAGCTGGAAGTGGGAAGGGGTTTTTTTGATGTTGTTGTTTGGTTGGTTGGTTGTTTTTTTCCCAAGTGAGAAAGGCCTATTTTACATAGGGTCTGAAATCATCAAAGATGCAGCAAAAACTTGAGTAGGATGTAGGAATGCTGGTTTGCTAGTTTGAAAACTCCACTAGCAGAGATTCTGATGGTGCAGCTGGATCAGTGGAAACAACAGAGAAAAACAAGACAAAAGATTTTCAGTAACCAGGGTTTTACACTAGAGGTAAAATATTAAAATCTTAGTTTCTTGCCTCAACTTCCTAATCTGTAAAATGGAGATAGTAAGACTGGCTCCCACCTCATAGGCAGTGCCTGTACAGTGTTTTCAGGATGAAAAAGTGGTAATATTACATAAGTGGTAATATTACAATAAGTGGCATTATTATGTAAGTATTCTATATTATTATATAAGATTATTATTATTAGTTTTACTAGGTATTATCATCTAGGTTAAAAAAAATGAAAGGGAGTCTTTCCATGAGCTGTGGCTTGCTTAAGCCTGAAATCTCTACATTAATAAAGCAAAGTTAATGGAATCAGCTTGAATGAATAGTAGTTATATATGCAAAATTCTACCTGCATAAACATCCTTTGTTCCAAAATTAAAACTCTTATGCAAAAATAAAGCTTCAGATACATGTGTTATGAGGTGGGATGGTTGCAAATGCAAGTGCTCTTGCCTTCACATGTTGAAATCTGTTTCCCACCCAAGCCATGCTGCAGTTAAACAAAACAAAACGTATGTTGGCTTTTATTTGGGTGCAGCTCATTAAAAACCCTTATCCAGCTTTGCAACCTATGGTGCCCAGAAGCCTTGACAATTCTCATGAATGCAGGGAAGTCTGGTGTGCTGCCCCAGTGAGCTGACTGGCATAAACATCACCTTTGGCCCAACAAAAACTTGGTGCCTTTTTAGCACCTGGGTGTTTTACAACCCTGAAACAGCTTTGATGCAAAATAACTAGACAAGAGTCACTGGAGCAAGTGATTTCAACAGTTCAGGTGGGAATATGATCATCCCCCCCCCTTTCATCTCCTTAACTTTTGCCACTGGGTCTTTTATTATCCTATGACATCTCACATAGAGATATGAAACTGCTGTGAAAGCTCCTATGCTTGTGTATAAAAACTTAACCAGAATTAGTAACTAATTACATGAGAAAAAGGTGCAAATTTGTTTGCTTTTCTGAGGTCAGGGCTCATCGTTTTTGTTTTGTTTTCTGTTGCCGTTTTTTTTTTTCCACAGTGAAGGAAAGAAAACCAGGATTGCATTTAATTATCCTGTGACCCCAGGTGGCCTACACTTCTCCATGCCTGTTTAGGCACTGAATGCTATCAGAACCGCTCAGCTGAAAGCTGCCTTTTGCATGTTGATGGACATTGCAAATCCTCCCGCAGAGTTGTCTTTCATGTCAAGGCAGTATCAAGCACAGCAAAACATCACCATATGTCCTTCCCTCCACTCCTCCCTGTGCTTTGCAGGTTGTATTCTCTTTCTCAGCCACGCCACCAGTTTGCGTCCTTAGTGAGGAGTGTGTGTGTGCGCGCGCCCGCGCGCGCATCCGTGTGTGCGTGTTCACAACGTCCTGTTGTGATGGGCGGGGGCGGGGGGGGGAGCACACGGCCTTCTCTCAAGATCCTCCTTTTTAGCTAAAAAGAATAGCCACATCTGCTGCTTTGTCCACAGAGTGCCTACTCTAATTGCCAATTCCAGTTCTGATTTTTTAATATTTAGATCCTTAGAAACAGAAATCCTTCTTTCAGAGCAGATGAGTGACTATTTCCCACCTTTTTCCCTGCTGATTAGCAAGCGTCATAGCATTCTTGTCTCTTGAAGCAAGAATTAATCATGCTACAGAGCCTCATTCTTTGGGGGGAGGAAGTTCCTAAATGCACCAAGGAAAAGATGAAGGGAAACGTGGAAACAACCTGGGATTGCTTTAGAATCCTATTTGTATTAACCAGATCTAATTTTGGACATGAAAATTTTCTACAAGCTCTGATTTAGTGTTAGTACTGGAATTACAAAGATTAGAAGGAGGAGAAAAGAAATTCAGCCTGGGAGCCTTTAAATGCTTCTGTTGGAATTGGGCTGAATTTTTCATTTCTGTCCATTTGATTGAAAATTTAAATCATTTTGCATTTCATGATATTGGTTGCCTCATAAGATACAGAATTTGACAGTTTATGGCCTCAATCCACACTGTTTTTAAAGGAAAGGTAGTAAAAATGAAATTAAGGAAAAGAGATAAATGCCAAAATTCCATGATGGTGCATCTTGTAATTATCACATCTGCTGCAAAGCATCTGAAAAATAGCTTTGGAAGCCTGCCATGCTGCAAACTACTCACACAATGAAGGGGAGCAGGACAGTAAAGGACAATTGATAATGAGATTTTTAAGTGGACTTTTAACCTTGTAGCAGGAGCTCTTACCCATTCTAGCTTTTGTTGTGGCTCCTTTTTGCTTTTCATTTTAAAAAGTATTTTCCGCTTTCATGATGCCCTCTGATGTCATGTTTGGAAATGTGGCATGGTAACAAATTCATCGGTGACAAGAAGAATGGAGGAAAGGGATGAGTACTACAGAGGCAATTAATTCTTGAAATTTCTGCCTTGGAAAAGCATCAGCTACTGCCACTGGTGGCCTTTGTCTTCTCATTCAACTTTTTCTTGAGGGTTACAAACTCATCTGCAAAGTTTCTTAGCATAAGGCACTGTGCCTCTAGAAGCAACTTCATTTGCCTTTTGCTACATGATGTTTAGAGTCTGAGTTCCTCCTAGTAGTGCTATTTTGTGACTTAAGAACCTGCAATACAGTTTTGTGCTGAAAAGCATATTGGAATCACTAGTTGAAAAGAGCTAGATGTGAACTTGAAGGAAATTTGTGATCTCAGCCTTTAATCCTCAGATTAATTATGTGTGGGGAAGCATGTATATTTGCACATAATTGCATGTTCAGAGAATCACTGCAAAGCATCTTTGTTCACAAATGACTCATCAGTGATTTGGCCTTATGCTTGTAAGTCCTTTCAAAGGAAAAAAATGACAAGATAGTAAAAATAATAATTACTACCCCCCCAAATAATCACTTGTTTTCAGTAAATTTTTCTACACAGGACCTTTACGTTGTCTTTCCTACTGCAACAATTTTGGCACCAATAATACAGGAGGAAGTACTACTTCTTTTTGAGTAAGACTAGAAAGACTAAGGCCCTGTGGTGGGCTGAGAAGGAAAAAAGTTATAGATGGTATCAGCAGAAGGGCTACCAAGGCTTATTAGAAATATTTTCAATGTCTCCCATTACGAAAATTTGTTTTCTGACCTCCTGTGCTCAGACATGTTGAATTCATTTCCCACAGAGTGGGAAGAGAATGTCCCTCTGCCTCAGAGAAACTCAGAACTCAGAGAAAACTTGGAAGCCTTCTGGGACAATATCTTTGTTCTCCTGGGTAGAGAAGAAACAGGCTGTGCGTATTCCCCTTCTAATGCTGCCAATAAAAGATTAGGAGCAGCACCTCTTTCTTCTCTTCTTTTACTGGCCACACTCTGAAAGAAAGGAGTGAACGCTGCTCCTTTCCCCAGAGTTAGAGGAAGGTATCACAAGCCCTGGAAGATGTGGAGTCTAAGTGTAGTGAAGCATGGCCTGCTCACATTGACTGGGGCATTATAAGCCTCACAGAGAAGCAGGACTTCCTTTTCTCCCCATTGGTTAAACGTAGGTACCTCCTTGTTCATGGGGCAGATGCTGCATCTCTGTATTTGCTCTTGTAGATTGCCTCTTGCAATGCCTACCTCATGCCACGTTATTCAGGGAATCTATCCAACCAGCTCAGCATTTGGCAGGGCAGGCACAAAATCTTTTCAGACCAAAACACCAAATCCATTTCTCTTTGGTTCTGGCACTAAATTTTGATGAGCACCTCAGAAAAAGCCATGAAGAAGTAAGCAACCCTAGAACACAGCAAGGCTTTTGCACTGTGAGCACCCAATAGGGCCTGGGGCCACCCATGGAACAAAGAGAGGAGAATATGGAAAAGCCATTCATCAGCTGAGTACTAGTCTATTCACAATCAAGACAGGGACTGAGTGGAAAGCACTGTAAGATCATACAATTAAAAAATTTGTCATAGTGACCACACAGGTGAGGGACTGGCAGCTGGTACTTCTGAACTTTGGATCCTTGACCATCCAGCACTGAGTTCTCCCTCAACGTAATCTTGGTGTGGTTTTGTGTACACAGCAGCTGGGTATATGACCACCCCCCTGCCTTTGGAAATGGAATGGGAAAAAGTAGTGTTTAGTGAAACAGAGAAAACCAAATCCCAGTGTACCATATGGGCTACAGTTCTGCATGTGCTTCCCTCAGCCCAGGAATATCATTACAAGAACAGTTCCTGTGATTCCCTGTCTGGGATGACTGCAAATGTAGCAGGTTTAGATTCAAGCAGGCACTGGCATTTTTCTTCAGAAAGCTCTGTAAGGACCTGTTACATTTCTGACCCAAATCTTTTAATATACACTTGTACTGTAGACTTCATCTAAGGCATCAGAAGCTATTACTGTTTCATATGTTGCTTCAATAATCTGCAGTCAGCCTGTAGCAGATTTCTGGGAAGGAGATTTGGAAAACAACCTACTTCTGTGTTGCATTGGTCTCTTTTTATTAATACCTTGGATCGTTTTGGCAATATTACTAAATATGAATAAAATATTAATCTGCAGATTCAATACTAAGACCTACTTTGAGCTCAGTTGTGCTACAATAAATCAGGTAGGCTGAAGAACTGCTCTGTATCTATACCATGTAATTTAGGTCAGAATCCGTCCAGCTCTGATGCTCTTCTATTGGAACTAAAGCTACTGCATTTTGTCTGACAGGATAACAGTGATGTTCATGATAAGCTGTCACATGCAATTTCAAAGACTTTTTTTTAAAAGCCTTTGCTCTTTGCACAAATGAAATAAAAATAAAGAACAGACTTTGCGGCTCTTACAATGTAAAATATCTGAGGAATACATTCTCTTCAGCACACGCAGCAGGATCAGAAATCAACCCAGAAACAAACCAATATAAGAGGGTCCAGAGACCTTGGGATGCAAGGTTTGTGTTCTTTTTTTGTCCATCATACAGAGGTGCTATGGGAGCCCATGAACACCCTCTCCTTCTTGCAGGCTTGTATATAAGTGCATGACAGGGTACCATGGCTGCAATGGTGTGAGTGTAGAAGAGTTCTAACTATGAATTAACTAGTTTTGTGCAGAGGTAAAACAGACACAACAGAACCTCAGCAGTTTCCCTGTATTTAATTATTAATTACTATTTAACTATTAGATGGAGTACAGATGTGACAATGTAAAGAGCAGATCACAATGCAAGCAGAAAAAGGGATATATGATTAAACTCTGCATCTATTGAACTCTTGAGGTCAGGGGCTGTCTTTATAGTTCACACTTATGCAATGTTTAGTATGAAAGATGTTCAGGCACTGGCTGGGGCCTCAGGCAGAACAGCAACATGAGTAATAAATGGTAACAGCAGTCAAGCAGTGTACGGGTTAATTCCTAGCTCCAGCTGCTAGGGCCAAAGTTGCAAAGTAAAATCAGGAGTTCCATAGTTGTTGATGCAGGAGGATTATTTTCTGCTGTAATTGTTGTGGTAATCTTTATTTTTTCTCTCCTTCAGCTTTTTTATGGGAAATCCTAAAAGCTAATTCTTTGAAGCTGGAGACTTGGCAGAAAGACAGCAGAAAATGTTGCCCCATTCCCATCCAAGTGGTTTCTCAGGAAACAGCCATAGGAGTCCTTTGTGCTCAAGAAATGACTGAACTTACTATGTTAAATCAGAAAGTAAAAATCCTGGAATGAAATAAAGACAACTCCCTCGTTGCTTAACTGCTGGGAACACTGAGCACCTGTGTGCTAATGATCATGAATTTATACTGCTAGACTAAAGAGGAGAGGTGAATGCATGGTCAGTTCATTGATGTGATATGAGAGTCATCCTTCCACTTGTCAGGCAGACATCTTTTCTTAATTCTGAGGGTGAAACTGGTAGGGGATTTTCAGAAACTGCTCTCTTGTCTTCTTTTTCTGTAAGAGAGTCTTGTTGTAATCACACAGTGACATATAAGTGCTCTGAGGAAAACTGGCAATGGCGCAGCACTGGAAAAGTGCTTGAAGTTATTTGCTGATAGGAGTGCTCAGGTTTCCAAACCTCAGCTCCTGCTCTAACATTAATTACTGCAATGTTCTGTTTAATGGGCCCAACAAATAATGAGAAACAGATGGGAAGTAAAACTGATGCTGTGTTTGGTTTTGGAAAACAATCATCATCATCATCAACAGGAAAAACAGTTCAAACTAGTCAGGTGAACCAAAAATACGAATAAAGTAAAAAGTCCTCCTAAAACGAAGGAGCACAGAAGAAGCTAACAAGTTCTGTAGAGCTACTGTTTAACACTGAAGTTACCGGTTCAATGCGGTTGGTCCCTTTTGCCCATCTAGGATGCAAATCACAGATGCAGGCACGTAAATATTTTTGAAAATGGGGTAATCTGCCAGAGATGTGTGAGTAAAAAACTGCACCTAGGGTTGCATCTGTGACCTGGCTGGATACTTTGTAATCCCTCCCAACTGCCTCCAGAGCAATTCAGTTCTGCCAGTCACCATCTTGTCCCTGCCTTTCCCTTGGTCTCAAAGAGCAGGAAATAGCATTGGTTCTTCGCACCAAAGCACACCTCCTGCTGACTAAGTACATCCCCACCTTCATCTATGTTCCCACACCCTTTCTACTGCCTATTTCCAGAGAGCTAGAGACAGCTAACAGGAACATGGACGGTGAGTTAAGACAAGTTACTCTGGGCTTATGTCTCTGAACATGAAATGGCCTCCTGTGCTTGCCATTTTCTGCAAGAAGGATGGGCCAGAGATAACACTCTTTCCCTCTGTATTGCAGCTCATGAAACGAGCTGTTGCTCAGTGAGCAAGGTGGTCTCCTGTACCTCTGCACGCAAGCCGGGGCTGGCATCTCCCCCAGCCTCCTGCCTATCCATGGCAGGTGGGTAGACCTGGCTGGGCAGGGGTGTTGGGACTGCCAGTAAAACCTGTGGGGTAGCAGCATCACAGATCAGTTAACAGCAAACAAGTATTGCCATTTCCTAACTTTTATGAAAATAAGGCTGGTGGGCTGTACGCAATATCCGGAGGGTTAAAGATGTTCTCTGCTCACTGTACCTTAGGGAAGTTCATGGGCACTTCAGGACCTGATTAGCCTAAGTAAGTTCATGTTGCTTTCGCTAATGTGATAGTCTAAACTTTAGTAACAGGATGAAGATCTGATGAGTTCGTCAGGTACTCGAGGGGGTAGGATGTCTTCAGGACCCAAAGGACAGGTTAAAGACTGAAAACTTAAGGAAACTGTAAACCCTTGTCTCTTTTTTCCACCATAAAGCCATTACATTTTAATGAAACAAAATTTTTAGAATAGTTGCATTACTTCCTTACCCAGGGGAAAGCAAGAAATCTAAACTTTATCGTCCAGGTAGCAGGCAGAGTTTTTGCTAACATTTTTCATTAATCCCCGTAAATATGCATCTATCTGTGTTTTCTGTGCACATCTACACAATTTCACAATCCTATTTTAAAGGTGTTCTAGATCACCGTCCAAGCTGAAACACTGCCTCAGCATCTGAACTTGTGGCCTCTTCCTAGGGGGCAAAGCTGATGTTAAATATCTTCGCTCTGCCCTAAAACAAGGCACTAGTCTTGCCAAGTGAAGAAGCTGAATGACTCACCTACATTTCCTATGACCTACCATCACATGACATCACATCAATCACATATATCACATCTAAATTTATGTGATTGTGAAATTGTATTTGTTTAGTCTCAGTTTCAGAAGATTTTATATGGGATCAGGAGAATGCAGAGGTTTCATTTTCAATACTTTTTTGATAATTATTGAAACATTTGCTCACCTTTATCAAAAGATTTCATAGACTGCAAGAAAATAAAGCTGACAGTTATTTACATGCAAAAAAAATCCCCATTATGCCATAGCACATTTTCCTGTTCTAAGATTGTCAAACTACCTTGCCTATTAGCATCAGTTATAGAAACTCTGGTCAACACGGATGTTTAAGTGCCAACTGCTATTGAAATATGGCTGGAAATAAGAGCCCAAATTTATTTTCTTCACACCTATAAAAAATTACATTTCCTCCAATCTCATGTCATTGCTTAAGTGTTTATTATGAGTCTCTAAATCTTCCTTCTTACAGCTTTTACTAAAAACTTTTGGACATGTGATGGCAGAGCAGAGGAACCACTGACCTACAATGCAAAACTTTTGTATTTTTAGCACCCAACAGTCTCAATACAGAAACTAAAATCCAGAGCTGTTTTCTTATTCACAGAGGGTCCCCTCCCAGAGCAGACATGAGTCACGTTGGCAGGAGATCATGCGAAGGCTCCCTGAGTGCCTCCTAACTCGATTTGTGTAAATGACTTTCACAGCCTTACACCACAACTGAAGTTATACCACTGGTAGGGGTCATAAAACCCAGGAAACACTAAATATGGTACCATGAGCAAATACTCTTGCTGAAGAACAGACAGACCCCAAAATCTTGGCTGTTCTGACACATACCCTTACTGTAGAAATGAGACCTCTCTGCAATAGGAGTCTTAAGTTATACAGCTAGGAGAGAGAGAGGCACTAAAATCTCTGGTCCCCTTGGACAGCTTAGACTTTTTTGTCTGTTTGCATCCCTCTGAACTTCTTCAGCTGCCTCATGACACCAAAGTCTCCTCACAAAGCAGCCACATTTGAGAGCGTAAGCAGCCAGGGCACTGTGCTCTACGCTGCCTCTCCTGCTCTTGTATCAAAAACCTAATGAGCTGGGTGGCTGGAAGGGACACCCTCACTGCCACCTGTGCAGCTCTGCAAAGACTAATGGAATCAACCGAGGCAGCAAAAATGTCATGACCAAACCTTATGCTTTCACTACTCAGCACTGTGTCATTTAGCCCCAGAAAATGTAAATAAAGGAGAGAGACAGAGAGGAAGGAAATAAATCAGCCAGTGAATAATCCCTTCTATTTTGAGGACAATAAAGACTTTCCCCTTCACCTCACTTAATAGGATCAGTTTGGTCCAAATTTTTTTAAGAATCAGAATAAATTTTTCATGACCATTTTATTTCATCCAAGCAAAGCAGAAATGTTTCCTTGCTCAGTATTATTTATATAATATCTTCTCCAAATTTATTTATATCAAGAGATGCACTTCACACATATGCCAGGCACCCAGATATGCATCAAGTTCTCATGCCTTTCAAGGTACATATTTTTATATAAAAATTGATTATATAGCAGGTTAAGCCTGTGATGTGAAATTGCTTGAGCCTGCAGATCCTAATTTTGAGTTGCATTCATTAAAAAAGCTACCTTACTTCACACAATCCCTGTTTTCCTGAAAATGCTCCCCTAGTATTGTCCCTTAGTGTAGGGTTGCTCAACTTGTCTTATTTTTAGACATTGAATAGCTCTTTATTAAAGCGAATTATTCACTAATATAAGGCAGCAAACAACAGATTAAATGGAAGTATGAATAATCTAAAGTGGATGTGGGGAAAGGTTGAAAAATGACCCAATTCCTTATGCCAGCTTGGTCTGTGTGTGGTCTCTCTGATCTATTTCTTTCCTCCTGTTGGTGAGAGGCTCTGACAACCCTTTTAGTGATAAACATCCGCATAAACCAGTGTGTCATCATCATGCATAGGCTCCAATTCCTTTCCCATATTGCTGTACTGTGCACCCTGTACGGCAATTTTGTTTTGTCATTCTGCACTGTATCTGATACATAATCCCTTTCTATGGAAGTTTATCAGCCTTTGCAGGCTGATTCCAGGAGCCTTTTGATAAGTTTTGGTCCTATTCTAGCTCTGATGATATGGCGACACTGTACAAGGAATTTTCCTGGTATCTTCTGACCAACCATAGCTAATTAGCTACAAGCTGGAAAAGCATTACAGTAATGAAATAGCTAATCAAGGTTAAATAAAAAAGCCCCAACCAACCCTCTTTCTGATAACATCCATCATTGTCACATTTCTTCCAATAACTTGTTCGATGATTTGTATTTTCATATGTATTATTTCTGCTTATTTTACCCTAAACATAGAAACTTTTTGCTTGGATTTTTTTGCTGGCCATGTCCATTCCCAATATGTCTACATTTATACATAAGAAATGATCAGTAGATGTTCCACCGGCTACACTCTCATTTTCATGTAAATGTAGCTCCCAACTGGCTAAATACATTAATTAAACTGAGAGCAAACTCAGAAGCCAAAAGCTAGTTAATGAACGTCAGCTTCATTCAATACATGGGAATATTAGAAAAGTACTTGCAGACATCACTGACTGTCAAAACAGTGACAAAATAAACCTTGGAATCTAGATACGTAATCTTTTTAATTAGCAAGAAACCTATTGTTAATGGATACTATCCCCTCAATTTACATCATCAGGAAAAGGCTCTTTTCAAAGCATTTCCCAGTGTCAAATGAATATCTTTTCCTTCTCACACTTCACATAATTGTCTCAGGCAGTGTTTTCTTCAGGCTTTCAGCTTGCCACGCCTAGCAGCGACAGAAGTTAGAAAGTCTTAACTTTTCTGACTTTGCTCCCATGCCTCACTCTGCAAACCTTTGAATAAAAGAAAACCTGAAAGGTCTCCTTACAGAGAATTGATCGACCACAGCTTTACCAAATGGCAACACACAGATGATTCTGGGGAGGATGGGGGGGACAGGACTAGCACAATGAAACAGTTACAATAAAAACTGAATAATGAGGAAACCCTTCTGAGCTTCATAGTACCTAGAGCAAAAAAAGGCAAGCAAAAAGCAGACCGCAGTGTACCTGAAGATAGAATAACCCCATTAGGGTGATCTGCTGTGGCCATTCAGTGCCTCTCCCCAGCAAAAAATCTTGCTCATTGTGAGAAAATATTAAAACTGTGGTTGCATTCCCTTGAAAGTTTACACAGTGGGTAGGTGTTTTGTAACTGTCCTCATTAACAGTGTTCTTTCTCTCACCGTTGTTTAGCACTGACATACAAAGACAGCTTCCTGCAAATTTGCAAATGGTGAATTTTGCTAGAACATTTCAGGAATGATGAATTATATATTTAAGAGTTTACAAGAGTCATGTAGCAGGGAACTAATCTGTAAGGCTGATTTTGGGTTTGTAGGTTCTTGTGCTATAAAAAAAAGTTCGGTCCATGAGCTAGGTGTACAGCTACCTTATGCTGTAGCAAACTAATGAATTTCCTGTTAAAACAAGATGGATTTTTAATGAAGCTATTACCTATGCATTCGTAACCATCTATAGCAGCAAATAGATCAGCCATAGGCCTGGAAGCTAGGAATTCCTCTGTTCTAAGCTTGCCACTGATTTCACAGACAAGCCACAAATGATCATAGTTTTAAAAACAGAGGCCCACTGGTCTGCATATTTGCAAAACCAGCTTGTGCAGCTCTTGATTTGTGGAAATTAGATACATAATAAAGTTGATGATAATTATGGGTTCTCAACAACTTTGATGATTGAGCTATTTGTTTATGTACCATAAATCTGATTACAGGAGTCTAAATATAGGCATTCAGGTCCAGAAACTCTGGACTTAGTTTTCCTCTAAAGAATAGTTTTGAAAAAGAAAAAAAGAAATTAAAAAAAGCAAACAGACAGAATCTAGCAGAAATAAAGAAGAAAGCATAAAAAAGAGAGTTGAACTGGAAATAAATGTGTTACTAATGCTGCAAAGAACAATAAATTTCCAGCACAAAGTGGAATAGGAGCCAGAAATCACAGGTAAACACACCCTGTACATGAGATTCATCAGGTAATGATGAATTGGAAGAATAATAACACCAGTTCAATTCAAAATTCCCTGGCCCAGCAATTTAGTGTCAGGCACATTCCAGACATCTCTCAGTGCTGATCACAGCTCTTTATGTTTGCATATATAATTACTGAATTTGCATTTACGTATTACTAAGTACATATGTAATTACATACAAAACTACGGTTTATACTTGCACGGATATTTTAAAGGGGCTCTTGATCACGCAATTCTTAGTGTGAAAATATAATCATGGTAACTATGTAAATATCAAATATTCAGGGACTTTTGGCTGTTACAGTCTCTAAGTGAGATAGTGACAAACATAAGATAATGACATGTTGCCCATGAGATGAAGGAGATTGTGAATCCCTGAAAAAAGCCAAACCAGAGGATTCATTTTAGGAACTGCATTCACCTGGTGAGAGTAACTGGTACATGCTCTGCCCTGCAGTGTAAATTAATTACATACAAGGTGTTGCAAAGACGTACTGTCCCCGTAAGTGCTTTCTGACTGATGATGATGTACCTTCTCATCTCTGTGGATCAGCTAAACAGTAAATTAGGTGCATATTCTATGATCCTGTCTGCTTAGCTCTTATGGCTGCTCAGGTACCAAAGAACAAGTCTATCGCTCTTTCTAAATGGACTGGTGACAGCACCACAATCTTGGCCAATGTCCCTTTTCTCAATAAAGGCAATTTCTACTGCCTGCATGTGGTAGAGATGCAATTATAGTGTACACCGTGAGCACTCAATTCCCCAGTGCGGTCACACGGCATGCATTTGCACACCCAGATCTGACCTTCTGTCCTGTGCCATGCACCAACAGAACACCACGTGCGTTGGTGGTGTGTCTGGGTTTTGTGTCTGCTCTCTTATGCCTAGCAAAGCAAGAACAGAATCAGGTCTCTGCTGTCTAATGCATCAGTGTGGGAAGCACTGCAGTATCTAATATCAAGCCTGTCTTTTTTAGCCCTTCTACCATACCTCTATATTGTTTAATATATTAAATAAGACCAAACATTTAGTGGTCAGAAGAATGCATATGGCACTGCCTGGGTTGGTACTGATGGATTAATGGTTTTACATGTCAGTATAACAGCCTGAGTAAATAATTAAATGCAAACTGATATATTTTTACCATGGAGTTTTTAAAGTTGACTTGTGGAGATTTTTTTAAGTCAGTCCATAATCAGCTCTGCTAGATTATTTCTTTTATGAGAATATGAACATGTTGATAAGGCTAAAACCTGTCCACTTCCCAGTTTCCTCAAGAAACCAGATTCTCCTGGTTTTGGAGCACCAAAATATTATCAAACGAGTCTCTGAACAAACTCCATGCAACTTCGCATGATGCCTGCACAAAATCAGGATGGCAGTCCTTAGCAAACACATATCCCATGACAAACTTGCTTCTCAGGCCCATCAGGTACAGGGGAGTTTTAAAGGAGGCCATAAAATAATTAACAGTAGTTATCAGGTAACTGGATTACAAAAGTGGTGATAGATTAACAGCTCAAATTTTTTCAACTCTTATGGGAGTTAGTACATGCCATGCATAGTCTCCTCTCTCCCCGTTGAATTGTGCTCAGTACTCTTGCAGTGACACACAAATTGTGGGTGGTTTGGGCTGAATTAACAAAAATCAAATAATAGTAACATTATTAGTTACTATTATAACTAATATATAGCATATATATTAGTAACAATAAAATAGTGGGTCAGTTATAAGAACAGTTTGCCTACAGGTGTAGTGAAGTCAAGAGCGGGTGCCTTAGCTCAAAAAGGAGCTACAGACTTGATGAAAAATGACTGGACTCTGCAAAACAGTTTGTGTCATAGAGATACAGTCATGTTTGGAGAAGCCTGACTAGGTAATCATTTTGCTTCATGTCACCTTGAATTTGATCGATCTCTCAATTTCGGTTGAAGATAGGTAAATTAGAAAGGAATTGGAACCTCTTTAAATATCAGAGAAGTGAAGCTAATCCCCTTTTTGGGGCTCTAATTACAATCCTTAAGGTTTTCTGGAAAGTTGCTTGGGAACTGTCCACATATATCTCATGAGAAAATCAGTCATAAGATCTATAGTCCCCCAAATACATCCAGAACTACATTCTGCTATTCACAAAATCTTGCCAAACATTCCTCTCCTCTCTGCTCCTAAATATAATGGAAAAGAGGGTGGAAACAGGTGGAAACCACTGCAAGAGACAGTCCTTTGAGGTAAAGATGCTGGTAAATACCCACCCTGCCATTTTCCCTCTTCCCTCTGTGCTAAATTTTTCTCTCTGGGTTCTGAGGATCAGTGCCAGAGTATACATTAGCAGCATACTTGTCCTTCTACCCTCTTCTCAGATTTATAAGCTGAAGCCACCACACAGAAAATGCTTGGATGTTGGCATTTTTGGACTAACCCTGGAACACATCCTGCTTAAAAGGTGATCTGTATTTTATTAATGAATTCATCAATTTTACATGTGCTTTAATGACAAATTTTTTGGATGAGGTTCAGAATCTCATTAGCCTTAACCATATTAACCTAATACAATTATTTATATTGGTCGGAACAAAGTGCAACACTTCACCACAGGAAGTTCTTCTTTAAAGATAATACGAGAATGGGAATTAAAGGAACCTGTAATACTTCTTGCTGGTTGAGGTGTATGGAAAGGTAATGTCAGACTAAGAAGAATTCACCATCCCTGTTCCTTAAGGGTTTCCATGAAAGAAATTCAGCATGCTGGTTGTTTGTCCTTACAATTTCTTAAAGTCAGAGAACATGGGCATTACATACTTATATAAGAATCTGCGGAAGTCCTTACAAAAGGTTGAAGATACCAAGTAAGACAATGCATCTCATAATGTTTAATTTGAGTTTGGATCAAATAATCTCCTAGATCTCTAAGGGATATTACGATTTTGGTGTCCCAGATAGTAAAAAAAGGCTGGGGTTGGGTTAAAAAGAGTAAGAGGAAGCTCATTCTAGATGAAAAAGAAGCAAAGCTGACAGAAGACACCCAAGAGAAAACTAAGCTAAGGATTAAGTTTTGTAAAAGACTGTCTCTCATTAGTAATGGATTCAATGCAATTTGCTCACTCAAACATACGACAGGCATAAACATATAATTTGTTCTTATTCTGTAATTTGTTCAGAAGCTGTTTCTCAGTTAAACAAGGCTTACTTAATTGTTAACCCTTAAATATCAAAGCTAGGGTACAATTAAGCACTTTAATCAGGACTATTCTTAAGAAGTAAATGGAAGCTTCAGGTAATCAAGTTTGCAGCAGCTCACTACTGATATACTGTACAGTGCTGTTTGCCACCAAACCTCATTTTCAAGCCTTTAAATCTATGAAGTCCAAGAGATCTGTAACACAAGTGTCTTTTAATTTTCCAACATAGTGGTCTCATTTTGTTGGGTGCTGCCAGTAAGCTCCAAGTGATTACTCCACTCCCAGTAATGTTTGCAGCTCCTAGGTTTGGCAAGCTCAAGGACTGAGAGCTGTCTTTGTGGCCTGCCTTTTATTGAGCAGCTGCCATTACACCAAAGCTTGTGTGTATGTGTGTGTGTATGTATGACTTACTGGTAACAAGAACAAAGCATTCATATTGGGAACCTCAGTTACAGATTTAAATCCATCATTAACCTTCTAAATAAACACCTTAAGCATGAAAAAAAAACCTACAAATCAATAAGCTTAGCACTGCAGTCACCATTATAATGGAATTTAACATAGCATGGATGTCTGGCTTTACTTAGGATAGGTCTTTTAATACCAGCAGGGCTTGAAGTAACCAAAATAAGCATAAGGCATTCACACTCTTCCTGCAGCTTTGAAAATCTCATCGCTAAGTTTGTAAGCCCTAGTCTAATAGTTGTGAGATATCCAGGTGCACAGAGGACAAACATGATTTAAAAGTTTTGAAGTTCTAAAAATTAACTAATCAATTAGGAATAACACAAAAGTGAAATGAAAATAGCCTTCACGTGATGCAGCCTTCCTGGTTACTCTTTCCTTGTTATACACGCATAAATTTTTCATTTTTCCAGTTGGAGAAAATCCAAGATTCTATAGCAATCCACTTTCTCCACCAAAATCTATATTGTTCTACCCATTTTTGGAAGAAGGAAGAGGCTGATTTTTCATAAGGAACACTGAGGTTTGTAGTTGTTTGACTCTGTAGTACAGAAAGTTTTAATATAGTTTTGAATGTGTTGAATGATATTTTATGAAAGTTTTCCCCATTAAATCTTCTGTAATGCCTAATGATTCACCATTTCATTTTTTAGATATGTTACTAGTGTTCTGTGTTCCATTTTAGCAGGTCAAGAGACAAAGGAATAAGTGACAAGGTAGAACTAACACAAACCTTCAGGAAAGATGATTAAAAAACAGAGCAAAATAATGGACTAGTAAAACTGCATTCAAGACTAATATAACAGGTCTGTTCTTCAACCCACCACAATTGTTAGAGGACTAATTATCATCAGAGTCTTTGCTCTTTAGCTAGATCCTCAAACATATTTGCAGGGAGAATGTTTCTGACTCTTGAACAAGAGAAGATTTTGAATAAGTTAGTTCATCACTGACTCCTAAAGTGATTTTCCACTCATCTTGTCCAAGGCTGCACTCATTCTCATGCTGAAATGTCATGGGAACAAAGTCATGATGCCTACTGTGTGAGTTGCTGAGCTAAAAAGATGAAAGATGAATTAACGAGGTAAGCTGGAGGCTGCAGTCTCCTGCTGTTTTCATCTTGACCTCCAGAGTTCCCCTCACTCTGAAGGGCACCAGCACCCTAGTCAAGACTCCGCATGTTCTCTGATGTTTTTCATATTTGGAAGGCAGCAACCTGTGTGAAATGGGAGCAAATCCAACTGCTGTGTGTCAGAGTGGAGGGGAAGGAGAAGGGAGCTTCCCACCCCAAGGACATACTCTGTATATATTCCAGAGCCACAAGGTCAGAGTGCTCACTAAAGGACAGAAGAAGGTCGAAAGCTCAGTTCAGTGGCAAGCTTTCAGGAGACCAAGCAGAAGGTGTACACAGAATCACGGCCTGGACTCCTCTCCCCAGCTTCTACAGGGATCCTCAGCACATGTAAGTTGCCTGTTTCTCCCTGTTCCTCTTCCACCATCCTTGCTGGGATACAATACCCTCAGCTAGCTGTCCCTAGCTAAGGACAGTGGCTAATGGCGGTACTGTCTCCAGTAACGTAGTGTATGCTGCAGCCCTCTGCAACATGCACACAATATGGCCGTGCGGGGTTTGGGGAGAGCAGCCCTCTACTTTGCGAAGGGAACTATTTGCTGGTTCAGGCAGTGAGCCCCAAAAGTGAGTGATCTATTTCTGTAGAAATGACAATGCACAGGCAAAGTGAACCTGAACATTAATCTACAGAGTAGCAGCCCTTAGCCAGTGACCTTTTATACGCAGCACTTCATTCCTTTGAGTGCAAGAACTGGGCTTCTTTGCTGTCTTCATTGTGCAAGAATTTGAAGTGAAACAAATGTACTGTTGGCCTGCACTGAGGCTTAGAAAAACAGCAGGAGGCTTAGAAACAGTGACAAGCAGCAGCTAAAGCCAGCTGCCCCAGAAGCCAAGCTCTTCTGCAACAGCATTCAGAACAATGGCTGTCCAAGTGCCCAGAAAGGATAGGAGAAGACAAAGGTATTCCACAGAAGTATCTGTTCACAGTGCTAATGCTTATCTCTCACAAGCTTTTCCTCGCCTACTATTGTTACTCATTTTGGTCACAAAGCAAAGGAAATGCAGTTGCTGCATTTTCTGTAACAGTTTCTTGAAATTCTGGCTTGTGGGAGACACAGGAAGAAAGATACAAGACAGCTCAGACACAGGCATTCAAGCATGATTTTCTTTCTTTCTATATGAAGCTTTCTGTGATGTGCCATGCCATGCTATGAATGTGATTTTAATCATCAGACTGCTGGTAGAGAGAAGTGTAATGAGAATCAGTCCTAGGAGGGCAGCTGTGTTGCTGCCTGCTTGGTGAGCTTGTACCCACCTGGAGAGTTCCAGCATCTCAAAACTAAAAGGCAGACAGCTATAACAAGCCCAGGCCCCAGATGACCTGAGTCTGTTTTATGATACCTACTTCTCTGAATCCAGGCTTTGGTGGACAGTCATCAAATGGATGATGACAGTGTTTCTAAAAGCACATCTACTTTTTTCCCTCACCTGCTGAGCTGGGCGGGTTGGTGCAAGGGACAGCAGTTGTAAGAGCCCCCTATGCATTGCTCCACTGGGTTGAATTACACAAAGCACTCTGATCCAGTCCTGCACCACATGGCCCAGGCAAACCTGGCCCACCTCGAATGGGTTAGGCAACAGGGACTTCCTAAGGGCAGCAACACCAGCTTTCAGCAGTCTGGGAGTTCTCCAGTGCCACCCCTGCAGGAGTTCTACTCTCCATTCCCTGGTAGCTTTTATGTCCCTTTGGTAGTAACAGCTGTGCAATGTGGCATTAGTCAAGCAAGGATTGTAGCCATCCTTTGTGCTTTAGTTGAAGTTTCTTTACAATTTTGCAAACGTCCCACTCATCTGTGCTTTATATCTGGACATCATTGCATCTTTCCCAACAGCAGATGGCCAAGGTGGCTCTGACCAAGGAAGCCAGGGACATTTCTGCCCTTTCACTCCCTTTAGTAGGGAAAACCAAAACCATGCCCTTTCTCACCCAATAAAACCTAACAATGGAAAACCTTTCAAAAACAGAGCAACTTGATAGTGCCCACTATATAGAGAAACTGTGGTAGATAAGGCTCCATGGTTGAAACATCCAGAAGGATTACAAAGCATGACCTTTATAATCTCTGTTAGTAAAAACCTAAATTCCCTACTGGCTCACTAACAGAGTTACATGGTGCTGGGTGGCACTCTCATCCAGAGTGTGCCCTACTGCTATCTAATTCTGACTTGTAACCTTTGTGAATCATTACCACCAGTCTCACTGTGGCCAGTGGATTAGTAGGATTCAAATAGTAATTAAACATTTATGTAGATAATTAGACCATCCACAGCTACATTAGATAGGTTAGAATTGTAATTGGGGATAACTCTTCATGCTTTAAGGCATGTTAAAGCCAGCTTCTAGCCTCGATCAATCTGATGGCATGTGTTTATGCAGGCAAACAGGTCGGATGGTTGAGGCCCCACTTTGAAAACTAGTCCTTAATGACTGTGCTGCTGTGTTTCACTCAGGCATTCTCAGCTCGGTTTTCATGATGCATTTCACAGCTTCTGGTTCCAAGATTGTTATCAATAGTCCAGATGCTGCCTTGAAGCTGAGAGGGAAAAGTAATGAGTCTTTCAGACAGATTGTCCACAATAGGTCAGGTTCTGATCTCAGGCTTGCTGATGCAAATTGAAACAACTCAACAGGCTTTAAAATTCAGAATTATTTGGCTTTGGAGCCAGGTAGCTGAGACCTGACTCTTGATAAAAGGATGAAGTCCTTGGGAGTGCTGAGGATCCAGAGCTCGGGACTGAGACTACTCTGCTTTGCCACAGGATTGCAGAATCCCTCTCCCACAGCTGCCAGCAAAAAGTTTTCTCTTTAGACCCACAGTCCTTTGCCATCCTAATAGGCACATTCAGGCTGCATGATAAAGAGGTTTTTTTCATGGGAAAACAGCATTCAGATTGTGAACTTAGAGGGGATTGTTTGCTACATTTACTGTGGAGGTGAACAGTTCACTGGAGCTTTCATGCTCACCCAAATCCACCCACATTGTATTACACGGATTACTAACAGTGATTCTTATTTTTTTAATTGTGTATGCACAACCCAGGCATTAGACATTCTGCTATAAATCCGAGACTGAGCAGAGAGGTGACATTTTTTAAATTCATGGTGGGAAAGGTCAGAAAAAGTGGAACATTTTTCACGAAGAGGATTCAGACCGACTGTAAAACAGAAAAGAAATGAAACTGTTTCCTTTTTTTCCTCCCTCATCTCTGTGTGCTATAAACCTAAGGAAATGCTGAGTATTATTCATTTTTTTAATGGCTTTACAGTTCAAGAAGAACCCATTTGACTCTCAAATATGGGGGAAAAAATTGTTTCTAAACTTGTCACCATTCTTTCATGTTTTTTGTGTTTGCAGCTAAGGCACACTGCCAGCTTTGTGCCCATCGCTTTCAGCACTTTATCAAGAAAGATAAATATGCAGATTTCTATAGAAAGCAAACATGGCTTTTGGTCACACCTGTGTAAATCCAGTTATAACTCCAGAGACATAAACAGTGGAACTCCAGCTTTTCACCACTGTGAATGACACCAGAAACCAAGCCATATGAACCCACTTGAGAGAGAAGTGATTTATATAGAAGATCGTTTGATGTCACTCTTCTTTTCCTCCCTATAACCTACATGTGTGCCTGTGGATTTATAAAGCCCTGATGGAAAGAGCAGAGACTGTATGACAGCTTGCGAGGAGACCCTCTACAGAGATACATCCAGCTTGGCCAGTGAAATCTATCTGTGTGGCACCTGTTAGTTACGCACAGCGGGACTGTCCATCATCTCTTGTAGTAGCTCTGCATTTCCATAGCACACTGTGGTGCAGGCAGAGGAGAAATTACTCTCTGACTATGAGACAGTGAATGAGAAATTTCTGTCTCTGTTTACGCTGTCAGACCACCATCCGGGATGCTGTACATCAGCCGGAGAGGGGGAAGGGAATGTAGTTCATTTCACAGGCAGCTGCCAAGGCTTACTCCTCAAAACAAGCTCTCAAACATTTATCGTTGCTTTCTACCTTGTAAGATTCTGTAAAAATATTGTCACCGAGTACACAAATGTTTAAAGAGGAATGTGGAATACCTCTTGCCATTTAAAAGGGAAAACCACCACATGGTGTAAAGAGAGATTGTGGTAAAACAAAAAGCATACAGTGTCTATCCATTTTGTGATCTGATGCCCAGGTCACAAATGGATAGACAGCAATTTCCACTGCTGAACTGCAGCAAAATGTCCTTGGGAATGCTTGGATTGGCTGCTCTAGCATGAGAAACAGAAGGAAAAAAAAGAATATCAAACACATGGAAACATAACAGAAGAAAACACATGCAGGTCCCTGTGGCTTGGAGAACTTTAGCTTAGTATCATAAAAACCATGAGGAAATTTGGAAGTGACACTGCATACGGTTTTATCAGGTTTTTCAGATGGGAGAGGGAGGGCAGAATTCCTCTTGAAGACTTCCACCGTGTCTCACCTACACGAGCATCCAAACAACCCCCAAATTTTGCCCATCCTGCTGAACTGTGATCCCTTCCATCTTACACTGATCTTCACTGGCCTCTGTAGCTCAGTCCCTCTGTACTGTCTCATACTTCTCCCGGATCATAATGGACTGTTACTGCAGCTTCTGGGTCAAGCAGAGACTCATCGTGCTACTGTGTCATCTCCAAAACAGGACACCAGCTACCTTTTCTCTTTGTGACCTGATCAAAGAAGCATGAAGAACCGATGACTTCTTGCTCTGTTTTCTGTGGCGAGTCACAGTTTCAATATCACTTTGATACCCCACTGTAACTGAGTGATTACTCCATCTAAAAATTAAACCATTAAGCCAGCACTTGTTACTGCTGTGTATATTCTGAGATTCATGTGAGCACTGCACTATAAGGCTAGACCTCTATTTAAGACCTTAGTATGGTTGTGTATCCTGAAGAACGAAATAGAGGTAGGATGGGGAGTAATGGCATTATTTAGGGAAGAAGCATAATCTGTCCCGAATTCAAGACAAAGCACCTGTATTTGAGGCACTGTCTTGTTATCTGTCTTTCATTCAGTCTCATGATATCTTTGTTAGATAGCGGTGCATTACTAATATGGGAAATAAAAATAGACTTATCGGGGAAGTACAATATTCCCATTTACCATTGGGAACTGAAGCCCAGAACAATTTACGAAGTTAAGCAACGTATAGGCTCTTCTATATTCTTTTCTTTCGACCTGAAATAATGGTCAGAAGGTGGTCTAGAATAGAAATCCTAAAAGCTGTGAAGGACATTACTGAGAAGGAAAATGTAACCTCAAAGCAGTCTTTCTACTTTTAGCTCTTAGCCAACCCATATCTCGTGAGCCAATGCAAACACAGTTTGTTCAGTTATTTGAAGGAGACTACAGCTGTGTCACTGCGAATGTTAACTGCAATGAAATCTCTGATTTTCTAATAGATAATCAAATAAACAAACAAAACAACTAAAAAGAAATGGATTACAGAAGTGATCTTGCTACTGCTAACTGGTACTTATTAACTGAAGTGTGGCAATTCTATTAATAGCACATGTAAAAGATAGCAAATAATAATGAAATACAAAAAGCTTTTATGGAAAAATTAAATGTGATCTTCTAATCTATTCATTCTGCAACTGCTGAACAAGATGATGTGAAGCTTTCAAGTATGAAAGGAAGCATGCAGCAGGAGCTAAAATACTATAAATATCCACTCTATGTGATTCTGATAGGAACTATCAAGTTTTAACCAAAATCTTGAGAAAAGCTACTCAAATTTGCAATTATCCTTACATGTTCAAAGGATTGCTGGGGGTTTTCAGTGACAGATACCACAAAGGAAGGAGGTATATGATGTAACTCACACAATGTTTTCCAAAT
The DNA here is from genome assembly GCA_027564655.1 of Leptodon cayanensis. Classification (NCBI taxonomy): domain Eukaryota; kingdom Metazoa; phylum Chordata; class Aves; order Accipitriformes; family Accipitridae; genus Leptodon; species Leptodon cayanensis. The sequence continues at coordinate 17,452,196 of JANXJC010000078.1, forward strand.
GTAAACGTTTGTATCTGCTGATTTTGTTTTCCTTTCATATCTTCCCTGAGTCATATAAATAGACTACACCTAGAATGCATCATTAGAATGTCTGTGTGTCTTTTTTATTCAGCCATGGATTTTAATTGAAACTATACCACCTTTGTTCTTGTGGCTTATATTGTAACTAAAATCCCTTGATCAAAATCCAAATTCGTATTACGCTGTTGGGCATGGTTTGTTTGAGGAAGCCAAGAACTAAACGTGTGACAGCCTCGTCAAACCACTTGAATGCTGTGGATTAAAAAGCCTGATTTATGCATTAAGGAGGGATGGGTGCTCTCATAGGCCTTGTCCAAAGCTCTTACTTTTATACTATATACAGGCTTGGAGAATAGGTTAGAAATCAAGACAATAAACTTCCTTAAATTATAGGAAAAAGTATTTGTAAAATCAAAGTGAAAAAATACCCTGAGAAATTCAAAAGCTTTTAGGTCTGCAATTTTTCCTCCGTGGAGTTTTATTATTATGATTACTGACTTTTCTAGTGTATGTACTAGGCACTTTGCAGTACAACGAAGGCAAGGTCTTTCTCTCAAGGGACTGCAAGCTAAAATCCACACAGTATCAGTTAATAGGATCACTGAGGGCAGCAAGGCAGGTGTCAGGCATTTGGGCTGAAGTTGCAGAATTGGGACCAATTTGAACCATGCCAGACACAACAGAGGGTAAAACAAAAGAGCAAAAATCCCTTCTTCCTCCTCTGTCTCCTCCATACATACATAGGAAGAAGCTAGGAGGAGCAGAGCATGAGTGAAAACTAAAACAAGATATTACATGATCACTAGGGAAAGGCTGGTGTCACATAACAAAAACCAGTGTTGGTAAAATGGTGTCTCATAAGCGTTACAACAAACAAGCAGCAATTTAGAAGATGTATTTGAACAAGGAAAAAGCAACAGTGGGAGAACATTTAGTCAAATTGATAGGTAACATTTTTTCACTCACACTGGACCATTGTTAGGGTGTATGAATGAAGAATCACAGTCAACTTATCAGGGATTTTTTAAAAGCAATTACCCGTTAAAGATTGTTAAGATATTTAACAGGATTTTCACACTAGGAGAACATTTGCCTAGTGAAAATGATCTGCCATATTTGTGCTTACTATGCACATGTTAACCAGGAGCACAATGGACATCTTTTACATTACCATATCTTTCCAATAATGAAATTAGTGCCTAACTGCATATGATTGATTTTGTCATCCCAAGTTACACAAGGCACTAGGACAGGCAGGGCAGGCTGATCTTTATCAGTCCTCTCTGTGACACTGGGCATACCCATAATGATGCATGGATAGCCAGCTGTAGCTTAGTTACACCTCAGTTAGATGTCACCATTAATCTAAACTCAGAAAAGAGGTTATCAGCTGTAGCAATTTTTAATGGTGAGGTTTAATATAAAATACTTTAATTATATTTTGTTCTGTCATATATACTAATTAGTAACCACACAGATATGCACACATGTAGACACCATAGAAAACACAAGAGAATTCACAGTATGTCATTCATGCATATGAAAATAGTAGGTTTCTGGTTTTGGTTTAAGTGCATTTCCCTGTTTTCAGTAGAAGTCACCTACTGCCCTTTTTTTCTCTTGGTTATCAAACCTACTCTCTGCAAGATGGGCAGTTCTATACCCCTTTTGCCTTAGCTATGCCCTTTGCCTCAGATCCTGTTTCTCAGGGCTGAGAGAAGCAACACATCAGGTCTCTGCCGGTATCCACGCTCTTTGCAGCTACCATGATTCTGACCCAGAGAAGAACAAACATTTGGCATCTGAGCAGCACTTAATGTCACCTATACTTTTGATGATGTGCTGTCTTGGGGATGTGGGGCTTCCTCTCTTCTGTGTTGCTCTGTGGTACACTGCCAGATTCTCCAGTTGTAGTCCCAGATGCATCACTGAATTTTTAACCTTCTATTGACACCAGCCACCTAGAGTGTGTTTCCCTGGTGCTGCCAAGGAGAGCAGACTGGAGAAAACTCTGTATGCCACTAGAGTTTGCGAGAGTTTAACCAGAGACACTGGGAAACATTAGGGCTCTGTTAAAAAAATTGTGGGAGATGTGAATGTCACTCAGCCATACTGGTATAACTCAGCTGAAAATAAATTGAAAAGTCCCTCTTCTAGGAGCTTAATTAAATAAACATAACATTAAAGAACTCAACACATGCCTACAGTGAATGTATATACACACAAGCATATGCAGATATATATAAGTATATATATTTGCTCCATAGTGACAGTGTTACAAAATATATTTGAAACAGTGAAAAAACATATCAAGCCCAACACCCCATTAATGTCACCTCTGACAAATATTTACTATTAAATTAAATAAAGAGATGAATGAATGAAATTTCCTGTCCTGTATCTTGGCAGAGGTCAAATTACATGACGTAGAAGTTCCATTTGGTCTTAAAATCTGTGTCTTGACCTCAATAGGATTACAGTGACTTACATCACCTGAGAATCTGGTCCTCTGCCTCTGTTACATCTAAGTAAATAATTTGCCACAAAGTAATTTTTTAATTTCAGGTCTGTCCTCCCCTCTCCTCATGCTTGTGACAAGTCACACAGCTTGCTACTTGCTGTGATTTATTCTGTACTCAGAGATGTTCATCCTGTGAGTAACTCCTGGGCTGGCCCTATCTTGCTGCATGGTAAGCATTTGCTATTCAGAAGTAGACTGGAGTAGCTGGTCATTTAAATCACATGATGAGTATAAGTTACAAGCCCTCTGGAGACAACAGACATGATCCACAAAGACTTGTTAGGGCAGGATAGCCATTTCTCAGGGGAGCTCCTCTGTGCTGTGCATGCCACAGCCCATGGCTACAGCCTGAAGTAGTTGAATTTTCTGTACCCTTCCTAGGTCTGTCCTTGAGGAACCAGGGTGGTAGCAGGGGCTATGTTTTGGAGGTGGAGGAACATGCTTTCTGTGCTCTTCCTGCAGATGCCCAGCTGTGCAATGCTTATGTCAATGAGAAAAAATGCCACACCAGCTGGTGGGAGGCTGGAGCAGCCTGGATCATGACAGAAGCTTTCTTGATGTAGAAGCTGTAATCAGCCGGACGGAGGATGGGGAGCCAGAAGTTAAGGGGCTGTAAGATAGCAGAGCAGTGATATCAGAGAGTGTCTGATGCTGGACAAGGAACACTGGAGAGACCTGGCAGAGAAAGAGGACTGGCAGGAGGGAGAAAAATGACAGTGGTATGAGGTGACTGAACAGAGGGAGGGACTGGCTGGTTAGGGGCTGGGAGCCTGGGAGGAAGACAGGCAGTGGCCTGGGGTGGGAGATGATAGTCTTAAATTGATCCCTTCTTAAAGCAGCTGAGAGCACATTAATGCAAACTTGTTACCTTATATCAAAGTGAGAATGGAGGGCATGATACTGAAGCAACCTGGTACGCACCTCTGGGAAGGCTGATTCTCCATGATGCTGCCACAGAATGAGCAGAAACTAAAGGGAAAGCATTAATGTAGGGGCAAAAGGAAGAAAGTTGTTTGCTAGACTTGTGCTCTTCACAGGTGTAAATAACCATGTAACAGCTCACAGCAGCGAGGAACTGACTCAGAAAGGTCATCGATAGATTAGGAGAACATGCCATTTCCTGTTCAAGTGAATTATGTCAATGTGTTTTTCTTGCTAGTGTCAGCAAAAAAAAGGTGTTTTTTTTCTTAACCTATATTCTGCCCAAACACTTTTTGTTTCTGCTTTCTTGCCTTGACTTTAGGTTCGATATTTGTACTCTGCTTGCTATTTCAGCTGGAAGTCTGCAGAAACCTTGATGAAAGAGGTTTACTCTCCTGTACACACCCTTATATGCACCCACAGCAACTGCCATGCGCACACACCCTGGGACACAATAGTTTTACGCACAGGATGCTCTGCCTGAGGAGGGCAGGTCACACAGCCCTGGGCTTGGCAGCATCAGCTTCAGGGGACATTTTAAGGAATAGGTTAGCTGCTATCAGTCAAAGTCAAGTATCCTGGAAAAGGAAATCACAGTCCTTAGTTTTGCATCAGGAAGGAATCTCCCATCCTGAGGAAGAAAGATTAGCTTAACTGTGTGTGCAATTGCTCAGGAACAACTTCCCAAATTACAATGCATGAAAAGATCCCGATTTAGTGCACTATGGGAGTAAGAGGACAGGGCTGCATGCAGATTAAAGCTCACATTCATTATTGTTATTAAGTAGTCTAATTTTAGAAAAAAACTATTTTACATGAATCAAAAGCACAGCGATATTAAAATACATTAAGCAGAAATTTGAATAATAAAGGTCATATCTGCGTATGTCTCAGAAATAATAATATGGTGTAATGACAATACATGATTAGATATGAAAATGTTCTATGTTGACAGAGCTGGCAACTAAGTACGTTTTCTTAATATCTTCATTGGATAAACACAGATACACACACACACATATATAATGACAAACCATATACACCCAACATTATTTTACAAGAAAATTTGATGACACTTTCATTCTTGCAATAATGGGTGATCCTGGTGGATAAGAATCAGGTAACCAACACCTGTGAATGTGAAAAATCTTAATAAGTTGGAAAATCTTGGGAAAATTGACCTGGAAAAATTTTAAAAAGAAGAAAACAGAAGCAGTGGATAGTATGGAAGCAAGTTCAATACATAAGGAAATTGCTGCTTGACAAAAATAAGAACATTGTACAGTGAAAGAGGACATAATACTTCTTTATATTTAGTCCAGAAATATATTGAGTCTTCTTTTTGTAAGAACAATGATTATGCTATTCTTCCCCACTGCCAAATCTCTCTTCATTCAAAGATGATAATTCGTTTACGTTAACTAGAAATTATCTAACTGAAGGAAAACTAAAGACATAAACTGTACTCCATACACAGCCTGCGCAGCAGGACTTCCACCTACTCATGCTCCCTTCCTTGTGAGGTGTAATTCTTTGGAGAAGAGCTGGAGATAGTCAGGCTAATGTGAATGGGCACACACCATCTGTCAAAGGGTGCGGACATTTCCTCACTAGCTGTCCTTTTTTTTTTTTTTTTTTCATTCGAACCCAGTTTTCAGTTAAGATCCTGCCTGAGTTAGGAGAATCCAGAGAGGCCATTGTAGTTCCAATCCAGCCAGACTGGCAAGGTCTGGCATAACCATGCACATGTTGGACCCTGACATCTACTGTATGTACAGCCAGGCCTAGGGTGGACAAGCTCTTCAGTGAAATATTTCAGCAAAGAACTCACTAACCTGTATTCAAAGATTTTACATTGTCATTACCTCCTGGAAAAGCAAGAAGCAGCATAAAAGATGGATTTATAACCCTGCCCACAGTGTGCATTTTCTGAAGCACCAGCATCCTTATTTCAACAGTGAATTTGCAGGTTCCTGGTGTTATCCTGCAGGGAATGGGCACTGGTCACAGAAGCAGGGAACCAGAACACTTGCCTGACAGCTTACTCTCTTTCCAGTGTGATTATTGCACTGCAAAGAGTCAGCACAGCCCTTATGGGTTTCAGTCCCTTGTCTGTAAAACATGAACAATAATCATAATGTGTCTTTCCCACGCTTCCCCTGCACTGCCTGTTTAGGTAGTAATCTCTGCCAAGCAATCTCTTACACATATTTTTAGAGAAACCAGCATAAAGGTTCCCTAATCTTGGCCACAACTGTGTTAACATAAATAAAAATATTGGATTTGTAAAGATGTTCCCTCAGGTCTATTCAGGTAAACAGTATGAAAGCAACTCCCACAGGTATTCAAGGTCAGGAATATTCTCTCCTTCTGCTGGATAAATGACATTTTTTTTCAATGTGAGTTCAAAATCTCTCATATAGTCTCCCTTTCATTACAGAAATTGTCTTTTCTTTATGCCTAATTAGAAAATGTTAAGACAAGCACTTTAAGATGGAAGGGATATACCTACTGCTTGTAACAGAGCCAATGGTTATTAGGGTTGGCTGATTAAAGAAGCCATAGTTCTCAATGATAAATGACTTCAAGTCTGAGATAAGGCAAAGGCACTTCCAAAGAAATCTTTCATGTCATGGCAGAGGAAGCAAACTTGCAAGTGGACATTAAGGATCGCTATTGGATGCTCTTTGTAACCAATGGTACAGGAAATTCACTGGTTGTTTTTCATCTGTACTCAGTAAGTTAAATCAGCTGGATCTGATAGGAAATGGAAGGATGGGAGTTTGGCTCAAAATACTGAAATAAAACAAAAAAAGGAAGTATTTTTACTACAGACAATGATGTCACAGTATGCTACCTGTGATGACTGTGTGAAAGCAAAAAGATAAAAACTAATGTAGTGGCCAAAGACTGCCCTCGTATTTCATGTAAAGTAATTGAAAATGTGCTTTCTGTTACATTACCTTTGGAAGGAACATATATTTTACATTAAAAAAATCAGAAATTGGATTTAAGCTAGCCTGTAATTTCAGATGGAAAGAGGGAACAGCCTAATGGTCATGATGACACTACAAGTTGTAAGAAATTAAAAAAACCCTAGTTCCTATCATAAAAAGTAAAAATTCTGAATCTGTGCTGGACTGAATGAGAAATCCTTCAGAGAGGTGAATAAGGAGGGGTAGAAAGGGCTTAGCTCAGAGATTATCTCTTATGATTTCATGCATCATTCATTTTCTCAAGAGAAATAGGTAGGAAATACAGTCCTTTCTGTGAATAACTATATAGGGAGTTAGCTTCTCCTCTACCTTGCATAGTAATTTTTACCTTGATAAAGTGTGTCCAGGTCTGTGCACAAAACCAAAAAATGCAAGATCTCTGCTCATGCTAATGGGAGCATTTTCTATGTGGTTTGGAAAGGCCCAAACAAAGTAAGGCAAGAGATAACCAGGTTCTTGCCATGAAAACTCTCCATAGTGAAAAGTCATGTAAAGATATTTAATTTTGACTAAGCAGAATAAAAAGTTACAGAAATACTATTTATTCTGCTGGTCCTGGTGCTGTGCCTTCTGTCAACTGCTGTCTCTGTTTGGGAGTGTGAAGGGCAGGTATAACTAATCTGTTTCTCAGAGCTGCTCCTTCCATAAGAGAAAAAAACCCCTATTCCACCAAATTCATCACCGACTGTAAGCACACCAGATTATCAGCTTTCCTTCAAACACCTTCTGAAAGAACAAATCCAAGGTGTATCTATTATTTGGGAGAGTTTCTTAAATGGTGAAAGCATTGTTTATTTGAGTCATTTCAGAGTGGGGTGCCCTCAGCACCACCGGTGGGGTGGCCTCTTGTGGGGTCTGGAGGCTGCTGGGCCTCTTCTTCAGGGGGTGCTGGGGCCCCCCGGTTGAGCAGTCCCTGCCCTGGACCAGAGCAGAGGGACCTGCCACCTATTCCAGCTCCTCATTGGCATCTGGGGACAGGGATGGCAGGGGAAGCTGGGACCTGCATGAATGGTCAAGGTACCTCCAGGCGAGCTCCTCCATGGCCTGGCCTGCAGGGCTGCCACAGGAGGGCTGGTCCAGGAGCAGGAGTCCCCCCCGGGGAGGCAGCAGGGCAGGGGTCCTCAATGGGGCAGCAGAAGAGGGCAATGAGGAGGCCCTCCATAGCCACCACCTTCCACTGCCAGGCTCTAGAGAGAACCCACAGCTCTGGTTGCTGCTAGGGCAGTGGGAGCTCAGGGATCTCCAGGGGCTGCCAGAAAAGAGCCACCCAGACTCCCTGTCAGGTCACCCTGGTTGTGGCCCAAGGTTTCAGCACAGCTTTCTAAGAGGGCTGTTTAACTTTGAAAGGTCTCACTGACTGGAACTAGTTCCAGCCCCACAAGAACTCTTTCCAGAAAGTGACGTATGCCTCAATATATAAAAGATCACTTGTTTTTTATCCCTCCTCCCCCCCAAAACCCCACCACATGTCAGCTGTCATGAAAATGAAAGAACTTAAAATGTTTGTTTCTGGCTGAAGCTTTCTGTTCACACTTGGTGAGTTAAATGGAGACTCAGTGGAAAGAAAGCTTTGGCACGACCAGCAAAAAGGTGTTAATATCAACACCTCCCCATTAGAGCGCTGGTAGAGACACTGTCTCCCAGGCTGAGAGAGCATCTGCAAAAGCATTACTTCTCAGTAGTGCATCTTGCACGCCACTCCCTCTTCAGAACTTGTACCTGCAAAGAGGTGTCTTCCCTAAAGTCAGCTGTCATGCTTTAGGAGTATGTGCCTAGTACTGTCACCCATCATTAGCTCTATAATGGGACAGAGAAGCTATTTCTATTCCTTTTCTATTCCTACATATGCAGCTTGTTGGTATTTATTTAAAAATAATAAAAAAAGAACTGAATCATAATACAGATCAGAATGGACTTTTGGAGGTCCAACTGCCCACTGAAATCAGAGTCAACTACTTAGATAAGGTTCCTCAGAGCCTTGTCCAGGTGACTTCTGAATGTCTTCATATGCTGCATTGGGTGAAACAAAGAAACAATGAAGTAATATTTACAGGCAGAAAAGAAGACAGCAGTAGAAAATAAATATTTTGCTTAATTCATAGTCAGATAGTGCATCTGTGTTAGTATACACTTTGACCAGCTCCACAGATAATCTTTTTCGGCTGGAAATGAAAATATTTAAGTATGGAGTCAGCTGCTGATATGCACTAATTGTCTAAACCAGCATGCTATGTACCTCAGTATGTCCACATCCTCTAAAACCAACTCTGTTTTATCATCTTTGCTGTGTTTGAGGCTGATGTTTAGCTGGCATTTTCATGAGGGGAGAAAAAAACAATGCCCATCTGGTGTATCTTCTTCAAGTAGCTCATTGTTATAAGAGACAGTGGGTCACAAGCCCTGGTCAAGACTTTCGCTGGTAAAAATGGGCTGCATTTTGAAGAATTTCAGTCTTGTTTCCCTGGAAAGCTGCCTAGACAAATGCAGCCACAATGTGTCCCAAACAAATGAAAGCTAAGTATTTTCTGCAAAATTCAACTGATTTATGAACACATCAGTGAATTTTTAATGTTGTTAAAGATTCCAGATAAGAGAAGTCATTCAATAAATCAGAATAACAAAATGTTTCAAATGGGAACATTTTGGCTCAGAAATGGCTTTGCTTTTGATGAGATTAAGGAGCTTAAATTTTTGTCTTTCACTTCAGCTGACACTACATCTGATTAATCTAACCCAAAATACATTCCATTGGACAATGTCTAAGCAGTAATATTTAAAACAGTACAATAATTCTTTATCAGAACTCCTATAATAAAGTATGTTATTGATCTTCAGCATTACATATTTACTAACATAAAGTAGTGCAAGAATTAATTTTCTGGCTTGTTGTCATTTCTGAGCTGATTCTGTCTTTGAGAAAATGATCTGCTCGTCTAGGTTAATTGTCTAATGATGATTGCTAGGGGGATCTAGTGCACCCTGCTAAGACACATTGCTTGGACAACCCCATCCTTTCTGTGACAATTAGTAGTAGACCAAAGCAGCAGCAGGCATCCCAACATCACCAAGCTCTACGAAAACTGATTTCTGTATCTGCAATTTGTTCTTACTTCTAGTGACAAGTGAGGGGTGTCCTGTGTCTTCAACCTGTTACCAAGTGTTGCTCAACTAGAATGAAATGCTTGCCCTGAGCAGAGAGCATAAACAATAAAAATCCATCCCTCTTGAGTTGCACTCACTCCTCAAATAAAATTATATGGGATATAGGTGGCACATGGGCCTTGCGACCAGTCATGGACTGTACTGCTAAAGTAGCTGGAAAGGGCTAGAGCTTTCTGAGGAAAAATCTCCATGACTACTTTTTTTTTTTTTTAGTTCTTATTTTAATGCTGTTTTGTTCCCTGCTGCTTTCACCAAGGAAACAAGACGTATATAACCACACTGGCTTTTTGCTTGCCTGGCATCCTCTCTCTCCCCACTGGCAGCTCTGAACTCATTAGCCAATTTCTGTCAAACAGTCAGACATTTCAGAGTTACCACATGTAAATTACCACAAGTTTCCAGAAAGTCAGTGACTGGGTTTTCTCAGTTTATGCTTGCTTGCTTACTTCTCTTTCTGCCTCTTCCTCGTTTTCTTGCACTTGGAATTAGTAAAACAGCCAGTCAACATGCTTAATAGGACAAGTCAGCAAATGCAGATACCTGTAAATTAAGTGTGAGCCTTCCTGTCGATTTGGCGAGCAAACAGGCAGGAGAGTTCTAGCTGGGTGTAATGTGATTTACATCAGGAAAGGGCACAGTAGGACCACTCTGCAGTGAAGAGCAGCTCCAGTGGTTCAGAAAGAACAAGCAAAGATTGAATGAGGAAATTTTCACATTAAACTGCTGCATCTCCTACAGGAATTGACTGCACTGTAATATATATTCAGAAAGCACGTTCTTGTTATTGTGTGGGGATTTGGGGCACTTCTACAGGATCTGCTGTAATAAAAGTAGTGATCTGTGGCAGCAGAGTTATGGTATTGGCCTCAGGGTGGATCCTGCTTTCTACCCCTCTCTGAGCATGCTGACCTATGGGCACCTGGGGCAAAGATTTCCAGTGCTGGGCTGCTGCCAGCCACTGTCCCCATAGGCTTAACAACCGCAAGACAATGAGAAGTGGAGAATGAGTCACAGCAGCAACAGTGTTGCCATCAGAAAACACTTGAAGGGCATTCTGGTGATGATGCAGTTTTTGCTCTGCATTGTCAACTGTAAAGAATAAGCAATGAATTCACCATAGTGCTTGCCTGTGGGTTTTCACTCGTCATGGTCCTTAATCAGAAGATCCTCTCTTTCCCCCCCAATTTTTTCCATCCTCAGTGGAGAGTTAGTTCCGATTTTTAGGGAAGAAGCCAGGTAGACTCCAAGGAGAGCTTCCTGTTCTTGCTCTGGAGTTGAACATAAAGGTGTCCTCTTCCTGCTTGTGAATTAAACACCATTGCCTTAATATTCTAAAGCAGAAGTAGGGTGAAACTAAACTAAGCTAAACTCTGATGTCCTCCTGAGTCTGCTGAACCAGCACACGACTTTGCAGAAAAAAATTACATATGTGATCAGCCTGTATTTTTCTGATAAAGATAATGAATCTTCTTCATATCAGCTGTATCAAAAAAAGACAGTGGACCTCACTGCTTCAGCTGAATGTTCCATTGTGCACCAACAACCCCATATTGATGATGAATGCTGGCAGCATAAACCCTACAAGAATGAATATGCTGCATAATTTTCCTTGTAGCTTGATTAAAACTGCTAAAAATATTTCTATACCTCACTTACCCTAAAGCACTTCGGACAATTACTTTCTTTTTTTCCTTTTAATCTATACATTTTTACTGTGCTTTGCACCTTTGACAACTCAGTTCCCCACAAATCCAAAATGTAATGTTATATAGATCTTTTCTGGAGGTGATGGTTTTGGTATTTCATTTCACTCATAACTGCACTAAAGGCAAAATATAGGGCCTTATAGCCCTCCAAATATCTGCCTGGAGGAGCTGAAAGTTGGCAGGTTAGCTACCTACACAAAGAGTTGGGCATTGTTTGTGCCCTATATACCAGTATGCCCCGATGTATTTCTTTCATGGTATGAGAACTGTAGAAAGAGTAGGATGGACAGGCTATAATGAGACAGAAATCTAGTCCACAAGAACAGGAAAGCTGCAACACGTTTCAAAGACAGGTGGAAATTCTGATCCTACAGTATTCAGTAACTCTAAAAATATCCTCCACTCAGTACAACAGCAGAGCTTCCTTTCTCTCAGATTAAAGAAAAGGTTTTAAGTTGCTCAGGTAAAAAGAACTATAGTGATGCTTTCCTAATCAGAGATAAATATCAGCTACTTCTGATCTGCTACATTGTCAGCTAAGTAATGACTCATTTTCTGCATTGTTCTCAGTATGTGAAGGACAAGAGGAGAGCAAACCTTATCCACAGGCTCCTGTTACACTCAGGCATTTCCTTCAATCAGAGGCAGGCATTATGAAACACAGTTAGTGCATTCACAAATTAAAAGCAGAAACACAGTCAGCAATTACAAAGGCTGTTGATACACCTAACTGATTGTTCCATAGCATTTCAAGGCTGTATGGCCTTGACTGGCTAAGATGGGAGAGAGATGTAATAAGTAGGTCTGCAGGTCAGTTCAGTGCCTGAAAACCAGTTCTTCTTTTGAAGTGGCTTCTTTCCCCTTTATTTATACACATAATTTGCAAGTTTTCCCAAGATAGGCAGGATAGGCTTTTTCAGAAACCTTTTGTTAACCTGTGCCTCACCTGCTCTCGACTGGACTGTCAGCTGTTTCCCACTGCTAGTGCACACATGCATCCCAGCTCATACTCATTCAAAGCAGAGAAAGAAACAACTCAGGGTGTATTGTCTGTCTGGGAACAGGGACAACTGGAGGACCTGCCACTACAGTTCACTTTGATGCTTGGAAAAGTCAAGAAAAGAGATTTATTGGGCAGTTGCTATGAGAGAAGTTACTAATGGAGCTGTGCTACCCATAAAATGCCTTTATGCAGCACTTCTGGCACCTGAATAGGAGATTAGTTTGAGGGCTGAAATCCAAGGCAAATCTCTCCATTGCATAAGAATGAAGGAGTAGATATTCCTTGTGGGGATTCTTGAAGAGCTGTCCTTACCAGGTTCTTACCTATCCTACAAGTGCTTCTTCTAAATGGCACGAGCTAAACCTATGAGGACTATCTGGTATTTTCTTGTAAATGCCAAGAGTTTAAACAATACTTTGACATGCATTAGATGGTCTGGTTCCACTCCTTATCACGTAGCAAACTGTCTAGCAAACTGTGTCCTCTACTGATACTCCTCCTACCTGGGAACAGATCAGCTCTCACAGACCTACCTGATCCTTTCACCTTTTGCTTTTGAAATCAGGACAGATGTCATGTTGCCTTCTGAATTACAGTATTTGATTTCAGGTTTCCCACTGTTTTGCTTCATTTAAACTCTTTGCACTGAGAACTACATATTACACAGATTTTAGTAATCTGGTATGTGCACTGTCTTTCTGCTGTCATATTGCATTATAACACCTGGTTGTAATGCATACCCTGTATAAGATGAATTTGTGCCATGGTGTGATCTATTTCAGAAATTCACAGCAAACTAAGCATACTGTTGAATCCTGTCCTGCAGAAGTATGGAGGGTTTAAAACTGTAACTGCAAGCTCTTGCCCGTGCTGCTAGAAAATGTTTTATCCTGCAGAATAGACCATTTTAAAAAGGCACAATAATTTTTGAGCCACTGAGTAACTGATGGTTTATATACCACCAATTGGAATATGTATTGCTGGGAATAAAATGGGTTATGATTATTTATATGCAAACATTCATGTTTTTTTCATTTAGAACAACAAGAGCAAGTACATTTCCACGCCAATAGCTCTTGTTTTTACCTGAGAAGAAACACAAAGCAATTTTGATAATGCATGATTGTCTACTGAAGTAAAGTCCGTGTTCCTGGCTTTCAGTGAGGATTTGCAGTTAAATAACTTCAGAGGAAGGTTTGTTCAGAGGAAGAGTAGGGGGAAAAAAAAAAAGTAGCCCCCAAAACTTGCACATTCATTTACTTTGGGAACACCCAGAATAGTCACACAGGAAATAATGGCTTTATCCTGATAGGCTCTGAGTGCACTTCCTAAGACATTTGCTACCTCAGGACTGAGCGCTGAGAAAATACCTGAAGATGACCTTTTCAGACAGAAATATTAGTCCTGCATAGGTCTAGATAATCTGTTATTCCCCCTTCCTCCTGAAGGGCCAAGTTTGGCTACTCACGATCTTGGAAGCTGTGCATGCAGTTTGGTAGAATGACCAGGTCAGACTATGAAGCAGGGCTGCTGGACATTATTTATAAAGACAAAATTCTATTTTACCTATTTATGCTATTCGAACATGCATTTGTTCCATGAGAACAACTCACTTTGCGGAGGGCTAGTACAGGCCTAATGCAGTACTGAAGGACATAATTTGTGCTTAACCTCTGTTGGGAGGTGGAATTTCATGTAATACTGCTGTCTTCCTGTGCAAGGCTGCAGGGCTGATCTCTGCCACCCTTCTAATATACCAGCTTACATCCAACAAAAGCTGTGAAAGACTATTTAGAAGAAGGAGAAGAAAAATGAAACTTCACTTGCTTTTTGAAATTTGGTATTTTCTTCACAGTCAGTAAAAGAACCCTATCAATATCAATTCAGTATCATATCATATCATATCATATCATATCATATCATATCATATTAAATTAAGTATCATGTCATAGTATACCAATGAAAGAACCAGTTAGTCAAATACCTTTTCAAAATACATTTTTTGCAATACTTTTCTTATTAAGGTAACAATTTCCTTGGGAAAATGCAAATAATAGAAAAAAAGGTGTTCATTAAACACCTGAAAAGAAATGTATCTAAACCTGCCTTCCTTCTAACCCTGTTTGCATATATCGTTAAGAACAGCAAAGGCTAGGTATGGACAGGAGACCCATTAGTAATGAAATATGATCAAAGCTAAGATGTATTGCAAATTACGCAAAACTTCAGGAAGCCATCTTTAGTGTGTGCAAATTAAGGTCTGCTGTTCTGATGAACTGACAGGACTGTACCATGCAGCAGAAAGACAGAGGCAGAACTCCAAATAGTACCTACCACTGCTCATTCTTACCCTCATTATAACATGGCCCGATGCCTGGAGCATGACTTTTTTTTTTTCTTCCCCAACCATAACGAGCTTTGTAGATTTGTACTGTAATGAAAGTGTTTGAAATTGATCTGAGTGATACTGTTATAAAAGTTCCAGATCAAAGAATTCAGCATCCACCCAAAATGGGGTTAAAATGCCTTTTCAAAATGACATTGAGTGAGAACTATAACCACCACCAGGCCCATTGATCCCATCATGTTTATTGTGGCTAACTGTAAATCATTCACAAGCTACCAGATGGTGCTGGATGAGTTTGAGAATCATTATTTTGAAGAATATTCTGAGTTCTGATTTAATTTCAACCTCATTCCACAATATTTTTACATATTTCCTTCTATCACAGTCATGGGCACCCTCCCATGCTAATTTATAAAATGAATTTTACTGAATACCATCTAATCTTATTGCCATAGTTACAACCAAGAAATCGAAGATTGCTACACTGAGCTGAAAATAGCTGACTTGATACAAGGAAGGGGACTAATTCTTATGCAAATCTCTGTACTCAAATACAAATTCTTATTCAAAGAACAATGGGAAGTTTGATCTCTGGAAGCATGGCCTTCTACTGTCTTTTCATTCTAGCAACAATCTGCAAAAAATGCTGAATGAAATGCATAAAAATGATGGGAGAAATACAGCACTGGAGCTGAATGTTTGTCATACATATTATTTACTGACAGGAAGAAGAAAATTAATTAAAGTACCAGAAGTACTTATTTTGTTAAAGCCCACAGTTGTTAACAACTGAGCTCCTGTTGGCTGGATCAACAGTCACAGAGCCTTCCCCCTCCAAGTCCCCTCTGCAGAATACTTTAAATAAGTAGTGGGAAGGGCGTGACTGAAGCCAGGACTTTCGGCATTTGAGCTGTTGCTGGTTTCTATGCCATCTCTTTGTGCTTGTAGATTGCACAGGTTTTTTATATTATGAAAAGAGAATGCAAAAGTTATGTCACATATTACTCCAAACGCCCTTGAATCAAGTGAGGGAGTTCCAAGAGATATATGGCCAAAATGCCACATA
>JANXJC010000078.1:17473799-17484660 GCA_027564655.1 Leptodon cayanensis
GAGAACTGCGGTGTCTGGAAGAGGGCTGGAGAGAGAAAGAAGCTATCAGCAGAAGGAAGCGGTGGGTAAATATTGAAATTATATAGATTTTCAAAAATAATTAAATGCTGCCATTTACTGCCAGTAAAGGCCCTTTTTCAACAATTCTACTAGCTACAGAAGAACTTTCAGCTTGAAAATATACATTCTAGCTGGCTGTACTGTTTAAAAAAGACATAAGACACTAATGCTTGAGGTGTTCGTATATGTATTCCCTGTATCAGATAAACACAATAGTGTTGATAGCGACCTGTTCTACTAGTCTACTGGGAGCAACATAGAAATGTGAAGGTATAAACTCAGAACTGTTAGACATGCAGAATCTGTAGCCTTTGCCTTTTGGTGACTGTATACAGATTTTGTGCACTATAAAAGCAAATAATGCAGCTGGAGAACTGCACTGTTTGGAGGATGATGTCACTAAGAGACTGTGACTAATAGGTGAAGGAAGCCAAGGTTTCCTACAATGCTAGGACAGCGGTTAAAATAATTATTTGTTTTTTCTCTGATGACTTGATGGTAATGCTGAAGAAATGAAAGAAGTTGTGTCCCATTTGGATACCTGTTGTCCTGGCAGGTAGTTCACCCAAAGTAAAAAAACATTTTGCTGTCAGCCTCGGGAAATGCTTCTCTGACCAGTGCAGGTGCAAGCAGTCTACTGATGGCATCACTGAGGTGCTCCTGGTAAGAGTTTGAGGGACAGGTAGAAAAAATGTGTTTTTCCTGTCACCATATGGTTTGGGAGTTTGTCTCATCAGGAGGAAACTGGCTTAAGCTTCATAACAATTGTCTTCCAGAAATGCTTCTGACTGATCTGAATGTCAGGGGGTATCTTATCCCCCTTAGGCATTACGATCCCTTTGTAGAATAGGGATTATGAAATTGAGCCCTGGCAGTTTCTCTAGCATGGATGTTTTGTTCTGTATTTCTTAATCCCTGTTTTTTTCACTGTGCTTTTTACAATAAAGAATTTGGTGCTCCATGATGTGAAGAATGACTCCTTTGTCTCTTTCCCGCTGTTTTGTTCTTGAGCTGAGCTGCTCAAATGTGCTTTCATATGTTGACGAGCTCATGGGTTTGGTGACTTAAATAAGGAAAAAAAAAAGGAGGGGGCTGATGAATTTGATTACACTGAAAAATCAAGAGAGACAATTTAATTTAAAGGTTCCATCATTACAGATTCATTGGATATACTGCTGATCATAATGAATTTGTTTAGTATTCATGGCATGCTACATACATTTCCATAGATTATACTCTTGTGAGATATAGCCTTACTTAACCATTGGCTATTCCTACTGAGTGAATTAGAGTAAACAGTTTTATCAAATGGTGAATTCCATCTATTGCCAAGTGTTCAGGGTACAATTGCTATGCTTGACTAGCTAGATATTTAACTTCTCTCTGCTACAGAAGTGACTGACCTCCTGCACAAACATGTGTAATTTACCTCAGGATTACAGCTAATGAGGAGGCTTCTGCATGCTGCTTCTTTTTTTCCCATAATGTTTTTCTTAGTCATTTTGTCTGTATTAAAAATTATGGGGGAACCTTGCACAAATGTTTAAGGACTCTTTGTAAGCACCATTAAGGTCTATGCTTACTAAGGTGCTTTCTCTCTTATTTCCACCCAATGGTACCAGGAATTTGTAGTGCATTGGTGATCCATTGTACAAAGATTCCTTGAAAAGCTCAACATAGTATCTTATAGAGAGTCACGCCCTGATAATTTTAACTCCTTCTGCCTAAGATCATGTGCTTTTTCTTCCCATGACCCTCCCTCCCCCAAAGGTATGTGTTTGTAAGTGGCTCACATGCTAAGATTTAGTAGTAAAAGCACACTCCTTCAGGAATCAAAAATCTCAGCATTTTTCTCTCTATATATTTTTCCTTATTTAAAAGCTGTAAGCTCCCACAAGTTCTCCATGACCATTTCAGTGAGAGGCAGAGGTACAGAAGAAGAGTAACAGCAGAAAACGGAGAGCCTAACTGTAAATGGTCTAACTGCTCACAGGCCTGCTTTTGCAGTTCTGGGGCTGTGGAACATTTACGCAAGAGCAATCCACCACTTTTTTGCAGTATGGTCCTACTTACAGACAGCAAATATTGAACATATAACTTCAAGTCTTTATTCTCTGAGTGTTGCCATTCAAGAAATATTAAAAAAGAGCTCTTTTTCTGCGATTTACATCGCCTGTTTGAACTGTAATGGTGACAATGCTGTGTATCAAGAACGTACTTACTTGTCTATATACTTAAAATACACAAAGTATGTCTATACTCTGCCACCCGCTGCCACTAAGTGTTCTGCAGAAGAGCTATAGAGAGAGCAGGAATTCTGTTGCTAACTGTTCTAGTGCTGCCAGCAGCAATGCTACTATTACCAAAGCATAAGTTAAAAGAGGACCGCTATTCCAGCTGCAAGTGGTGGCATTGTCAGCCTGCCTGAAACTTATTTCATCAGTGTCCTGACAAGTTAGCTAGATTTCAAGTGATTGAAGGGACAAGACTGGGGCAGATAAAACCCACCTGTTAGAAAAGGATAGTGAGAATAGCCCGACTGCTCCAATGGAGCTGTTGCAGAGACATGGGCTATTAAAACCCTGAAACCATATTAATGTCGGTTCTGTGGGTCCTTTCCTTATGTTTCAAGACCCATCCACTCTGGCCTAATTTCTTCATGGTATATGTAAATGAGAAGCCCCAGCAGCTATTCCCAATGCACTGCAAACCACAGCAACTATTTTGGCTTTGTTTGGCTTTTCCACTGAGTCTCTCTTCCCTTTTTCTGTATGTCATTACAGAGTGCTACCATACACACAAAGCATTCCATTAAGCTTGCTCAGTCAGTCAGCAAACATGGATGACTTAAGACAGATGTTCTCCTAGAACAGCTGGAACAAACTTGCATAGCAATGTTAGCTCTTATCACACTCTCCTTCAAGGAGTTAGCAGAGTGAGACAGGGAGTATGTATTACTCATTGGCTCCCAGTTTGCACAAAGTGAAGCGCTTAACCATTCACACATTGCTGCTGTAGATGATCCTGCTGTGAAAGTCAAATTGTCTGGTTAAACAAGTGGCTATACAATGCAATGTCAGAGAGGCTGCTTGAGATTAGTAGTCACCAGCATATGCTGAACTTTAACATATATCTGTCTCATCATGGTATGATTGATCTCAGCTAAATAGGCAGTTTCATAAATACAGTGTAGGCAAGATGATATTTGATGGAGTATCTAGTATTCTGCTGACTAGAGGGCATGGCTTTGTAGTCCAAACCAGCATTGCCATGGCCTTCCATAATACTTTAATTTTTCCTAGGCAGATTTCATTTGGTAAGAAACAATTTTTTTTTAATATTTTTTTTTTTGGTGGCTGGAAGGTCCATCACAGATAACCATTAAAAAGCTGGATATTAAGAAAGTCCATGGCATTTTTTTGTTAGCGTAAGTTCACCTCGAACCACTGGGTGACTTCAGTTACCTGAGCTAGGAATCTCACATCTAGAGAACAGAATAGTTGAGGTAAGCAATTCAGATTTCCAAACACACATGTTGAAGATGTACGTACAAATGGTATGTGGGTCATTTACCCACATATAACAGAGACATATATCAACACAGTCTGTCAAGAACAGAGATCCTTATATCTTCAAGAGAAAAAATATGAAAGTGAAATAGCACATTATCCACATAAGAAAAAAAACAACCCTGCAACAAAACCACTCACAGGGGAAAAATGTGTTGGTCTTACAGAACTCACATTAACAAGCCAGAATATTCATGGACGTATACCCTTTTCAAGGCTCTAAATATTGTCTGATATCCCAGGGACAGTTCATATTCAGATGTGAACTTTAATACCGAACTCTCAAATATTATTCCCTTGGTGGGCTTGCACAGACCCAATCACTCCCATATTCCAAAGTCACTTCATTAGTGCCATCTTTCTGCATATTTTTATGGATTAAGTATTAAAGAAGTATGTAACTCATTTTCAGGTAATTTTTTTTTCTGATAGAACAGTAGATTAACTTAACTTTTTATTACATCTTGTTTACATATAGAGTTATGAAGTAGGGAGTCAGTTTTGTTTGCAGTCAGCATTTACAGCTGATTTTTGATTAACTTCCCTCCAAAATTTTTAAGATAGTTCTTTTGCTGAATAATATTTCTATTCCACAATAGCTGAAAGTACAGCCAGTACAGCATAGAGGAAAAAAAATGGCCCTACATTACCAATCATTCTATCTGCAGCAGCTGTCTGCCAAGAGACTTTTCAAGGCAGTCAAACAATAAATTCATTAGAATGCCAAAATGGGGCATCACGGGCCAAACCTTGATCCCATTGAAATCAGTAGCTGATGTACTGAATAGTGCTAGTATTTGGCCCTTAAAACTATTCAAATATCTTTGGTTTAAGCAAAATAACAGACTATTACTGCAAATCTAACCTTCATTAAATTTTCTATGCACTTAGATCTTCGTATGAATTGGGGAGTAGGTTTTGTTTGAACTGAATACTACTTATATTTGATTTTAAAAATTATTTTTAATGTTGTATTCTCTCCAGATTTCTATTCTTCTCAGGGAACAAAAGTGCAGCTAGTAAACTCCCATACATACATATACTCCCATGGTGACCAGGTAGACAAGTGGATAACAGCCCTACTTCTTATTTCAAAGGTTGCAGGTTCAACCTGACTGAGCTCTGTTTTAATTAAACTTTCTATTTGCTTCTCCACAAGCTATGACATATAAAAGTCAACCATAGTTAAAAAAATGGCTATATACACTTACAGTTAGATGAAGCCCATTCCTTTCTTCATAACACAGAACAGAAAAAGATCAGGAGCAGTTAGCACAGACATGTCTTTGTCTGAGTACAAACCCACACAATTGTTCAACAAAAACTGGGCAACTTGCTGTTCCTAAAATGTGTATTTATTGGAAAAAAAGAGTCTTAACATGGGGTCTGTATTTCTGCTTCCCTATACTGGTTTAAAGCATCTACAGGCCAGGAATGCTGAAAGGAACATGATATGCAAAGAAATAATTAATTCATATCTACCTGCAAGCCCTGTGATACTGAAGATTGAAGTTGCTCAGAGCGCCATCACTAGTAGGGAGAGTAATTGGGAATTTCTAGTATACAACATCTTTGAGAGCAGTTTCAAATGACTTGTGTTTTATGGGACACTGGAAAAATCACTGCATTTGATCAGAGGTGGATGCCTGAACTTTGCATCTTACAGTCTTTGGAAAAGGCTAGGTCTGTGGCAGATGACAGCAGACAAACAGTGGATTTGGTCCCATGGTTAACTTGTTCCTGTAGGGATAATAGTGACAAGTAAGAAGGCTGCCAAACATAGACCTTCAGATATGTGCAACTTCTATGTATCTTGCCAGGGATACTCAAAATTCAGGTCAACTTTTCAAGCTATTTGCTTGCTCTTACCTGAAGGAATGGTATATAGGACTAAAAGTAGTGCAGCGTAATGTATTTTCTACCTGTGTGTTAATTTAGTAGTATGGGTGGACAGAGGAAACAATTACTTGTGGAAATAAACAAAAACTGCTGGCTTTCATAGATTCATTTCTACGGGCCAAGGGAACAGACTTCATTTTACAAGTAAAGATATAGAGAAAGAAATTTTCCGCAGAATAGAATGCTCTGTATCAACAAAAACCAGAAATTACAAGGCATACACATACCCCCTTGCAGAGTATTCGTCAACAGACAGATGTTTTCTGTGGTCTGAGACATGCTCTCAGTGGAGAAAGCAGCCTGTCAAAAATGATAAAGATGCAATATATTTGCAACTGCACAGGAAAATGATGTGTCTCTATGCAGACTGGAGGTGAAGCAAATGAGTATTACCCACCTCATTGAGAGAATGAGGACTGATACAGAGTACAATTAACCTACGTTAACATTCAGACAGAGTCTGTCTAGTATACCTGCCACTTCTCTAATTAAAAGAAAACAATCTGACCCCGAACTTATCATGTGCAAAAAAGATTGAAATGATCAGTCAATCAATTTGGCCATCTAATGAGCTCACTTTAAAAGGGTGGCTGGTTAAATGATGAAATCAAATATGCAAAGTTTAAAACAAGAAACTTAAGCCGTTGATTGATCTAAAGCCCACAGGATGCAACTGCAGTTTTGAGGAGACTTAGACAGGGTTTGCATGGCCAATTCCCTACGTTTCTGAAGGTCAAGGTCATTTTGTTGATTTTTTTTTAAAGGAGTTTTATGAGACTCAAAATTAATTAAACCACTACCTGTGAGCATGTTAGATTATGAAATACTTTTATTGTAATCTATATGCTATGTAAGCTGGTATGTTTTTAAACCACTTGATTGTTTTTTAAGTTTTGGAAGTAGTGGTGTTTTAAAATATAGCTTGTTTAAGAAGCAGCCAGGTCTTACAGTTTATATTTACCTTATCAGCTTGAACACAGTACTTTATTTTAGTGGTGTATATATCTTGCAACTACGTGAAAGATTTTTTTACGTTAGATGCTTAATGCCAGTTCCTCTTTCAGATGTTACAAAATTAGGTCCAAAGCTAAAATATTGTAATCACTAAATATTTTGTGATAATTTAGAAGGAATTAGTCATAGTCTTGTTTCTTTCTATATTATTACCCTAATGAAAATTTTCAGAGGGAAGCTCAGATTTGTTTTCTCTGACCTGGCTGGCTAAGTCATGCATTAAGATACAAGGCATTTTAATAATATGGAATAATCTGAATTTACCATTTATAGTCCAGAGCCACATGCACTGAAATATGCTGGAGCAAGGTATAGCTATGCATTGTGAAGGTATATCCATTACTTAGGTTTGAAAGCTATAATAATTTAAATCAACTGTGCCTGTACATTTTAAGACAAGCTGGTTACACGGCATGCTCCAGAATAAGGGAGCAGTATGAGACCTGACCTCCTGAAAAAGTGTAGTGAAGAGGTCTAGCAAATTCTCAGTAGGTCTTGCATGTGGAGGAGGCACTGGGTGCATGCTGACCATCTGATCAGTGTATGAGCACAAGTCCTTGCCCACTCTACTTTGTGTTCAAGGTGAGGACCAGGAACAGGTATAGGCTAGAGGAACAGGGCATTGCCAACAAGTCATAGAATGATTTACATGAAAGGCTCTTCTGTTCTAACCACATACAACGTAGTAATTTGCATACCATATGAATCTTGAAATTTTTATTAGTTAATTATCTCTATTTCTTGGATCATAAAATTTTACTCTCACAAGAAGTTTAATTTTGGCTGTTTGTCTGATGCATATCAAAGTCAGGACAAGAACATCCCACCTGTTTGAATTTCTGCTTGTTTTTAGAGTAATTTTGGCTGTTAGAGATTACATCCTAAACTCCTACCCATTCTTTACTTCTTCCAGAATTAAATTAGTAACAGAGGTATTTTAAACTGTTTTGAATAGTGGAGACCTCAGCTGCTTTGGAGAACTTCTCTAGCCACACCCATCCCAGGCAGCCATGAAGAGAAGGACCTTTCGAAATGCAACAGCAACTTCTACCCCAGATGCTGTATTCTGCAGTGTTTTATTTTTGCTACTGCCCTCTCCATTTATTGCTTTTTCAGGTCTTGATGCTCTTCTTCAACAAGAAGTGAAGTGCCCACCAGTTTCTCAAGTCAGACTCTCATGTTAACAATGTGTCAAATGTGTGTGTCAGGTGCAACTCATGCATGCTGGAAGAGATACCTGCCAGGTCTGGAGGCAATTCGGAATAGTTTGTCCATTTCTTCATGACACCCATAAATCCAAAGATAATGGGTTACGCTAAGTCATAGTACAAACCATGAGAATAAAAATTGCCAGCACTGGCCCTGCCAATCACAGTAGTTTATGTTTTAATGTTACAAAAAGCGGGCAACTTTGAAGGGATTTTTTTTTTTTTCCTTATGTGCAGGCTCTTGTGTTAATCTGAAACATGTGGAGTAATATATTTGTAGTGGTTTTGGCTTCAGACCACTGGACCAAAAGCCAAGGATTTATTGTTTGTTTCTTTGTTTAAATAAAAAATCTCCCACCTTTTTCGAGCATACAAACCCAAAACAGCAACAGATAACTACGCTGGACAATGATTATATGTGTGCCTGCATGGGATGACAGGAAAAATGATTAAATTTACTTGACAGCGTATATCATCATCTGCATTTTCTACAGTGCTTATTGACTCACACAGGGAATAACTCTAAACCTAGCTTTGAACATATTCCTCTAAGGTACCAGCTTTTTCATGCTTTAGAAACATTAAGGTTCCCTCCACCCAGCTAAACAATAACCAGTTATGAATGAGGTGCTCATATACATGTGTGAAATTAAACAAAAAAAAAAATTAGAAAGATTTGCCTAATGTTCAGGTCTGATTCAGACTGTCTGGGTTTCACAAAGGTTACACAGTGTTTGCCAGGTTACTGGGTTAGAAAGCAACTCATCAAATGTCTGCTGCTAGAGAGGCCACAGCAGCTGCAGAATGATTCACGCTGAGGGCCCGGGGGCGGCTGGGCTCTCACGTCCTGCTGCTCCCCAGACTCTTCCCTTCCAGACCAGCTGAAGGATGTTTCTCCTGGCAGTTCCTTGACACAGACTTGGCAGGAGCTGGGTGCCCCACCAGTGGTCTGGAGAGGGTAGAACTATGCTGGCACGGTCTGGGGCCAGGCAAATCTTTAAGATGAAATCACATTTGCTTTTGTGCTTCAGGACCAAATGTTTGCAAGGGGCAGGAAGCACTAAAGCAGTTTCCACCTCCCTCAGATATCCCTGTTGTCTTTTAACTTAATAAACTGATGTGGCTGACACAATGACACGTAAAATGTTTTGAAGTCGCTTTGGAGAATGGACTCCAGCCCCATAATGGGTCCTAGGCTGGAAATGAGAAAGTTTTATTGTTAAGGACAGCCAGCACTCAGTTGCTTTTCCTGACTCTATTGCAAGCACTTGGGAGACAAATGATGTGCTTTACATGAGCATAGCCATGGATTATTTTGTTCATTTCCTGAATGGAAGGGAAATTTAAACCACATTTGGCTTAGAAGCACAAAACTGTTGGTACATCTGGAAACAAAAATGAAGACCACCTCAAAGAGCTCCAGAAAAAGTGTGAAGGAAATGAACTTTATCCTGTGATGATCAGAAAGGATATCACAGGACATACTGAAGAATTAATGAAACACACTTCAAGAACCAAGACTGCGTGACAGGAGGCTGGTTATAACCAGGTTTGCTCAGTAAAATATTAAAGGCCATTTCTCCCTACCCATTTACTTTGACTTACTACAAAGCACTTTAGGAAGGGTAAGAGACTAATAGGTACTGAAGAGGCTGTGACTGCAGAGTGCAATAGAGGGTAATAGCATGAAAGTTCTGCAGAGAAAATCTGGTCAGAAAGTGTAAATCAAACAGGGTTGCCCCGGAAACAGGCGTTTCAGTAAAGTTGACATCTTTCAGACAGCATTTCATAGATCAGCATTTGTTTTAGACACAGAATTGTTTTAAAAATATCAAAATGGCATATTGCACCATTTTATTTATTTTTACTTTGAAAAGACTTTCAGTAATGTTAAAATATTGCAATGTTTATACAAATATTTTGAAGATTGGAATGTGACCATAGATTTTTTACCAAAGCAGTTTTCCCTCCCCAATGAACCTCATGGATCATCTCTGAATGTCGACTTTTTCTTCCCACTCTGTGTTAAAAAGTAAAAAAAAAAAAAAAAGGTTGGGTGCAATTCATTCTCTAGCAAGTACTTCTATGTGATTTAGTTGCTAGTCTTAAACACATACTCTGTTGTATTTTGTAAGTACATCCAGACTGTACCCTCCTGCTCATCAACTACCCAGATAGAAACAGGGCACAGAAAAAGTACCCAGATCAGCAGCAAGGCTTAGTCATGCTCCTCCAGGTCTTAGGTGACCTTGAACTAGGGCTAAGTCAGCAAAACACTCAACTGAAAGCACACAGCGAGGGCAGTGCTTCATCCTTTGACTAGAGTTGGGCATTGACAGCTTAGATCAAAGGAGAATTCTCCCTCTTCTCCAGACCTGATCCTTCCCAAGGCTCACTTGAGATGAGCCAGGTGACCACCAGACCCACCAGAGGGCTATTCATTGCCCATGAAGGTGGAACACTCAAAAATTAATATTAGGCTTGCCTGAGTAACTTGTCCCAAAGCTGTCATTTCTGTGACTATTAACCATTTCTTCTTAACCCCATGTTATAATGAACAGTATATAACGTTGAAATAGATGGATAACAAATCAAAGCCTTAAGTGTGGTGAAAACTCCTGGAAATGTAGAATAGATTTTTAAAAAAGTAATAAAAATCATCCAGCACAGCACCTGTGGGTTTCACTTCTATAGCTCAGAAACAAGAATATTTTTACAATATACCTTTGAACACACACTAGATTAAAACTGGGAAAGAAGGGGGTGTTCACACACAGGATTGTGATATGATTTTTTTTTTTAAAGTGTACTTACTGTTTTAAGAACCACCAAACTAGAGAATAATACACAAATCACTGAATCTTTCAGTCATTCAGCCTGGAACAAACACTTAATTCTCCATTCCAGGCAGCAGATCTCCAGATTTTTCTAAGTCCTGAGCTATACTGAAATGTTGGAATACACTTTTGCTAATATTTGCTATATTGAAGTTTGTCAAGCTACCTCAGGGTTCGTTAGGCTATCTTTTAATTAGTGGTGTGTGAACTGTGATAGATTTAGAGACCTGAAATGGTTAAGGTGCTTCCTGAGCAACTTCGTTGACTGAGGGCC
>JANXJC010000078.1:17484760-17495209 GCA_027564655.1 Leptodon cayanensis
TGACTGAGGGCCTGGGGGCGGCTGGGCTCTCACGTCCTGCTGCTCCCCAAGTATGTAAGTATACTTTACAAAGTATTTAAAGGAGCATTCAACAGGGTGAATTCAATGTGGTGGAATTGCTCACAAAAAGCGACACTGTGAAAGAGCCCTAAAAGTAAATCCTTATGCATTATTGCTTAATTCCATTATATATTATCACACTTTGGTTATTTTGAGATTAGTTTCAGTAAATATATGAGATTTTAGTCCTTCATTGTTAATTCAGTGGTATAAGAGAACTGTAGAATACAGAAAAAGCCATAGAAGGTTATTATAGGAATATTCTCGAATAAAAAAGCTAGTGATAAGAGCGATGTACTTTAAAATCAACTAATTTATGCTTGACCTGTATTAGAAACTAATCTTCCTAAACTTGGAGCCTCAGCTCCCCAGTGGAATAATTAAACGGATGTTTCTAGCTAGAATGTTTTACATTATATCACAACAGTTTAACAGTTCACTATGTCTAGGGTTGACTCTGACTGTTCCTTATTTGGGTTGAAGGAGGAAATTGCTCTGTTGCCTTTTTTTGTTTGTTTGTTTGTTTGTTTGTTTGTTTGTTTTGTTTGTTTTTGTTTTTAATTGGCACAAACAGGACTGTTTGAAGCCACCCAGGAGGCGTAAGATTTTAGAAGCAGTCCTCCTACCAACACAAGGGCAAGCGAGGATGAAAATGCTGTGAAACAGACAGGGTGCAGTATGTGAAGGTGATCACGGCGTTCACTGCGTGTATCGTACCACAACACACACCCAGAGGGGTGGGCTGGGTGCAGAAGAGCTCCTGGGCCTCCCCTCCCACCAGTTGCTCCATCTGGCAGGCCCTGCTCCTGATCTCGCAAGCGCTGGTTATAAATATGATGAGACACAGCACAGAACAGTGAGCGAGATGTGGGTCTGGGAGCCGAAGCCTCCTGAGCTGTCTTAATGCTGCGGTACAGGCTTGCCAGTATGTGCACACAGTATCGCCTCTGTGTTTCAGTTCCTACGTCTTCCACAGCAACTGGAAGGAACCACCTAACTGAAACTCCCAGCCTACAATCCGGGCCTCCTCTTGTAGCTTGCTGCTGTTACTTATGAAGTCACTACACTCCTGATATTTTTCTTCTGTCAGCCCTTGCTGATGACATCTTTAAAAGGGAATCCTTTAGAAAACTGCCTTTTTCATTCTCTGCTCTCACTCTCAGCTCTCAGTGCTTCCAACGTCAACTAGAAGTTATTACTTCTTCCATAAATCTGCAAGTTACTCCTACACTACTCCCATAGTCTCATAGTTTTTATGACTGCCCAATGCCCCACAGCTCTGAGCACTGACCACACAGATCATTCCTTGTGCAGGATGCGAAGCCTACCACGAAGGGCCATGACCTTAGAAAGGAATTGTTTTTGTTTAAGTACAGCCTTTCATAAGTGGGTTAAGAGTCTCTAATGGGTAAACAGAGGTCCTGGCCCTGGAGATGCTTTTTAAGATCTTTGAGAAGCCTGTTTATCAGAGCTTGAAAGAAATCTCACGGTGGCCTTACAGTAAATCAAATGGTCCCTTTCCCTGTGCTCTCATTTGTGGTTTGAATCACTTACAATAAGCTTGTTTTCAGAGGCAGAAACAGGTGGTTGGGGTGGTGGTGGATAAAACTCAAAGCTCTTTTATGAATGCAGCTTCAGAGGAAATAAGGTAAAAGGGCTATGACTGACCTGCACATGAAAATATGAGATAAAACCAGAAGGTGCAGCCCAAGGTGGCTTGTGATCAGGTCGGTCTGATAGTGAGCACAGTCTTAATTTGAAAAGGTGCAAAAAGGTATAAAAAGCCACAAATGGCAACCCAGAATATTGGCTTTGCTGCAGCAGCTTCATGCTGACAGAGCAGCATGTGGGAGCCATAAATCCAAACCCAGAGAGCTCTGTCTGCAAAATCAAATCCTCAGGTGATGCTGGCCTCACACACTACTTCACAGAACATCTTTCTTCCAGCTGCTGGGAGAGCCGAGGAAAAGACAAATCTGGGTTGCTTTGGAGGCCTCTGAGCAGTGACACAAAGCAAAGATGCTATGTGTCTTCTCCACTCTGCTCGGGGCTGTGAGTGAGCATGCAGGCAGTGACACTACTGAGGGAAGGTGAGCACAGGCTGGACTCTGCCCAGAATCAATTCTACAAAGTGAATTTTTTTCTTTGGTACAAGGTATTTGCAATCATTCAGTACTATCAACTCAGGAATAAGAGAATACAAACAACTGGCTGTGTCCCAGCACTGTAGGAGAGTTACCTCTAATAAACTAGCAACAATAATGCTCTGTATCTTCTGTGACCCAGAAAAGGGAGCACAGCCCATTCAGTGGCGGGTATCTATATGAGATGCCAGCTCAGTCAGGTTACTGATGACTTCACTCACATCTTTAATAGCCTTAAAAATTAACCTCATCCATGAAACCTTCCCAAAGCTATATTATGGGCTAGCCCTTGCTTTCCAAATTTTCCCTGCACTCTGCTGAAAGGCCTTGCCTTTCACACTCTAATCTCTGCAGAAGAAGCAATGCTAATTTTTGCACTGGCCTTAGTACTAAGTGCCCTGCCTTTAGCAAAGATGTTAGAACGTGTAAGCAATATGCCTTTTAGTAGGCTCAGACTTCTGAGATGTTTAAAGTTTGGAGCTACGTGACAGGGGTTGCCAACAAATGTTCCAGCAAAAAGAAGCAGTGCAGAAGATGAAAAAAGCGTTCATAATGCCTGAAGACTTCTACAAGTTTAATGCAGTGTTTTTTGTAAAAGTAGTTCATTCTCAGGAGCAAACAGCAAGAAAACATGAAATAACATATAATCCATTAAGCAGTATTTTCACACGTGCATGCCGTTATAAGAAAAGGATGCACAGAAAAGTCAGAAGAATATTTTCTGTTCCAGAGTCACATTAAGTTGCTGATAAAGAAATTTGAACTTCAAGGCTGGATTGGACTTGGTCTAGAGAAGCATACAAGGCAGAACAAATGCTCTGGTGAGTCCCAGCATAGGCTAGCTGCACCTCAGCCTGAGCATGCAGGATAAGACCGTGCCATGTATCTGCAGACTCCCTCCCAAAGCAAGCAGATGGTTGCCACAGACGGAGAACAAATGGAAACTCAGTTCAGTTGACCTCCACGAGCAACTGTGGCAAATCACTTTAATGCTGATGGTGGTGGTATTGCACATATTTGTCCCAAGCAACAAGCAGGACTTTCATTTTGACTGGAGTGTTAGGGCCAGATGTCTCTGTTCAAATATCCCTTGCCAAAGTCTCAGTCCATCCCTGAAAACTGATGCAATGAGGATGGGCAATACCTAACTGGAAGAAATGCTGAATCCGCTCCAGAGGGGCTGCTGGGTGTGGAATGGATCCTTGTAACTGCATGATCTGAGTGGCCCAGTGCTACACAGCACGAAGTTTGGGACACTACATCCCTGCCCCACATGGCAAATATCACAAAGCCTCCAGTGTTTTGGGAGATTTACAAAGGAAGTTACTAAAAGCTTCCGGTTAGTATTTTGCACATTTTGAAATAAAGCACTCAGCAGAGCTGAAATTTATTAATTTTGAAAACTAAGCCATCTGGAGCATTATCTGCTTAATTACAGCAGAAAGAGTCATGAATGAACAATGTGAAACACTTTCTATTTTCCATTGCAGGATTCAGAGTTTGAGTCTTTTTATTTCTTGATAAAAAAAAGAAATATGCAAGCAGCCATGTTATGCTATTTCTTCAGCTTTGTTTTCTTCTTTTCACAAAACAAAAAAATCCAGAAAACCAGAGAACAAATCCTTCCACTCAAAACCCAAACCCTAAACCCTGACTAGGTAATGATAAAATTCAGTCTCTCTTTATAAAGCAGCGATAACAACAATCACCACATATAGATGAGTATGGAAGAAAAATAATCGAAGAAAGGTGTTTTGTTTCTGGGTTTATTATTGCATTTAATGTAATTTTTCCCCACTGGGTTGTAAATCACTTGCCTTTTTGTGCTTTCACTCATTCTAACCATATCTGATCCTAGGGTAAAATCCAGCTTGAAACAATGTGGACTTGATGAGTTTACTCTGCTTGAAACAAGGAAGCCTTTGTCCTGTATGCCCTAGGCAAGTCAAAACACAATGCCCCTGTCCTCCTTTGCCATGAGACCTTCAGTCAACATTCCCCATGGTTTATGACAACTGAACCAACAACTAGGCCTGAGGCATTCAAACATCAAATTGAAATATAGGGTGCATTGATGTGTATGAACCCTGTGGCGTGCTGCAGTTGTCTCCTGCAATATAAAGGTGCAAAGGTAAGTTTAGAAGTTGCTGTTGCAACCAATTGTTTTTCACACCTACCTTTTCACTATTGCTATTTTGCGAAAGAGGGTGAAATTAGGAAGTTGCTCTACACAGCGTGAGTTTTCTTGCAATTTTGAGAGGGGAATTTTACCTAACATTTTTACAAATGTCTCCATTCTCCCACATATGATGCCACAGCGCTAGCTAAAACACTCTTCCACGGTGTCCCAGGGCACGTCTGAGCCCTGAAGCTGTTCCCTGTTGCACGCAGATAAAGAATGAATGTTGTCTAACAGGTTTGTCCTGGAGAGAAACTGTCTGATACTGCAGATTCCTACAGCCTGCAATGCCTGCTCCACTGAAATCCAGAAGCCCCAGGTGCTGGTGTGACTAGTCAGGGATGTTCTGCATTTGTGCCACCCCTCAATGCATGGGGGTACCAGAAAGAGGGAAGACTGTATTCAGGTACAACCAGTTAGTTAAAGAGGAGGTCACAAAGCAGGATGAAACACTGTTTCTGCACATAGGGATCTCTAGGTGTACGTGAAGGTCACTTAACAGATCCTGGGGGAAGGAGGTGGTGATGCTGTTGCTGGCTTCGCTGTGCTAGCTTTTCCATGGTCATTTCTGCCATGTAGTGGTGAGGACTGCCAGTAGATGAAACATCTCTCCTACTGGGAAGGCCACACCTGGATGAATGGTTCCATGTAGATTATCAACAATACCATTTGGGTGGTTACCTTCAGAAACAATAGTTTTCAGACTGCCGAAAAAACATATTGCAAGATTCCGAGACTGGATGGACCACTAATAATCGATCTTAACACAGGATGGGAAAAAAACAACAGCAGCCTACAGTTTTTATCAACTGACAGATTGACAAGAGGCGATGATTGCTTGACATCATAGGGGAAACTGAGGCAAAGAAAAAACCCATAAAAGTTATTTCAGTGCAGATAGCTCACCAGTGATAGAGTAGAACTAAATTCCCCATTCCTTATATTCAGACTGCTATGTCACAGTGCCTTGTATCCTTTCAGGTAATAAATGCCTTGGAGATCTCTGCTTCCTGCCCATCTGGTAATAGGCCCTGAGTAGTTTTGAAACCTGTGTAATGTGACATGTATTATGGAGCATTCTTCAAGGGCTCAAATTCACATCGTTCTAGCAAAGTGACTAAAAGTCCCTGATTTTTGATAATGGAGAAAAATACTTTTGTTGTATTTGTGCATTGTTCGTATAGGCAAAATTTCTGTATTTTTCATATTGTAATCAGCCTAAACATTCAGATACCAATTGTGTGCTAACTGTTCTGAGCAAGTTAGTGCAAAATTTAATTCTCACTCATCCATCTGATTCAAGGGGAGTGTAAAATATACTTGTCGCATCATTTTCGCATGTTACAGTAATTCACTCAGCACGACTTCCTGGAGTTGAACCAAGTGGCTGAAAACATCTAGCACTCAGGGCTCCTGCCACAGCAGACAAAAAACTCCCTAGAAACACTGGAAAGAAATAAAACAGAAAGAAAAACAGACTGAATAGAAGACAAACATTTCTTAACTCTTGATTAGCTTTTCTTTAACATGTCCCTGAAACAAAGCAACACCTGGGACATGAGGAGCTGTATTGCAGAAACATTTGACAGATAAAATACTTCAGCAACGAGATATCCTGCAATGATTTGAGTTTTGTCATAGTTTGCCATGGGTTGTGCCAAGAGATACTGAGCAAACTGGCTGACTGCTGCACGAGAGATACTGAGCAAACTGACTGACTGCTGCACAAATCTACTTCGCAAGCTTTTATTCTCACTGTGCTCCAGTTTATTCTCCCATTTGCTAAAGCTACGTCTCACTCAAATGGTGTATCATTTTAATCAGTGTAAACAGGGTAACTGAGAATGCAATGCATTGCTTAAACACCTCATGCAGCAAAGCACACAGGCATATGCTTATCTTTAAAGAGGTGAATCATTCCAGTGAATTAAGCAATGCTGAAACTGAGTGTCTGAAGTTAAGCTCATGCTTTTGTACTTGGATGGACCAAGTTGCCACTTAGTATTTCTCCCTTTTTGCTCATGTGAGGTTTCTGCTTAAATGACCTGTGCTGTTTGCACACCAGTCTTGTGTAGGTGAAACATGCAGCTGGTGCACTGCAGTCACCGGCAGCACCTTGGCTCTTCAGGGTACTGAAACAAGTCTTGATCTTTTCAAATCATTGATTCTCCAGGAGATGACAAAGAAAGGCAAAACAATCCCTTTGTAGTGCTCAAGAGTCTCTTTGGTTTCTTAGGCTGGCAAACAACTGCTGCTAAACTTTTTTTTCAGCATGTGTCATTTTGCTGGACGGTTCCCAAGTGTGAGTGGAAATAGCAGTAACAGCAGTTGAGGCTTATCTGCAATAGGATTACCAGATTTCCTACAACAGTCCTTGGAGGTGGATAGCTCCATTGTGCTCCAGTGCAAGAGATCTGAGACCTGCTCTAGAGAGGGAAGTCTCCACTGCAGATTCTATTCAACAGCATCCAGAGTTTTTTCCTGCTGACTTCCACAAGCTGCTGCCTTTGCCTTCTCACCTATCCTGCCCTCACGTGCCTCTTTTCCGTTATTCTGGCACTGGCAAGGGAGCTGCTTAATCTTCTAGACTGCTGTGCCAAGATGCTCCACCTTTCCTCCTTCTCTACCACAAGGCTGTGGCCACACACTTAGAGTTTTCTGCCTGCAACACCTGCAAAGCCATTTCTTATACCCTCCTGTCTTTTCCCATTCTCCATCTTCTTAAACCATGAATTCAATGGATTTTGCCACACATGGAAATACCTCCTCTTTCTCCATGGTTAGAGTTTACAAAGGAAAAACATGGCATAGCAAAATTGATATTGTATTAAAAAAAGAAAGGATGAAGAAGTGTTTGCAGGAGAGAGAGCACAATGTCCCTGTACGCTTTATACTCACTCCCCCTCAGCTTTTCCATGGCTTGCCTAAGACGACCACTGCAGTAATCTGGGCATCCTTCACGCCCATGGTGGCACAAAGAGCTCCTTTCACATGGCCTTTCCTTCCTCCTCCTTGGCATGTCAATCAAATGATGGGCAGCACTGGTTGTAGCTAGATCCTACTACAAGGAGTCATCCTGTCCAGCAGGCAGCTGCTGGACAAAATGGATATGGCTGTTTTCCCTACTTTCCTCCCTAAAACTAGTGGTGCCAGTATTACGGTTACAATTCTTTGCTTAGCTGTCAAAGGTGTTAAATGTATGGGAGATCATTTCCCTAAGACCTCTTCTGTCTGTCAAACTCAGTGAAAACTGACCGAAAAGGAATGTTATTCTAAATAGTGGGGATGATGAGAAGCAAAGCAGTCACATGGGCCATCTCTTTTTCAGGTGAAATAAACAAACTAACTCACACACCCCCATGCACACATGCACGCGCGCACGATCTCTCGCTCTCTCTCACACACAAACACTCTTACCTAAGTGACCTTTGTCACTTAGGTAAGTCATTTGACCTCCTGGAGGTTATTTCTGGCCTTGCTGTGTAGCAGTCTGTTCTGTAACTCAAAGTCACAGACCTTGCTCTCTGAGTATCAGAGGTGACGTTTTATGTATGAACATAATTTAACCCTTTGACAACTGGAATGAAAAAGTTACATGCAAAATGCTAATATGAAGGAAACAACTGATGTGCAAGCCATGAAAGTGAGCTTTGACTCAACTAATACCCTTTACAGTGCAATTTTATCTAATAGCCAACTGCATTTTGGCATTTTATATCTAAAATTGACTGTCGGAAGGAGGAAGAGGTCAACTGTACTTTAATCTCCTAGTGAAACCAATCAGTACAGAATAATGATATGAATTTTGGTAAAGTAGAATGGAAGGACTGAACCCTGCATTGTATTTAGCTTTACTGACCTTTGACTTACAACTGCACATTCCCACTCCACTTATTATAGCCATTTATTCAGATTTTTTTTTTCCCCCAAGTTACTGCTTTTACAAACAGTCTCTGGGTGATTGCCTCAAGAGGTTACTCAATTATTTATAATGCTGATGCAGAAAAGCGATATATTCTGAGGAAGCCATACCATTAATTAACATGTCTTCTTCCTTATCATTGCCTTTTTCACATTTTAATCCCATTGTCAATGATATTCTCATTAATTAATAAATTGGGCAACTGAGTTTTGCAACACTCCAAAACACATTTGTTGACTGGAATGTAAAAAAGACTTGTGTGTTATTTCTACTTGAGCAAGAAATGTCACTTCAATGTGGTGTCACATACCTTAATAG
Source organism: Leptodon cayanensis (assembly GCA_027564655.1). NCBI lineage: Eukaryota > Metazoa > Chordata > Aves > Accipitriformes > Accipitridae > Leptodon > Leptodon cayanensis. The sequence goes on from JANXJC010000078.1 coordinate 17,493,384, forward strand.
ATATTTTGTTGTTTATTTTGAAATACAGCCATCACCTAGACTTTATTAGTGTTTTTTCGGTCATTGTATAGGCCGGTAAAGTAAGTCTAGGATAAGTTCACTGCCTCAGTGTTAACATTTTTTGCTGTAGGGAATTGCATTATTGATGTTGCTCCCTCTCCATAAGTCACGAATCACTTACTTATTTCATTCAAATCTGCAAATGGATTGCTCAGACTGGTCAGTCCCAAACCACCAATTCAATCATTGATGTTGAGATAAACTCATTCCCCTTGGATGCTGAACAAAACAATTTGCCAGCTTGCACTTGATAGATGGTTCCCTAAAATGTTTATAAAGTTGAAAATGTAACATTTTCACTTCCTATATTATAAACTAACACAGTATCAAATGGTCCTTTTAACTCCTTAATTCATTTACACTGAGTTCAATGAGGCTAACCTAGAAAACACTTGGACTCAGGTGGATGGTGTCTTCCTCATACTCTGTAAATACTGCACAATAGGCTCAAGCCAAATAAAATATTAGTTGGGATGCTATGATGAACAGGCATGGAGAACTTTTTCTTTCCAGCATCTTCCTGCCATTCCTCCTGTCTCCCAACAGTCAAGTTGATCTGAATGACGGTGTCTGTGTGGCTGGCAGGGCAGGTGATCTTGTTGTCCCAGTCATTTACTATGGGAAAGGGGCTAGTTGTTCTCCTTCCTTTCCTCTGCAACTGTGTTACGTGAAGGAAGGGTTTCATCCCCATATGGAGCCAGAAAAAATCCCTTTCAGAAAGGGGTGGTAAAGGCATCCTTTGAAGCCAGGTATGAACACAGGGCTTCTATGCAAATATTATCCAAAGGAACCAATTCCCTCTTCCTTTGGTACTGATGAAGATTTTGATCTCTGGAGGAGTAATCTAGAAGAAACTCATGAAAGAAACCCTTTTGGCATATTCCGTCAATGATGTTTTGATCTTCCATATGGAGATTAGTATTTCTAAAAGCAGGTTCCAAATAGATATAAACATTTTGATTATGGACAAAACAACAAATGCATTTTAAACCTATGTTAAGTGATAGCAGAAAAGTGACAACAAAAGAGCCCAAGTAAATAAAACTATGCAATGTTAAGTAAGAAGTGATGAATTTCACTAATTAATACCTTAAATTTATGTAGGGCATCTTATTACAAGCTCTTAATTCTCTCACTAAGCATTTCTTATGTCTCAAGGCCCAGCGATAATGTCTGATGACCACTAGCACATGAAGATACAACAGTACTAATGAAGCATTTAGGAGGAAGGATATTGCCAGGAACACTTTAAAGCATTAATAACAGTAAACTGCACTGATTTTTATGAATTCATTAGGATTGACTGTGTCAGAAATGACCTGTTAAAAGGCTCGGTTCAAGGAACTTTTAATAGTTCCATACCTAATATAAAAAATGAAATAAAATTAAAAGCATGAATGATATCTGCTTTTATAAATGAAGGAACCTGATCTAGTTTTATATATTTTCCAAATGGGGAAAACTAATTCATTTCCATTTAGGAACAATTGACTGCAAATGTTATTAAAAAAATTACAGCTGGTTTTGAGTTCTCTAAGCAGAAAAAGTACTTGAAACCATAAAATTTACTTTAAATGGTTCAAAAATAGGCCAGATTGACTGAAATTCAATTAATGAAAGAATGTTTCATCCATATACTAAAGCCTTGGGGTCTATTTTCTCCTCTGTATATTTGTGAAGCTCTCAGCAGCATTGCTTGGACATAAATGATGAACCATATGCCCTTTCCAGGTTATGTCTTAATGACAATGGTGCTTGGTAGAATG
>JANXJC010000078.1:17536373-17550995 GCA_027564655.1 Leptodon cayanensis
CTGTCCTTATCTCGACCCACAAGCCCTTTGTTATATTTTCTCTCCCCTGTCCAGCTGAGGAGGGGGGAGTGATAGAATGGCTTTGGTGCGCACCTGGCATCTAGCCAAGGGTCAACCCATCACAACAGTGAAATATAAACAATGGAAAATATGTTCACAGCCTTAGAGACAAAACAGCGGTGAAATGCCTTAAAAGAAGATTGTGTGTGAATCAATGAATACTTGCACATTTCACAGTTGAGGCAACAGACCTACAAAAGCCCTACTTACTCCCAGGAGAAGAAAATGTCCCTGTCTGGTGCTCTGCATGCAACTTCAACTTGATCTACAGGAAACAGGATGCTTCCAATCAATCTCTGTTCTCAGCGTTTGCCGTGAAAAATCTGTTCGTGCTAAACTGTGCAGCTCTGTAAAATGGACATGGAAAGCATTGTGTATAGGCTTCTTGTGTTGAAACCAGTGTATATCCTAAGGGAGCAATTCAGCTGCCTACACATGGTTTCTAGTACCATTTTAAAATTGCCAGTGTACTCCATTTGGACTTGTGCTGCTGCTCTAGACAGAAGGGGGGCTCCTGCTAGTCCTGTGTCATACTGTATTACCCTGCAGATGTCTTAGGTACCTGAAGGCATCTAAATTGGCACTAAATGCCTATGTGTTGTTGAGGCATGTGAACGACTCTGTAAGTAACTGGAAAGCATAACGTTTCCAAAAAGCTTTTTCCGTTTTGAAATGCAGTGCCCCTGGCAAAGAAAAACAGTCAGCCTCATTCCTGGTGTAACTTCATCTCTTTCCCCCTTGAATTCTAAAAACTTTGAAAATGGAAAAACTAAGAAAACCAGGGAGGAAGTTATTGCTATGACAAAGTAAAGATACAAAACCATACACAAATACAGTGCGATGAAACAGGAATTCTGCTGCTTTAAGTTCTCTTAATGAGGTCTTAGTAGAGCTCTGCAAAAAGTCTGTAGAGTTGCTGTACAAAAACCATATGGAATTATGCAAACCGAATTCAGGAAGTATCTTGTACTAAAATATATATCTGAAGTTCAGCTCCATTTTACTGCACACTTGAAAAGGAGGAAAAGCAACAAAAGAAAGTGCTAGGTGCTCTCATGAAAACATAGAGGAAATAAACCAGATTGCACAAACACTGAGGATGCTAGCTTCAGACCATCACTTAGGGTAAAAAGTAAGTCTGGACACTCATGTCTCATAGTAATATTAGGGGATTAAATGGACATCTTCCGCATCATTTTTGATACCAGGAAGCTAGTAGCTGAGCACTCTTCCTCATTTATGGGGAGCTGTCAAAGGGATGTTGGATGGACATGGAAAGGTATAAGGATACCCTGCTCCATCCTGGGGAGCTGCTGCATGTAGCTGGGAGAATTCACCATCACACCTCCAGAGTGTGGTCTGTTCAGTGCTGTTTATTTTAGAAGGGTAAAAAGATAAAAGGTGGAGAAATAAGTTCAACAGAAAAAATTTAGGCAGATGGAGTTATCTCTGCCTCCTAAAGCAGAGGTCACTGAGAGACTGCTTGAGTGGTGATAAGAAGACTCCTGAGTTTTAGTCTGAAGAACACTTGATATAAAATATTTAAACATGCAGTCATATCAGAAAGGTATAGATTTCAGTAGGTCTATTTTTAATGTATTTTTAGTAAAACAAGGCAAATAATAGAGCTCTGACACTTGAAAATAGAGAAGTCACATATATTCATGATTTTAAGGGACAGTTCCTTTTAGAGAACAACACAAAAGCTACTACTACAGACTTTTTACAGAAGCATGTGTCTGTAAGACAAAATCTTTACACAAAAGTTTATGTGACTATAGGCAGCTAGACAAAAACATTAAAATGAGTAGCACATCAATCACAAGATAAGCTCAACACATGCAAAATGTTTTATCCTGAGGTATACTGAATAGCCAGATGATAGAATTGCAGAATACCATAAGATTGCACATGCTAACTTGAATGAAAAGGAAAAATAAAAGAAATAAATTTATGAGAAGTACCAAAAGAAACAGAAGCAACTTTATGCAAAAAAGTAAAGATACTTAAGCTACAGAGTAAAAAGAATGACTAAAAATGCCAGGAAAGAGAGTTCGGAAGAAAATAATGGCTTGTCTGTTCCTATCCCAAAGGCTGTACCATTAAACAGCACTAGTAGTTTTTATTGAAGATGCAGCAAAGCATCAGCTCATAGTTATGGAACTGAGAACAAATACATGAAGATCATTCTACCTGAAAACAACCCCAAAAAACTCTATAGAGGAAGTTTAAAGAAAAACCCCTTCAAGATGTGGGTGAAAAACTAAAATTCTGGTATGTCCAAAAGTGTCTGAGATTGGTACTGAATTATGTCAATTTGTATCAGCATTACAGTGTCATGTAATCTTGGCTCCTTCCCAACCCCTTAGAACCATTTTCTGTCTTCTGAAGTTCCATTAGCAGAAGGTTAAATCTGTATAAATTGAATACTGCTACTCTTACATTATGGGGGAAAGTCCTGACCTCAGTGGTTTCAAAATTTTACGTGGAGCTTTAGCAAGGAAATAATCATAATGCTGACATATGAAAAGAAGAGACCTCACAGGTACATACCACCTAAATAATGAGACAGATAAAGACAAAAAATCATGATAACATGATTTCAGGCTGTGGAGATGACTGGCACAGGTAACAGCAAGTGATGTGCAAGCAGTACATCAAAAGACAGTTTTACAGAGGAAAATTAAGAAAACTATCACAGGAAAAAGGCACAAAGGTGCTTGCTTCTATGTAATTGCCAACTGCTGGTGAAAGTATGAAAAGGAATGATTGAAGGATAACTGGTGACTTTCCGTGAAAAGCTTTGAAACCAAAGGTGAAACTCCTCCTGTTGGACAAAGAGGAAAGCAGAAAATAATGGGCAGGAAAACATCCCCTGTAGCTGCATTCAAGATGGCCACTTACAGGTAAAAACAGCATTTGTCAAGAGTAATGAAAGGGAAGCCAGAATAATTGATCCAGGGCTGCAAAGAGCCTGAGATTTTCACATTCACATACACCAGGGAAGTGAGAACTTAGTGATATTTCTAAGAAGAAAATAATTGTTTGGAATAATGTGCCTGAGTGATAAATTGCTTTACAGAAGCAGCAAGAAAGACAGACTAGACAATAGGAGTGAACGTGAGATCTGTTTACATCATGCTGAGCCTGATGTGAGCACAAGTTACCATTGTGGAAATATCAGAAGGACTGACTGAGCTTTTGGTTTGAAGGCAAAAAAGGCAGACTGTGAATGAAGAGAGAGGTCAGTTGGCACAGAGATGGTGACTGTGTTTGTGCATCAGGTAAGATGAGGAAGGAAAACTAAAGGGTGGCAGTGAAGACTTTCGTGGAAGAAGCAGCAAGTAATGATGAAATCCAGTAAAAGACTCATTGAATTCGTGCTACAGAGGTACACAAACATGGAAAGGGCAGAAGGAGGGAAGCACAGGACTGGCAGATACTTGACATGTCAAGGAAATAAGATAAAAACATTGTCTCCAGGATTTAAGTTAAGAAAAATGGTGAAAAAGAATGCATACCAGGTAAGGGAAGAACTACAGTTGGTAAGGGTTTAGAGACAAGGAGAAAAGGAAAATAAGATAAAGCAGCCATATTTTCTGGGTGCTTTAAAGATGTTTAAAATTGAAGCATATGTAGTCCATTTTATACTGTGAGTTGAAAGAAAGAGAGCAAAAAGCTGAAGAGGACACCAAGGGAGAGATGAAACAGTAAAAGCATAGCTGATGAAAGATAATGAACCAGCAGGAAGGAGGGTTAGATGCTAAAACAGGCAAGGCATGGCTTGAAGCAAGAAACCTTTATCAGGAAAGTGGTGAAAACGGAAGAAGCACAGTAAGGGCTACGTGTTATGTTACTCTGCATTCCTAAGTTATTCAAACCCATGTGGTATGCAAAACCAAAGAGGAACAATGGGATTCAAGTTATTCTGGAGACAAGAAGTTAGTCAGAGCTGCCTGCTCAACTGGGACTACTCCAAACTACAGCCATCTATAATGATAAGAATAAATGAAAGACCTTGCCCTTGTATTGAACAGCCAGGTCAGAACTGTTTGTGTGATCCATACAAATGGCAATCCCTTAAAACCTCTCTGCTACACTATATATCATCAATTAATATTTTCATTTTTCATTCATTATTGTATCACCATAAGCACTTGTATCACTATGAGGATCTGCCATATGGGTTAGCTTTGGCACCAGCTGTTTTTCCAGTTATTAATAGATAAGGATCTGAAGTCTTGCAGTAAGATGCATACAGATGATTTAATGGCTGCTGAAGAAGAGCTAACAAACTTGTTCAAAATTTCAAGTAGTCCTAAATATTTGGATGAGTATGAAAAAATAATTAAAAGGAGTGTTTTTAGAAAACTGATTAATATTATTGTTAGAACTGTAAAAATGTAAACAACCCACTTGCGTCTACCCTCCATGAAGCTCTAAGAAAACCTAAAAAGGGTACAAGACAAAAGGCTAAGAGAAGCAGTTCTAACTATGTATTGGGACATCTTGATAATCATGAACAACAGAGTTAGATGATCTAAAGGGAGGACTGGAAAGAGCATTTTATGGATCACTGTCATGCTACATGTGATAGTTCAATGCTATGCTGTTAGTAAACTTTAAATATGGAGTTCAGGCCAATTTGGAGCACTCTGAAAAACTCCAGACTCCCTTCCCCCTTCTTTTATTAGTGTGTGCTTGTATGCACATGTGAGACAGTCACATAAAAAAAACCAAAATGCATTTCGACACACAGAAAGTCAGAAATAGAGAGGAAGAGGTTGAAAGTTAGAAAAATCAGCAGCTATTTTGGTGCTGCAAGTTGACTTAGATAAAAGCAAACAGTTAAATAGAATCCAATTAAATTCAAACAGACAGTTTTGACATTTAAATGAAATTTCCAAAGCATGTACTGTGGTTAAACAAGGAGTGTGGCTAGCTTCCAGATACATACGGTAATTGTGAGGAAGCAGTTTTATTGATGACAATCAAAGCTGGCAAGAGAATTTTGGGCTGATGAACACAAGACAAAGCCAGGGCCCTTTGCATAATCTATGTCATCTTCCCTCTTCATCTAATAACTTTTCCTTCTCCCTACTTTCCATCTATGTCTTTCTGTAACACTTCCTAACTTTCCTTCTAAATGCTCCTCTCCTTGATTTCATCCTCTCTTTGATTGATTGTTTTCAATCTTCCTTTTCTACATCATTCTCTTTCCATCATGCTTCCACCCTAACCTTCATCATTCTCTGATATGCAGATAGACTAGAAAAATACTGCCATAATTATCTTGCAAAGATCAGCTGAATCTCCTTGTAATCTCTGTACTTGATGGAGTTACAAATACACTTTTAACAACTGTAATCAATAGGACAGCTGTCAGAGAGAGCTCTGAGTTTTATTTACACCTGAAGAATTTATTCTGGTTTTAAGTATTGTCTGTTCACAAACCATATGTGACAAATGCCTAACAATTGCTGGTATATGAATACATCATGCCTTTACCAGTGTTACAAATGTCTCCACATGCAGCATAACTAAACAAAGTCTTGGAAAGTATTTCTTCTCTTCCTGTTCCTTTCTATGATGGCTGTCACCAGTTTCATATTATACAGAGAAGTAAGGTTCAGTATGTGTCCCTACAGTGTAGCAGCTCATTTTAAAAATGGAACAAAACAAGGCAGTGTCCAGAAGAGTGCTGCTAGGAGCAGTCTACAATCCAAGGTGGAAAAGGGCAGAACAAAGTGATGAGCCTTTTATCCTACCCTACAGGAGTCAAGACTGGCGCAGATGGATCTCCAGCTGCAGTGAATCCCATGTTCAAGGGCTCTCTCAATGGAAAGCATCTTGTCCCTGCTAATTCTGCCTACTGAATTGAAAGCCAAAGCCTCTTTTCACTGGAAGGAGAGAGGTATTACCAGAAAGAGCTGTAGGGATGCGGATCAGAAAATTGAATTAAATCCCAAACTGACTTAGCAGCAACTAGAGAGTTGGGCACAACAAAAAAATTCTCTTTGGTCTGCCCTGGCTTTGAAGCCTTAAGAGTTTCTAGGCAACTCTACAGCAGTAATAGGTGGATCGTTTTTTGTCTGCTCTAGAAGGAATTAAATCACAATCCTCACTGGTTAGATCTGGAAGAAAGAATCAAGTCTTAGAATTACCTGGCGATACAGGAAGACAAAGGAGTCAAAATAAATCCAGAATGCTTTGAGATTACTCTCCTATTTCAGAAAGAAGCAAATATGCCTTCATACAAAAGGAAAGTCAATATCCATGTAATTTCATCCACTTGCTGGCCAACATCACTTCATTCAATTTTAGACTGAACACAAGGCAATCAGTTGTGGCCGTCCACTCCTCCTCACTGAAATCAGCAGTAAATATTTTGACATCATTCAACGAAGATCAAAGTGCAATATGAAAGTTAACAGGAGACACTGTTTTACCAAATTCTGACATTTTCCTGTTTATTTTATAATCTATAAAGTGATGTCAGTTGAATTTCAAGAAAAAAGTCTCTTTCCGGAAGTGTTGAATTAGTTTTGATAAAGGGTAATGCGTAACTTCAATGAAATGAAAGGAGATTTAACTCAGCGAACACACTATAAATAAAAACAGGCAGAAGCAGTTTCCAGTGTATCAGTGAATTTAAGGTATTTTGTATGTCAGACACTGAAGCTGATGCTGGAGGGACTGTTTAAGAGAAATATTTAGCTACCATAACTGACACTTTGAACAAAATGGCCCAATAATGCATATACTGCTTATTCTAAAGATGACCTTATATTTCCCTCACTCTTTCATTATGACATTCTGGCACTGTTGCTAAGTTTGTTTTTTTCTCACAAAATCAGAGAATGATATCATATTGATGCTCTGCAATGTGTACATATCTTCTGATGCAAATCCATTCTCAAGCCTCTCTACTGAAGAGCAACCTTTCAAAACTGAAGATACTCTTTTGATTAGGATCAGACTTTAGAGACTCCAGCTCAGCCTGTGATTTTATCTATACAAAATAGCTCTCTCTAGCAAGTTAAATTCAGATATTCATCTGCTTTCCAAACTGCTATTAGAAAATAGTTTCAAAATAAAGTTTTCTTCTTCACATTTAATCCACAGGTAACTGTAATTTCTCGGTGGGGTCCCAAGGTACGACTAGTGTATACTTAACCCATGATCAGCCAAATAATAACACACAGATTATATGAATACATCATAGTTGTTTCAGCTAAAATCAGACCTGTTAGTTTGTCTGCTATCGCCATCAATTTCATAAAGTGCTATTTGAGCATGTTCTCATGTTCTGCTTGTCAGTGTAAAAACTCAAGTGATCCTTTCATGCCTATCAAGGCTTCGGAAGATGGGAAATACCAATATACTCCATTAAAATACCCAGAGAAAGCCGGAGCATTATTACACAGTTGTCAGTTTAAAAGATAACTGGATTAAATATATAATATATAAAAATCATAGAAAATGTGTTACAGTCTAGGGAAACATATTTACGCAGGTATACCTATATGACTGATAGACCATATGGAGGAACAACCTAAGTGCTGAGTGAGACAGGCCTGCATTTAAAATCTAAGCATCCATAGGGTAATTTTAGGAGAAATAAAATTATTAAGTCTGTTAATACATAAGTATCAAAATATGATGTTGAAAATCTATTAATACCAAGACATAAAAAGTGAATTTTAAGAATCTTTCTGAAGAGTAAGAAATGTTTCAGAGAGAGAGAGAGAACAAGATGTGTTATGAATGCATTTTTCCACTCAACTGAAGTTCCAACTATTTAATAGTTACTTGAGAAATTGTGATTTACCCAAGGGTAGGAGTTGCGAGGTAGATTAAACAGCTGGGCTATTTCCAGCTGAAAAAAGGAAAAGTATTTGCTTCTTACTTGTTCACAATGTTTACCTACCAATGCCCCAGATTAACAAAAAGATGTTCGCTTCCTCCATTGTCCAGACTGGGGCCTGAAGAGTATGAGAACCATGGTATACATTTAATAATTCAAAAACACAAGCAAGAAATGCCTAGTTAGCCTGCAATTCTAGTCACATGAAGATATTTTAATCTACAAAATGTGGATCATCTTGTCAATCACGTAACATCTCCCTGAGCTGCGTGATGTCATGACTTCCATCCTGAAACTGATACAAGCTTTACCCTGCATGTAATGGAATGCTGCATCACTGAAGTTTCCATATAGCCTACAGCCTTCTTATTTTTGTCTTATTTTCCTTTTTTATTAGCAGTTGCTTGATTCTAAATAATCAATTTAGCACTTATTTTTTTCTAATTCAATGCACATCTAGCAAAAATGTATGGCTACATTCAAACCCAAGAGGGTTGACATTGTTAGAATGCACACAATCCATTGAATAAAACAAAGGAAGGTATTTTTATCTTTTTATTGTCTCAAGATGCTGGAAAGATACACACAGAACACAGGTTTTTTTCAGTCATCTAGATTTTTGATAGATTGTTTCAGTGTATGTTAACAAAAGCTATTATCTTATACAAATTGTTTTGATTTCTATCCCTAGACTGTCACAACTACAACAGTCTGCCACTGAGGATGGAGAAGTCCTTCACATACATAAAACACTTTCATGTTCACATCTGTGTATTTCATATTTTTGTACTTCTGCCTCTTATAGCTACTCTGCTTTCCTAGACTTTAGCATTTAGCTAGCATTTAGCATGCAATTACTGCATTATTTCATGTGCTTTAATAAAGTTGATAATTGGATTGGTAAGAGTCAATATTAGCACAGATTTTTTTACTTTTTGTATATTTGAATTGTGTTTAGCTACCTCATTATTTATCTCAGTATGCTAAAAAATGAGAAGCAATATATTTTAGAATTCCTGGTATCAAATATGGGGAACTCCATATCCAAATCATATCCAACCTGGATACCTTCTATTGGTGGTCTACAAAACCACTGTCCTGAGACAGCATACGCAGCTGGAATACTGTTGGTGTTCTGTGGGAGCTGATTTCTCCTGGCAGGTGACAGTTATCACATAATTTCAGAGGCTTCTAACTGTTTTGTGAAACAAGTCTATACTCCTAACACCAGGTATCTCTATGGCTATGTATTGAGATATCATCCTGCATAAAACAACCTTAGTGGTCCTTTCACAGAAATAAACTTTTAAGATACATGATCTGAGTTTGAAGGCAGCTTGCTCTCAGCATCACAGCATAATATTTGTGATGGCCCTCTGAAGGGTCCTGACACACCAGAATATTGGTTATGACCATCATATCCACAGAAGTTGGAGCTTTCACTAATTGCCTTCCTCTTTGCTTGAAAGATCTATGACTTATATGCCAATCTTTAACTGCTATTACTAGATTGTCTCTCTAATTATTATGGGACTTTTTTAGCTTTTCAATGTTTCGTTTGGTTTATCATCCTCTTTGGAGTTATCTTACCTCAATACACTCACTAACTTGCAAAAGCGCAGATGTGGGGCATAACGTGGGAAGCAGAAGCACAGACGCAATGTCTGTGAAATTTCCACAGAAATTAAAATGGAATTAAATATCTCTTTTCTTCTACAGCCATGTTCCCCAATAAATGTAATTTTTGGCAGTGAATCAGAGGGACATCAGGCCCCCAGTAATGGTGTTCCCCTTATCCCCAGAGAGACGAGGGTAGCTCAGATGAGAGACATCATTTAAAATGAGATACAACTGAGAATTAAATAGTGTACCATTTAAACAAAATAGTCTACCCCACAATCAATACACTTCAAGCAAGGAGAACACAGAAATTCCTCTCTAAATTTGATTTTCATACAAAATTATAAAGCAAAGTTTTTCTTTTATATCATTCAGAAAAGTAAGTTGTTCTGATTTGTGCCCAAAGCAGGTAGCTATTTATTCAATGATATTTCTTAAAATATCTGTATTTTTCAATGAAGTTTTCTCAAGATCAGCTAGGTAACAAGTTAGGTAATGCTTCTCATATGCAACAACAACCTACACAACACCAGGTTGATTCTTGCAGTTGCCAGATTAATGAAAAACAAGGACTCATGCATAAAAAAATTAATCCTCCCATGGCCTTCTCCATAAATATAAATTTATCAACTCTTTGAGAAGTACTGTGGAAAAAGGTAACTGCATTATGTTTACATGTCTGCAGCTATGAGAGTTCACAGTCAAAATAGTGTACTTCTCTGGTGCAATATGTGGTAATGTGTACTGCACAGTTAAAAAAAAACCCAACAGTTTCAAGAAATATGAGGCCAAGCAAATTAAACATTTTGAGAAGGGAATCCATATAGCCAAAACTATTTCCAGGGTTACACCACTGGAACACCATTTTCAGAGACAAAAAGGGAAAAACATCAGCCTAAAGCAGTACATAGAGGCAGCATATATTGAAGCAGCAAAACCAAATGAGCAAGAAAATTGTTCAGCCTATCTATGGTAGTTTTCTATCTAAAATATGGTAACTAGTGACCATGAGAACAAATACTAGAGAGATGTTTAAGTGACAGATACAAAGGCATGAATAATAAAGATAGGTCTCTCTAACCTGAAAAATCATGCTATCCAACTCTTTTGCAGTAAGACTGAGGACATCTTTGCTCTTTAAAACATTTCTAATCCAGTGCTGTACCACCTTCATTTTTTATAAGAAATATGTAAGTGTATTCGAAGCCTTTCAATTGGTAGTGAAAGTTTGTACCTGCTTTCATTTGTATATACATAAAATAATGATCTCATTAATTCTGTGGATGTTGTACGTAAATCATGTAAAATACTACCCTTTCTTTAGTTGGCAACTATGTTGAAAATTCAAGAGAAATAGTAAGTTTTACCTACTCTCCTCCTCTTGTTGCACAAAAATATTCTAAGTACGGGTGGTGCTAGTCAGTATTTTGCAAAATAGCTTTCTTCTTTTCTTCTAATGGAGAGATTCAAAGATGTCACATCTGCAGCTGTTTTACTGATACCATATTGCCTCTTTTTCTTTGACTTTAAAACTTGTTTTATGAACAGATTATCCTTAATTTCTAACATTTCTCATAAAGATTGCTTTACAGCATGTTAGAAAAGAAAAACAATCTCAATGGTTGTAGGATAATCTGGCAGCAATACAGAAAAGCAATGCATTAACATCTTTCACAAAATTTATATTTGCTGGATGGGATGCCCAATTTACAGTTAGTGACTCCCATCCTAGCCAACCATTATGATCTTACAGTTGCATTCATTTGGAAATATTCAGCAAATTTTTGAGAAAATAACTTCTCATTATGCTCTATTTCTGAATATAAGGAAGTTACATGCTACTGTTTATTCTCTCAAATTTGACATATTCTAAAATGCAACATCTCATTTGTGGTTTGAATTTTGATCAATCAGTAACTACTTAATGCTAACCTGAGCACAAAAGCTGGAAAATCTGTAGACACCTGATTTCTTGAACAGCTCTGGTAAAAGTATTGCTGTTACCAGGACAAACAGATCTTTAGTTAACCTTTGTGATTATTGTTAAATGTATGTTAATTTCATCTGGATCCAAATCAAAACCACAGATTGAAACATTGCTGAATTTGGAAAAGGTTAGCTCTAAAGCATGATCTGGCTGTGGATTTTTCTCCTTTGGACTATTTCTGCCATTTACAGAACTGCTGGTTAATAAGATGACAAACAACTTAAAATACTAATGTCTTTTCTAGCGAGCCTCCTGTTTCCATTGGGTTGAATTTCAGACAGATGGCAGAGGCAACTGGGAAGTTGTCCAGTGAGTACCCTGCAGCTACATTTCTAATAGCTTATGGTCATTTCAGTGGGAAAGGGTGCGTGGGAGCTAGGTTTGATCATTAACTGACAGTCATGGGTTTAAAAAAAGGTCTCAGAACATTCCGCGCTGCAAGGTACAGACTGAACTGGCAGGGATCACAGCCCTACCCCTCCTGCTCCCTTTCATTCACGCAGGATATTTTGCTGTCCACACTTTTTTAAAACCATCTACTGCTCTCGGTAAGGAAGAGATGTTGCTGACCACACTAGCAGTGGACTTCAAACACAACAAATTGGAACAGTCTTCTCTATGCAGTCTTGTGAAGTTCCCATTTTGTATCAATGATTTCATTCATTCATTCATTCATTCATTCAGATTTTAAGTCCCTTTCTCAGGTGAGCTTTACTCCCGGGGTAGTCTTGTTGAACCACTGTTTGCAAATGGTGAAATTGCTCTTTCCAGGTAAGAGAAACAGAATTTTTTCTTTAGATAAAATTATGGCATTGGTGTATATAGAGTTTTTATTTTTAAAAAATGTAATATACTAACAAAGACTACAGAAAAAACCCCAGCCCAAACAAACAAGAAAAATACCCAACCCCTTCCTTACCCCAAAGTCTCAGAAGAGATTGAATAAAATCACACCTGCAGTACCTAATAATGTGCTTAGTCTAATAGACTGTGGATAATCAACTCATAAAGAAAGCCACATGGAAACTTGTATAAACAATATAAACTAATCATCAAGGAATATATTAATGCCATAATCCTGATGGTATTTCTGAGAATTGCTATGAATGAACATATAAAATGAAGAAATTCAGTATAAATAGTAACCAAGACGGTAAGAATGAAAGTGTGGAGAGAAAGAAGTATCTATTAAACAGCTTAAATCAGATTTACCTCTCCGTGAATGGCAACTGTGTGTGTATACATATATATGAGCACGTGTATATGTGTATGCATGTGTGCATGCATTTGTAGCTAGTAGAGAGTAGAAGGCAGTTAGTGTTCACTTCCTCGAAAGATTTGGGTTTGAGCTTAGACAAATTCTGCAGAGTTAGCCCAGAACCAGCCTGTCACTCAATCTGAGGCTCATAGTACAAACTGTCTCCAGATTGTCTTCCACCAAGACGTCTAATAAGCACAATTATTAAAATGGAAAATACTTTTCTCTTCTGCAGGCTGGGAGGAAGGGGAAGAGGGTTGTTCAAAACAGTTTTGTCACCTGGACTCATTAACAATCCCTGGGCTAAAAGGACAAAACCTGACTCTCAAAATAAAAGACTGAGTTCTGAGAAACTTCCTACAGAGCAGTTAAATATGCCAGTAAATAAATAAATAGAAAGATAAGCTAGCAACATCTAAAAATCTCAACACTTTCCACTTGTAAGGACTCTGGAATGTAAAGTAATAAAAACCTACAAGTTTCTCTTTCATGCACATAGTCTCTTTCCAAATGCACGTTAAAGGTAAAAAGAAATGAATATACCAATAGTGCTATAATGTTCATGTCCTAGACAAGCTCAGCTGTTTTCCTGAAACATCTTGAAAATTGTCTAGCCATGCAGAATGATATGTTTGGTTTACCATTTAAATCTTAGACAAGATTTAAACTTTAAGTACCAAATCTTGATTCTGTAAGTGATAGAGGGGAAAGGGTTCACACTCACCACCTCTCTGGGACACTTATTCAGAAGACAGCTACATGCTAAGTGCAGCTGAGTTAAAATTCATCTCCATACAGAGCTGGAAATAAAGCCTATGATACTTCTTCAGATAACTAACTGTTCAGGGTTGAACTTTGCTGTGCTAAAATAGAGGGGCAGACTAACACAGCCTCTGCTGTGTATATACCCTGAAAGGGCAGGGACAGACTAGCTAGAGGTAGGACTAAAGTGACAGACCAAGTCATTCTCCTACTTTTGTGCAGAGGTAATACCACATTATGCATTTTTTGAAGGTGTTATTCTACTGTAACAAAAGTTTCTATGCCCAATGCCTACTACTCCCTACTGCTCCCATCTACCTGCTTTTCTGCCTTTGCCAAGAGTGTTTCTTGCCAATACTGTCACTAAGCTTGTTCTTCATTCCCCCATCCTCCTTCAAACAGGGTTCAGCCCTTAAAGCTAACCCTAGGTAGCCTGAATCTTGAACTGAAGTTAACATTTATCACAGATAGTTCACTGATGTTACAAGCAAGTACAGCCTGCAGACTGCAAGCGAAATATTAAAGGGATAGGTGAGTAGCACCTACCCCAGCTTCTGCACAGCACTGCACAATATATGCTGACTGAGCCAAATCTGGCTCCCACTTCCCATGCCCATGGGTGCTGGTCGCTCACGTCATGTGCCAAGATACCACATCTGATGGGCAGTTTTACAGTAGAGAAATCTGCCCCATAGTTTCTTCCTTGAATTGAAATGAATTTTCACCAAGGTCACCAACTAATTATTGCTTCAGCTTCATAATATAAGTTTAAGTCAGCACGGATCTTGAAGTGGTTTAGGCCAACTGTGTGGATGTTAGAGGTTTTGATCTCATCAGCAATTTGTAAACCTACCAGCTTGAGAAAACAATTATATGTAGCACTAAATTTGATCACTTTTTTGGAGAGCACACAGATGATATTAATAAGTCTTGTTTGTGTTTTTTTTTTTTTTTACTTAGGCAATTACTTTATCTTGGAGTGCAGAATTTATCACCACAAGACAGTGCAGAAGAAAAATTCATGTACAGTTACAGAAAAGATTTTAGTTTTTTTTTTTTTTTTCTCTT
>JANXJC010000078.1:17564933-17577007 GCA_027564655.1 Leptodon cayanensis
TCCACTGTTGGAAACTACCACTGCCTAAAGTGTACACACCGGTTATACATTTGTTCTAGGTAAACTACTTCAGGAGGCCCACCCCATTTCTGTCATCACACTTTCTCATGTCCCAGGAACATCCACCAATTTTCAAAAACGGGCAGGCTTTGCTAGGTTTCTAGGCTAGGATAAACACTTAGAGTCAGTGAAGACTCACTTACTCTACTGTAAATTGTTCTCTACTGAGACATTGATACTGATAAAGTGATTTTGGACATAGTACCAGATCTTACCTACCACCATTTCAATTCCATTGAAAGAACAGAGTCAATCTAGAGAGTAATAAATACAGCTTGCAAACTACTGCAACACTTCATGAAAATATGTGAGCTAATTGAGCAATTAAATATGTTCTTTCTTTTTCCTGTTACACTGCCTGTTTTCATACCATGCTGATAAATCATTAAATGTACATTCTCCATTTCACAAGTTAGTTTTAGAAAAGCAGAGATTTAGGCTTCTTCAAAAATACTTCTCTTTCCTCTCCCTCATTTTTAAAGATACCTAAAGATGCAGCTAAGTGCTTGACTTACTTATAACCAGAAGTAATGAGTTTTACCCAACCACCTCTACTAATGTTGCATGCGTAAATTGAGTATAAATAGATAAAAAGACTCCTACACTCTTCCCACAGTGATACCATCGCAGCGGTCCCACAGCAGACAAGCTTTTTCTGTAGCTGCGGAGGAAGTAGAAGGATATGCTTCACAGGAAACAGAGCCAGAAAACACTCATTTGGTCACACTAGATTTTCCACGACAATGCCACCAGCAGGTCCCAACAGGCTTATATTTTTCCTCAGAATTTCTAGTTCCCCATCCTCCCCTCTGCCAACCCTCTTTGTTGCTTAGTTTTCTTGCTTGAATACTTGGAGTCCAAACTTGCATTGCTTGCTCTTCTTTGTTTGGGCCTAAGAAATTTTCTTCTTTTATTTGTACTATTACTTTGAAGACATTTTATAAGCTATCATCATGCCATCCATCATCCCCCCCCTCCCCTTGTCATGAGACTTGTCTTCTCTAGGCTATAAAGTTTTATGTTCTTTCATCTTACGGCATTCTTCAAGAACTGTAAAATCTTTGTTGTCCTGTATATTTTTCACGTTGATCATATAAACACAAAGAAGAATGAGGATTTTTTCCTAGTGTTTATTCCAGTCAACACTTAGGTGGGAGGCATACAGAAAATAGCACAGATACTCTGCACCCTTACTTCAACAGTACAGGGAACCATGCCAACTGTTGCCTGGGTGCCATGCAGTACAACACTTCTCCAGAGAAAAAGTGTAAAAGTGTGTTCTTAAAACAATTTGCTGATACACATAGGCTGATAGTTACATTAAAAAAAAAATCTACTGGAGAAGCAGCTTTTAGGAGTTATTTTAGCTGATCTTGTAGTCACTTATACACTTCACAGTTATAGCTTATTCCATTAAGCACACTGATTTAAGTATATTTACAGAGTGCTTTTTTTAGATGGTACATATGCCCACACAAGAATTTCTTTAAGCAGTACATCCATTGGTGGCTGTAGTTTTTCATAGCCATGTCATCAAAGTTTTAGACCTTCAAAACTACAGGACAAACTTTGTCTGAGCTTATACTTATGTTCTTTTGCAATTTTAGGAAACTTGTTCTAGAGATACCACCTTTCACACCACTGGGACATTTCAGTGAGCATAGGCTTTCTTTTTCCACTACTTTTGCTTTAAATAACTTCACATGCTTCCACCTCCATTAATGGATGCCTGTTCCTATGTTACTTTCTAAGATATCTGTGCAAAACTTTTCAGATTTTCAGCCAGAAAGGGACAAGAAAGAAATATGATGAAACCCTGTATGTTTGTAATTGTATGCACCAAAAAGGAAGGGTGGGTGAAAATTTTCCCCTGATACCTTGACACAACATAAGGACTTTTTTCGAATAACATTCAGCTTGGCTTCTATCCCAAGAAGGAGTTCATCTGTTTCCTTCCAGTGACTTTGGTTATAATTTCCTGAAGCTGAACAGCAACAGCACAGCTTCCAAGCAGAATTTGAACAGCTGATACTGGGGTGTGGAATTTCACTGCCTTCAATTTTATTCTGTGGACTGAACTTATTGAGTAAAAGAAGACTTACTACAAACAGATACTATTATCTTTCATTATCTTGTTATTATGAAAGTACTATTTTGTAAATTATTTCCTCATGTTTATTAACAGAAACTCCTATTAATAGTTCTGAGAATAGCACTGACCTTTCTTTGTCTTATCTGTTAAAAATGTACTTTGAACAGTGCCTCCACGCCGTAATAACTGTACGTAATAACTGCGTATAACACATATAACTGGCACTAGAAGCCTCAAGTCCAACACTCTTTTCTCCTGCCTAACAGGCTTTATTACATTGCCCAACTTACTGATTTGTGCATAAGGGTTTGAATTATTCCTTCTTTTAACATGAAAATACACTTTTCTAGGTCACCTGGGGTCACCTGTCACCCAGCACCCAAGGCCAGAGCACAGCTCTGTGTGGTGAACTGGTGCTGTCAAACAAGACTCAGCTCCAGACTCAGCTTCAGGATGCAGAAAGCCAATTTATTCCCACTAGCATTGTCCTGAAGCCCCTGTAAGTACCCTCTAAAGACAGCTTGGCAGTGTTAGTAGTATTTTTAAATTGCTAAAAACAAGGCTAAGTCTGTCTAAACACACGCTATTCACCAGCTCTCGTCAAAGCAATTCTGCTTTTTCTACATGACGGTCCAGCAGACCATGGAAACCTACTGCACAGACTATTTATTTTAGTCCAAAGCTAGGCCCTCAAGCTATGATCAAGCCCATCCAGGAGGCGGTCACAATAAATACTGTTTTACTGTCTCATACAGTAACAAGGCCTCTCTTTCGGGGGAATTTGTGAGCTGTGTCAGCAAATGCAACTCAGTAAGGAGGCACATCACTGGCTATAAAACACCCTGGGCCAGACCTCTGGCTGCAGCTGAGGACCTCCAAGGTACCCTCCAAGAGATGGCAAATGAAAGCCCACTGCCTTCATCTGCAGCCTGCCAAAATCCCAGCACAAGGCGCAGCATCTGCAAGGAGCTGGTGTTCAAAGCAGCATAAAACAGAAGTAGATACAGCTACTTATTTTACTTTATCTGCTTAGTGGAGCAAAACAAAGAGGCACTGAGGGTCTTACTCTCAAAAATAAAACAGAGGCAGCCAAAGGAACAGAAGTTGCAAATAAAGCACAACTGGTTTAGTGCTGATCAGCAGGTCTGACGCAGCTCACCAGGGAGCAGGGTCACGATGGTGGTGTATGCTGTCGTGCGCGGTCTGTGTAGGGTAACACACCAGCTGTCGCCAAGGAGCGAATTCAGTCACGCTGTGCCTTCCGCTTCCTTCATTGCTGTGTGTGAGTGACACAAGACGTGCAGCCGCTCTCACTGGCACCAGCTAGCTGCCAACGTGACTGTGGAAGGGAAGGGAGCCAATGCTCGTGCGCATTCATGTAGGTGCCCCATCCCCCCCCCCCCCATGTCAGATCAGGAGCAGCATCCTTCAGCCACTCCTCTTGGCAACCTGGGCGTTTGTCACAGGATGGGAAGGGAGAAGTTTGTTGTCCTGTGCGCAGACATGCGTGCGTCACAGTGTGATCCTGCGAAAGCACCTGAGCTAGTTTCCCTGTTGTTCCTGCCTTGGGCAGCGATGAAATGTAAGATGCTAAGACAGAGGCCTGGGAGCTGCTTGAAGGAACACAAACGAAATGGCGTGGTTGGATGCACTTAAACTCACACCACAGATTGACAAGCAAGTTAAGTGCGTCAACAAAGGGCTATAGGAAAAGTTTTTCTCATCTGACATTATTTTCTTACAAATAGCTTTTTCACAGAAAAATAAAAATTAAGAGACAAATCTTAGAAATCAACATAAATAAATACATCAAGCAGCCAAATTCACTTCTTTCCATTTGAATGGCAAAAACATTCTTAGTGTAGATACACTATTGAACCTACTGCTTTGTGGAAAAGATGAGACTCCCGGAGCTAAATTTGGTTGCCTGGAACAGGTATCCCAGTGCCATTACAGAGGCTGTATTCAGACAGATCTGCAAAGCTGGCACATATGACATAGGACTTCTAGGAGACGTGCATTGTGCTGGAGCTGCTGCTGGAGGGCAGACAGGATAATTTAGGGCTTCTCAAATGACTATAGGCTCCTATGTTTAAGGAACTGGATCACATCTTAAAGTACTTTGTCAGGTAAGTGCAGAGGTAATTACCAGGAACAAAAGCAAAACCTTGCAATTCAGTTTGCTATTCCTCTCATTAAAAGTACACACAGATATATATCTGTGTAAATGTTTCTATATACACATATGCATATGTATATACATATGCCATAACTATCTGAAAATGACCACAGAAGATTCTGCCATAGTAATTGGAGCAGAATGGCTTTATTGGTCATTGTTTCTTACCATTCACCAAGTGACTTTATTTGTTAAAGGAAAAATCTAGTCAGACTCCAACCCTGAATGGAAAGTTGGAAGAAGCTTCATTCTCTTTTCTAGAGTCTATGAGAAACAGTCAAAGAGATTTAAAGAGTCCCAGAAGCCAGAGAAAGCTCTGAAGGATTTTCGATTCCTTTCTTCTTCTCCATGGAAAAACAGAGTCTGCAGGTAAGGCGTAGGTAGAAACAGGGACAAAACAGCAGGGATATAACAAACACACTGTATAAGAATACTGGTTTTCTCCTGTACATACAGAATACAGTATGCATTTTCTATTACTATTACATAATTAGGAAAGAAAAATGAAGGCAGCTTCATTGTTTTAATTATTTCAGGTAGTTTTTGTTACAAAGGAGATTTTTAAAATGAGTTGAACCTGCTGGCCCTCTCTACAGAGGCTATTTCTTTGCATTGATACTTTTTAATGGGTACTGTTAGCTGTATAGAGTAGACACATCTCTTGCATCCAAACAAAATAAACCCTTAGGAAAACACTTCCCAGTTTCAAATGGAACTGTACTCGCTGTTTTGTTCTTTCCCCATCTCCCGAGCTATAGTGACTAATAGCAATAGATTACTGAAATGGCAATCTCACCTCTGGGATGCCTGCTACTAGGTCCAGAGACCACTGAAACAGGGTAGGGTGATCAGAAGGAATATATAATACAAAGCAAAACATTATTTATAAGGAAAAGCTTAGCTTTCAACAAAATGACTTTTGACTTCAAGATCTGAAGACAAAGAGGTCTCATTGATTTCTACTGAAATACTGCATGTGTATACATTGAGAAACAGATTTCAGTGGTTATTATGGCAATATTGCATGTCCAAATAATTCAGGCAATTTTAATAGGGAAAGCTGGCAATGAGGAATTAAACCTGCGTTGGACTGCTTTGCCACAGTGAACTTCTATGCCTAACCTGAAGGGTAATCAGATGTCATTAACCTTCCATAATAGCTCATTAACATCAGTGTATTAATCTAAATGAGTGGCAACAGGTAGCATAATTTTTCTTTAGCATATTTTAACCTCAGAAAAGTTTTTGTATCACTGATAGAAATATACTTAGGTATATGTACTTGAATAGAATAGCAAGTGACCATGTTTTGCCCAAATGTGTTAAATAATATTCTTTCCATAAAGTGGAGCAAAATATAAAAAATACCTTTGTGCTCTTTTCCAAATTTATGTGATCTGAAATCTATAGAATATATATAGATAGCAAGCTTGTTTTAAGAAACTCAAAACATTGATGCACCAAATATCATTATTAACATTTAGTAAACAGTACTTCATGACGGGACAGATACATACTAAGCTAAAACATGTAAAAATCTTGTATGGAAAAACTGAAGAAATGGCACAAAACCACAAAGGTTTCTTTTCTTTATAGGTAAATATTTTTTTCATCTTTCAGGAGATCAAGTATATAATATTTTGAAATGGCTGAATATCATGTACAATTTGATGAGTTTAGGCAATACTGAAAGTACTTGGATGATTATAACTAAACCATTCCAAGTAGTTCTAATATTTTGTTCTAAGTGTGCTTTTGTTCTAAGCAGGATTTTATAACATAATTTGGAAAAAGATGTGCAAAGATTGCTTCCAAACATGCTAGAGTACCTGAAACTTTGTATTTCATTTTTTAAATTAACAGTCTGTTACGAGTACAGAAATGATAAAACAGTTTGCTCTTTTATGTTTAATTAGAGTTCAGCCTGATCATAAAGCATAATAGTTCATACCTAACTAAAGGCACAGTCTGAATGAAGTCTCAATGGTTACCACTGTCCTAATAATGAAAAGAAATGTGTAAGTACAAGGCATAATCTCTGCTGTGAAAGACTACTTATACCCCAAAAGATAAAATAGATGTCAAGTTAGAGAGTATGTGAAATAAGCAAGGTGGCAAGATTAAAAATATCAATAGAGAAATATGGTGTTAATTCTGGCTAGGATTTCCTAAAACTTCTGAAGGAATTAAACATCTGCTACCACTACAAAAAAGGGGCAAGTTTAGTGACTAACATTCATAAACAAATCAGCTTATTCTTCAAACTGGTACTTCTTTCAACTTACATCTAATGTAATTAGACCTCTAGTGGTGTCTAGAACTGACTAGAGTGGTTTTTACAAATTTGACTACTATGATTCCTGGCTATTTGTCAGGGAATTTGAACCAGAACTGCTATGTCTTTATCTGTGAATTCCCAAAGGGTACAAAGTCCACTGGAAAAAGTTTCCAGTTTGGTAGGAACCAGGTTTAGCTAAAATGCAGGTCCAAAATGTGAAAGTATAGCCAAAATTTTGGATCACATCCAGCAAGAAAGGGACTATCATCAAAGAAATGAAGCTAGGAAGACACTAAGAGAGCTGAGTAAATGATAATTTCTTGCTTCACTGAGAAGACAAGTTGTGTCCTAATAAAAAAAAAAAAAACAGTTTCTTTGGAAAGCAAGATAATATTTTGGAGGACAAAGGTTCAAACACAAAATTTCATTTGATCTGAAACTTAAAACACTCTGATAAGGTGAAATCAATAAAAGGCCTTAAGCCTCTAAAGTTACTGCTGTTTTGATTAGCATTCAAAGTTTTAATCTAAAAAGCTAGGCTGTCAAAGGAAATAAAAATTTTAGAAAGACCTAAGCTTTAAAAAGGTCCTTGTGATAACAAAACATTTCAGTTTCTCAAAATTTTAGAATGCATTTTCCACAGAATAAATAATTGCTTGTGCCGACAAAAACAGTAAAGCTGAACATCAGAATGTATTTCACATATTGCTTTGGTGCCATCAGATCTTACCAGAGTTTAACCAATATTTTACACAATGCTGTCACAAAAAGGTCATTCTCGATGTTCAGCATTCCTCACCAAATAGGCAAAATCTTGAAGCTTTTTCTTAATTTTCATCTCCTCAATTGTTCTCTAAGTTACAGGCATCTGCCTGACTAAGACTTGAACACAATCAGAGACAGTGCCCCAGGCTCCCTCACAAAGCAGTGGACCTTGACATTTTTAAAAGCCACAGCAATC
The DNA here is from genome assembly GCA_027564655.1 of Leptodon cayanensis. NCBI lineage: Eukaryota > Metazoa > Chordata > Aves > Accipitriformes > Accipitridae > Leptodon > Leptodon cayanensis. The sequence continues at coordinate 17,572,504 of JANXJC010000078.1, forward strand.
TATTTACTAGCAGAAACAAGCCACACTTGGTCCTTCCAAACTCGTCACGACAGGATTGATTTTTTAGGGAGGTAACATTTTGTCTTACCATAATGCTTTCTCACCTTACATCTGAGTCAGATTTTAATTACACACGCCACAAAGGTTTTCCCAAGTTGTCATAGCTGCGGCGATGGCTTTCAGCCGTCTGTAAGATAAATCAATAATAGCTTTCTGCAGCATCTGGGGAAACAGAACATTTAGATAAAAGTTCATTCATAGTTTGACTAAATCAAAGTGATCATATTCCCATTACAAGCATACAGTATTGCCTGTATAAGTATTAAGTTTAATTCATGACCTTTCCCCTGCTTTTTTTGCTGGTAATACTAGTACTCCCAAATAGGCCATTTTACCCCCACAGAAAAAAATCTGTCAGGAAATAATTTAAGACTAATTTTAATTATGTACATTATAAAGAATATTTGATCAACCTCCACATGTATTTACATTTGGATAAGTAACTGGAATACTGAATTCACTTCTGCTGATCAAAATTAATTAACAAGTTCTTTCTTTTCAATGTTTTAGATCTAGTGTGTGTGTATTAAAATATTAATAAAGAATGTCATCCTTTTCTACTACTGACTTTCAAACCATTATTAGTTTTGAAGCAATGGAAATTAAATGCAAATGTAGACTGATATAAAAGCAACTGAACTTCCCCCATGCAAGACTGCAAGATCCCTCTTCTGTTCCCTTTTTCAGGAGTGCAGTGGACTACTTTCATGTGTCACACTACTTTTATACATCCTTTTTTCTGTTATTTTGCATCATACTACCCATGTAGGATCTCTCTTAGAAAGCTCAGAAGACTTGCTCTTGAACAAGCCAAGGCTCACCTCCTATACTGGTTCTACTTGCTACAGCAATGAACTGCACCACAGCTGTCAAGAGCCACATTGACTAATGTGATACTGACCATGACACTGTTCAGGGTTGCTGAGGATAATTTGGATTCATCAATGTGTCAGTTAGCATAAGCACATGCGGTTTTAGCACAATTTCCTCTCACAGTATGGTATGTGATTTGTCCTTGTCTGCAGTCCTACATCTGATTCATCTCTTCACAGCTATGCTGCAGCTGCATTGTACATAGTACACTGCAATTCATATAAAAGGAAAAGTAACAGAGACTGATCATCTTCCTTGTCTGAGTACCACAGTTTCTAAACACAGAAACAAGTGTTGAGTCCTTAGAAAATCCTTAGGAGGCATCAAGGATGTTCTCAGGGATTAAATAGCAGTCAAAGCTTTGTTAGACCTGATTTTTATAATCATTTAAAACTCTTTGAGGACAATTATTAGATGGGCTGAATGAAGCTGAGAAGCTGGTTTTATTTTCTGAGTCTAAAGAGAGAGGATTACTTGAGCAACTGCCTTCTAGAATACTTATGCACCATCTGGATGTCCTAGGCTGCAACCCCCCAAATTTGTTAGTTAAACTTGCCAAAATAGCTCTCCAGATAAGGAAAGTATAGGCAGCTCCTCTAGGCCTTAGGAAAGCCACCTATATCATGAAGCAGAACCTAAATAATCAACTAGTTCTCAAGGGATACTCAAGAGCTAGCTTGTTGACCAGCTCTCAATTATTTGTCATTGCTCAGTATAAGCAATTAATGATGCAGGAACTTTACTAAATAAATCTCGGCAGAATTCCTTTCTACTCCCAGTTTCCTCAAGATGATTCCTAGCAGTCAATTAGGAAGCTGGCTGATAGCATTTCCTGGTTACCCAAACTTAGTATTTCATTCACAACCCCTGTGCACAAAAGCCAGATCACGTTTCCAGTCAAAGGAAGAGCACAGGACTGCCTGATAAAACAAGAGTGTTTGCTCTATATGATTTCTATAACCAAACTGCTAAAACAAAACGTCTGCTTCTGTGTTTGTTTGTAAGACCAGAAACAGTATCAGCTTTCTGCTTCTGCTGCAGCCTTAATTTCTCCACCCCATAATTAACAATTTTAGTACTTCCTGTAAATTCAGATTCCAACATGAACTATTATCAATTACATGTTTACAGAGCCAAATGGATTTGAATCCATTCCCAACAGATGGAAATACAAATCCTGACAGCATAAAAGCTGTTCCCAAACCGTTGTTCTTCCCCATACTGCATGCATATATACTACTTGGTCAATTTGGTTGTAGCAAGCTTGGACAAGCTTGGCTTTTGAAGTATCAAAACAAACATTTTTGTGATAAACTGCATTTGTTACTGTTTGATTATGCTGGTACATTGGTATAAAGTTGCTAAATTTCACTTCCAGATTTTGAATGAATTAAGTGTTTTTTCTAGGAATTTATTTTGAATTACGTAGTTATAGTCAGAGTAACACCTCCTCCCTCTTTCCTTGGAAGAACTACAACTATAGTTTCTTCATCACATATTTAATTTACAGTCTTCAATTTTTCCTCATTTTGGCTAGCCAGTGAATATCTGGCCTTCCAAGCTACTACCTACTATAAATGGAGCATACATTTAATCTCCCATTTTGTATTACAGATGTGCAATATGCAGTGATATACAGTAAGCCATTACATCATAAACTTGAAACAGATGAAATATTTACTGCTTTCTTTAAAATTATATGTTTGCTCTCAATAGCAAATTAAGTTTGGGTTTGTTTAGTTAGAGATCTAATCTACCTGAAGACTTTCAGAACTGTGGGAGTTTCAGGTTACGTGAGGATTTGACTGGAAATATGAAATCCATTGTAGGTTTCATAATAACACACCCTACACACCTCTTATGTATTGAAAGACCCATTCATTAACATCGAAATAGAAATAAGAATTTGACTCAAGCCCTTCTATGTGAAAAGATGAGTACTAGAACTTCTAGAGAAATGTCTGGAGCCTCTACACTGCTTATTTTAACTATAATTAGTTATAAATTTGGATATGTTAAGCACCATAAAATAAGAATCCTCTGGTCTGATCAGCTAATACTTAAATCATGTTAATCCTAGTTCATGAATTTTGGTAGGTGTTTATGAAGTAATTCTGGATGTACCTGGTGATACCACTTTATCAGCTCACAAGTCCCTCAGGCAGAGCAGACTGACCACTAACATTTTATTTTTTGTTTTTTTCCTTGTTAGCTTATACTAGTAAAAATGAAGCTATATCAGACTTCTGCAGGACTATTACCTCATAATATTTACAGTCATCTTATAAATGTTTAAGCGTTTTGTAAAACATTCTTTTTTTTAAGAATAGATTTTGTAGTGGAGTAATTAAAGAAAAACAAACTACGTCTTTCTTAAAAGAAATCACAGTCAATCCTTCCATTTATAACTAAAGAAAGTTAATTTAGAACACGATTCATATTCACAGACTGCCCTTTAATTCAGTATCTTTAAAGACATAGGCTTGGTAAACATATTATTAAAAGTTTATTATGCAAGAAATACATCACTATAAAAACATTGTTTTTGCAAGTCCAAGAAAATAAATAAATTAATATTTTTAAATAAAAGACATTTAACCAGCATGATAGGAAGTAGTGTAAAATACTTGTCCAACTCCATAAGAAGTGAAGTAACAACTCATCAGTTGGTTCACTCCAAACATATATGTAGGACTGGAAATACTGCACTATGATGGTTTAGTGGTGGGCTTGGTAGTGTTAGGTTAATGGTTGGACTTGATGACCTTAAGAGTCTTTTCCAAACTAAATGGTTCTATGATTTTGTTCTATTAGTCTATTGTTCTATGACTCTATGGTTCTATAATCTAATTTTCAAAAGACTTTCATATCAGAAGTGGTACTCAGCCACATATATTTTTGTTGACTTAAAAGCTAAAGAACTATGCGGTAAGTTAACTGAAAAATTGAAGGAAGATCAGGTGGCGAATATTCATTCAACTTAAGAATAGATAATACTAATTCATTGGAGTACTACAGTTGTAAGCCTTGGCACATGGAGAAGACATGAACTGAGGGTCATAAGAGTTCCATTATTATCATTAAATCTAGTGAAAATTTTAGGTCAGTTAAGTAAATTATTCCCTCCTAGATTTACTAGAAGCAGTCAGAGAGCCTTTTTATTGATTACAAAAGACTTTGGGTCTAAAATGAGTTTTTAGCTGATGAAAATATACCTGAATATAAGGTGGGAAATTGTTTCACTTGATCTTTGACTCTACATCTTCTACATCCTCTCCTCTCTCACAGTGTTAACACTGGTCCAGGAGATTTGGATACACTTTGCCATATACGCAATGTGTGTGATGACTGTACGCTCCCTCCACAGACATTTTCCAAGTCAGCAGGGGTAGCTGTTAGAATGAATTGTCTCAATAACAATTTTAATAAACAACAATAATAATAAGAGAAGGGAAGGGAAGGGAAGGGAAGGGAAGGGAAGGGAAGGGAAGGGAAGGGAAAAGAAAAAGGAAAAGAAAAGAAAAGGAAAAGGAAAAGAAAAGGAAAAGGAAAAGAAAAGAAAAAGAAAAGA
>JANXJC010000078.1:17620966-17636431 GCA_027564655.1 Leptodon cayanensis
CCCCGGAAATCCATTCGGTCTTGAAATATAACCTCTCTTCACAAATATAAAAAAGGCAGGATATTTGATGTTTTAGAATTCCCCTGTACTGCTTCTTCTTCAATCCTTTATGTATGTGGCATGATAGGAAAGAGACAGATTATTTATATTCTGTGAGGAAATACTAAATAAGAATCAGACCCTTGCTGAGTCCTGCAAACTTTCCCAAAATTTCCCACAAGTGCTCATTGAGTATTTGGCTCTAGTCATGTTAACAACTATCATAATGGATTAGGTGTATCTGTCCTAAAACAAAGCAAGCAGCCTGAATAGAAGCAGATGATTTTTAAAGACTAGAGAGCATTTAGTTGAAGCAGGATATGTATCTTTAGCCTTCAGGACTTCTACAGAAACTGAACATAAGGACAAATCAGCAGATTTCTTGTAGTAAGACAGTGGGATAAATTAAATCTTTATATTGTATAATAAAACTTCGGTGAATTCTATATGTCTTTTGGCCCTAATATTAAGCACATTTCTTTTCATGCCCATTGAGACAATATTTAAGTGACTCTTGACCATTTAAATCTTTGCTTCAATAATGATGCTTTCTCAGGTCGGGGACAGAATATGGATGATCAAAAAACCCGGTACAAATTGTAGACATTTGGGAAGTCTCAAAGGCAGGCTCACATGTCTTCATATTGCCTCTTAAAGTCTTATTTCTAATACTATGCACTTCTACACTTGTACTATAAGATTACAGAAATAATACAAGAGTCCCTCCTAAAGCCATGGACCATGAGGTAGAAAACATGGTTTCTGTTCCTGGAAAGATGTTTTTATTGTTATGAAAGAAAGCATGCTAAAGTGCAATCGTGAGACGTGTTATGTATACATTCCCTGTAATATAACCAGACATTTTATCATGTAGATCTGCAGCACATATGCTATCCCATTATAGTGTCAATACAGACTTATGACATGAAGAAAGAGCTTCTAATTGCAAAACAAGCATATATATGTCTACAGCACACATACATAAGAATGCAGTGTATACACAAGTTCTACAAAATTCTAGTCCAGATATTCTGAAAGTCCTGTGCTTCTGGAAAGCAAAGTGCTGTACAAGAGGTAGTTGCTGTTATTAACATAAACATAGATCTAAGAAGCTGGTTGCCTTAAAATGCAACCTATAGCTGTAATACTTTGCATGAGGCATATCCCTCCTGCTACGTAACTTTTTCCAAGGTCAGATTTAAGAGGTTATTAGAAAGAAGATAAATCAGTGCTTCTATGCACATCAGTAATTTAACATCTTTCATTACTAAGAGATCATAAATACAACATTATACTTTCTGTATCTTTCACATAACCTAGTTATTGGAAACAATGATAGGAAATAACATGCATTTTTTTTTTTTCAGTGTTCTGGAAATCTGTATTGCCTCTGATGGTTCTCTGCATAGAGAAAGAGCTCTATGCTGCTCTTACCCAAGGGCATTCACCACCCCCTTTTAAATTGTGATGTTCAGGGCCAATTATTCTGGCTGGATAAACTTCTCATCACTCAATTTGCTATTGTGTTTGAAGTGTCTTCTTGATGTATTGTTTGGGGTAAAAGTATGTGTACCAGTGCCCTCTGGAATTGTTGAATTGTTTCTGTATATAGTAAAATAGTTTTATTACCCACTTTGTGCTAAAAAACGCCAAACAGGTATGCTGTATAAAAACACTAGACAGCAATATTTTCTAGGAACAAGTTATTGCTCCAAATCCTAACACACAGACCTGCTCATATTTCCTTTACAGTCTATACTCACAGATTTGGTCCTTACACTGGTTCTTCCTCTGCTCCTATCCAGTCATCCAAACCATTCTCTGCTCTATAAGCCTAATAGGTATCCTTAATACCTATTGTTTATTAAAATACCCCACACCTGAGATCTGTGCTTATAAGCATATGAGAAATATTGTTTCAGTCATTTTATTAGTTATGTACACACCAGCTTGGAATCACAGAGCTCATAAAAAGGAATACTGAACATTTCATTCCATGGCCCCCAGTCATTAAGGATAGATTTTGCCCTTCACCATGTGTAAGAAATTACAAAATTGACTGTGTTAGCTGTAAGAAGAGACATGTCATTCCTTTCACTGCATATGACACTCTACACACTGGCAGTGCATTTAGCTGGCTTCTGTTAAGACTGAGCAAGTTCTGGTGGGACTTTTAATTAAGAAAGGTAAACATGCCTAATGAGAGAATGCGTCTTTTAAACCTCAGCAATACTTCCAAATTTTTGGCAGTGAAAATTCATTTTTGGCAATACTGGAAGAATTTGAAATTGAAATTAGAATAAATTGGCTGTTTGGAATAGCCATAGTGATGGAAGGTTCTTGCATTTCCTGTACTTTAAAATGAGATTTCATACATTCATTTCAAAATTGTATTTTCTGATTTACAAAGAGCACAAAAAAAAAAAGGTGTTTTAAATAGTCAGCAGAACAATTCAGTGTTGAAAAATAATCATTACAGCTCCAAAACCATTTTAATCATATGAACTACTGAAAATTTTGAAAACATTAATTTTGTCTCAGCCAAGCTTATATTTTATTTTTTCTCTTTAAAATGACAAATAACTTCAGAAGACTAAATCGTTCCATAGATTCTTGCATGAATCTGTGAAGAGATTTCACCAGACCAAAAAGACCAAAAAGTCATCTCCAGCAGTACTAGAAAGCTATGCTCATTTCTTCCAGGATTTTTCTCTATAAACTCTCTGCCAAAATGGGGAAATGATATGATGTAGTTGGCATCTCAGTCCTCTTTTTCAGGTCTTGTTTCTACCCTATCTGAATATTCTTTTTTTTCATCTCTGTCCTCTTCTCTCCTCTCAGTCTCAATGCTTTCTGACTCATACTGGAAGTGACCTAGGAAGGAAATAAAATCTTGGCTAATTGGTCTGTTTTTCCACTTGCATGATAAATAAATCATATTTTAAAAAGATTTGTTAAAAACCACTGAACAAAGCCATATTCTGCTCGATGTTTTTTTTAGAACAAAAATCCAGATGTTCTCAAGCTTTGACAACACTTGGCAAAAGTGAAATTATGGCTTCACAAAGAAATAAAAGAACATAAACTTTCAAAAAGGGAAGTATTTTCTTTTTAAAAAGAGGCTTGGGTTTTTTGGTGTGTAAAATTCCAACCTCTGATGTCAATCTGTGAGAATGACAGCTCAGGATTCCACATTCTGTTCCACAGGCCACGTAAGAAATAGTACATTAAAAGCTTGGCCACTGCAGGCCTGCAGTGAATTTGATGTATCTTTCTTGACACTACAGACAAGGAGAGTTCAGAAGGAAAATACTTTTTTTAAGATGCAAAGGATAAAATAAGCTTTTTGAGCCTTCGTGAAAATTATTTTAGGAAAACTACTTTAAATGGAGAGGTCATGCTAAGCTCCAGACTCAAATACCCTTGCATTTGAAAGATGTGTTATGTTACTACTTGGCTTTATGTCTACTTAACTTGAAAAAAATTGACTGATCTTGATGGATTCAGGCCACAATTCAAAATGTCATACATGGGAAACACGAGAAAAGCTTTGCTAAACATAAGTCAGACCACTGATTAATGGAGTTTAGCCATAGCACTGTTACATGAGACTTAAGAGATGATAACAACTGATCTCAGAAGATATTTAAACAATTATATACTACCTCCTCTGAGATGTGTGGTATTTCTTTTTATTTTCTAACTTATAGTTAACCCACCAGATAGTCCAAATCATGCTTAATGATTATCCTGCAGTCAGTAGGACTGGAGAACACATCTTTCCCCACCAACCTTTTCTCTATAACTTTCAGACCTACAAAAGCAGTTGGTTTTGGGAAACAAGAACAGATTGCTGAATTATGCAACTCCTGCAGTGTCTACACACCCAAAACAAAGATAATAGGCTCAAGTACAGGGCGTAAGAATTCAGTTTACAGCAAATCTCTATCCTTGCTAATGTCTCCATAGCCAAAGAACTTGAAGATCTACTCCCAAGCCACACACAGATCCTGGTGTTAACTACACGACCCCACTTAGCAGAAGGAGCCCCTTATTGGCATTGACACAGAAACAGCTTCATTCCTTACAGTCAGGCTTAATAACTTGACAGTTAATGAATATTAGAACTCACAGAAGAATTTTCAGTAGTTTTGGGTGCTGTGCACCACAGAACATTTGATTTTTTTTTTCTGACTTTCCTTCCACTACTGCAGTGAACTTCCGTGGGGTTCTGCCACCCCCATTTGATTTTTTTTCTCTTTTCAAAGAAAAGAGAAAATTGTGGCTGACTGTTCATTCGAATAAACACATACTGAGATTCAAATAAGTATTCCTAGGGTAACCCTTTCAAAGTTCTCACAAGTACATGACAGCAGCTGCTTTAGAGCATGTAATGAGTAACGCTTGTATCTGGAGCTCTACACCTCTGCATACTGGTAAAAATTAGTGGAAAATTGCATACTGCACATTTGCTTATGTTATTTCAATAGCTTTATTATTTGGTGACCAAATGCCATCAAATGCCCAAAGCATTTGCACTCATCAAGGATAAAGTCCTTGGCAAGTGTGAAGACTTTCAAATGAGTTGAGCTAAAATTATTGTCTGTTTTAAACATTTCTTAACATGTGATAAGGTTTTCTTTCATGCTTAGATAACTTAGTAATATACCAATAATATATTGCTAAATTGCAGAATAATAGACCTGAGAAATGTCATTAAAAACATATCTTTCCACAAAGTTTTAAGGTAATAAGCACTTTAGAAAAGTTCCTTCCCGCTTTTGAAGTAATGCATAATACCAAGTGTAATTCCAGGCATATTCTGCCTCATTGAGATTCTAGCATGGTTGCTCATTAGGTGGAGATATAAAACAAAACCATATTAGACAGAAGTTCCTAGAAGCTTAAGAGAATACTAGTAGCTCAGGTTTACTGCATCCATTCTAGCAATCCTCTGATTATTCATTCATTCATTCACTTACTCATTCATTCATTACTGCTAAATCAATGGGAGAACTTATTCACATGGTACAACCGCTACACTGACAGATCAACTTGGAATGATTTTACATCTTATGGAGATGAATACCTATGAGCAAGTGACGTAGTGCAATTAAGACAACAAATTCCAAGCAAATAAGTTACTTCAGAAAATTCAAAAGACTAATCATTTTGATTATTTTTTAATAGCAATGTGAAGTTCTTCATTTATCGCCTGATGGAACGTCTGAAATGCATTGTGTGCGTTCAAAAGCAGTCTAGGCTTCTGAATAGGACACTATAAACCTGATTTCAACAGATTGAAAACAAGATGTGACAAGCAGTTTGACACTGGCCCTCTACTAATTTCCGCTATTTGTAAAGAGGCACGTCTGAATGGAAATAGCTCAGCAGAATGGGTCAGTATGGTTGAGGCCATGTCAGTCCACACATAAAAAACAGTACTGGGGAAAATAAGCAGCCATTGATTTCTAGTGAAAGCCCCCAGAGTCTGGGGAAAGCAGCCAAAACGAGGCACCAGCTGCTCTCTGCTGGAAATCTTTTGTGGAAGAGTGAGGGAAGAGAGAGAAAGCTGGTGGGTCTGAAAGGGGGAACAAGGCTGAAATTGGGAAAGAAGAGGTGCTGCTGACTGCCTCGGCAATGCTTCATTCCCCACACTCGGCATTCTCTGAAAAATGGAGGAGGGGAAACACACCCCAAAACTTCTCTATCTTTTATTTATGCAATATAATGGGAATGGTTCCAATGGGAATTTCTCATGCTCTTTCACATTCCCTGAATTCAGCTGTACGGCTTTGTGTGTGAGTGTGTGGGGGTATTTTTTTAAATACTGCTCCAATCCAGTAAGTATATGCGTCAAAAATGGAACAAATACTCAGTGTGATTGCAGTTCCTCATTTGCATAATTGCATTATGACAACAATTTTAAGAAGACAGTAAGTGGAGGATATTTTGTTAGAAGTTTTTTTGCCTGTAAGACAAAAATCTTCCCTATCTGCTTTCTAAGCACCTCCCTAATGATTTCATGCTAAAAATTGTAGTGAAATTCTTTAGCAATAAGTGATGACTCTCTTGCTTCTATCCCAGATACTGCACACAGCACATCCTGCACTAGAATACAATACTCATGAAGGGGTTCCAAGTGAGCAGTTTCAGATGGTCTGAAAGTCTGAAATGGTTCCTACTCTAAATTCCTTTCCTAGGCCAGCATGTACAAGAAGGGGTGCGAGGGGAACAGTTCTAGGCCAACACTATGACTTAATGCCTGGTCCAAAATCTAAATATCGGAAAACTGTGAGCTTTATCCAAAAAGGAGCTCTTTTGAGCAAAAACAATTACTTCAAAAGAATTATTAGCACAGTTGGCCAAAGCTAAGCAATATCCAATCAGCAAATGGTCTTTGAAGTCTGTACAGAACTTTAAATAAGAAACTTAATGTGCCTTTAGTCGTAAACAGCTTTAGAGTAGAGACACCCTGTCAATACTGATGACATGAAAAATGTGACAACTTCTCAGTTACGGAAAGTCCCCACAACAGTTACAGATGCTTTTTTTCCAATATGGTTTTCACAACTTTGCTTTCTATCGATGGTGGAAGTTACTAGAATGTCAGTATTATACTGCTGTTCACATCTTGTTTTCATTGTATTGAAATCAGGTTTAGAGGGCCCTACTACTAAGAAGCTTAGGCTGCTTCTGTAGGAATGCATGTGCATAACTCTGGGTATTGGGTTACACCTCAAAGTAACAAAATTCTGGACTGCTCATCTAACAGTGCATCCAGTGGGGTGACAAGGTAAGCAGGTTCTGTCTCTTATTAAGTCTGTAATTGCAAGTGTAATTTAGTTTTCTCTGAATGTCTTGAATCTTGGCCAATTTTCTTTCCCATCCTTTTTCAGATCATCTGGTGTACCTCTAATAACTCCCTCCTCTGTTTATACGAGCTCTCCCCCAACTTCTTCTTGTCTAAATATTGGTCATTAGCCCCAACTCTAGTATTCAGTTCTAATCTTTATTTTTACAGAATCCTTGTTTGCTTGCTTCAAAGCTTGCAAAAGCCTGCCAGGCTACCAACAAATCCTATGCTGTCTTTTTCTTCACTCAAGATTATGTAAAAACTAACCAATATAAATAAGAAAACACTTTAAACATGTATATGACGACTTGTGTTTTTGTATTGCCACCTATACTTTCATGCTGTAGTATCCTTCCACCTTTCTTGGTTTTGTACCTCATACTTTCTATGTTTCAGAGAAACGTTTTAACTGTCTGCTGTGTTCTCTCTTTCATTTACTCTTTCACAGAGCTACTACAGTTCAGAGGAGGAAACACTGCAAGGGACTGCAAGGAGGCTAGGCAGAAAAGATCTGCCGTTATTTACTGTAAGCTGGACTGCCACAGGCAAGGGATATGTGTGCATGTGTTTGTGATCATAAAACTGGGACCCAATTTCATTTTGGATTCCCATCACCCTAGTATTTTTGGCCCTGATCTTCACAGCTAGGGTTATGAACCTTCTGAAGCTCTGCATATTTGCAAACAGCAGTCTGGGTATGTCTGTATTTTAGGACTGAAGCCCAAGGAAAACTAAATATCATAGAATCTGAAGTAATTCAATGGTCCTGAACAACATCAAATCATCTTCATTCAAGCAACAAAACATTCTGACCACATGCCAGGACTACACACTCCCTTCATTTTCATTTATGCTTCAGGAACCTGGACTATTCTAATAGAAAGTATGAAAACAGACAATGTGAAGACAATGTTTAAAAAATCCCTAGATGTATATAACTGCAAGAAAGTACGTTCTTTCATAGTGCATTGTTGGCTGTATCATTGTTGCGTTTTAGGTGGACAGACACAAAATCAAACTGAAGAAATTTTGCTTAAATAGACTGAAACAAAAGAGAAAAAAAACAGAATACAGCAAGAACAAAGTGTTCTGGGAGTACTGTGTATGCTTATTAGAAGGTACTGAGCTAAGTAACAGAACAACAGTAAAAGCATATTATTTTAATTGAAAAAATGTGACATCCCCTCTTACACCCAGTTCAGATAGTCCAGGATATCTTTGTATTATAGCATGTCTGGATACATCCATTTGTGAAATTCATTAAATTCATCCAGAATAATCTATTTCCCTACTGCATTGTTACACAGATTTATCTGAAGATATATTAGAAAAGTTTGCAGTTGTTTAGCAATTATCATCCACTTTATAAATTTTCCTTGTTTCAGAACCTTGGAGTACAATTTATAATATGCCCTAGTAGTGCCCTGGATACAATTCATCACATTAATTTCTTCATCTTCAACAAGCACACATTTTATCTATATTATTTCCCTAATCAATTTTTTTTGTTAAACCCAGTGACTGGTTTAATATACATGGCACCATTGGATCTCTAGCACAGCCTCTCATCATACATTATACCTATCTATGGTATACATAGCTAGCTACAATGGTTTGCATCCTCAGCTTGTGTAGATAGACAAGGCAATTCAATATGGCCACTACAGTTTACATCTGCTAAAAATACAGCCCTATAACAGTATGATACATTATTATGTAATAGAAAATGTAATTTAATTGGAGAAGGGAAAATTAAGGTCACCCTTTAATACAAGGCTTCGCAGATCAGAGAGTGGAAGTGTGCACGTGTGTGTATAAATAGGCACATATTTGTAGATAGAGAAATACTTATTTAGAGGGAAATTGAAATACTGGCAAGTCATGACTCACATTGTTTTGGAAAAGATGAAGTTAGAACCTATGTCTCTTAGAAAGGCTAAGGTGCATGCATCTATACCTCTATTATTAAAACGTTTATCGTTCCAATCACATTTCTAAAAATAAAATATCTAATGTAGTTCAACTGGCCTTCACTTCGAGATTTTTCCCTATGGCGAATTCCTAAAGGCATAGTCAAGAACCATAAAGATTAGGTCAAAATAGTTATAATAAGATCAGCTATATCTAATGGGAAGCATTTACCTGAAAATCTTCACATGAAGTTCAGAAGTATTGCTTTTTCAAAGAAATTGAATAAAAACTTGAACATATAGCGATGTGGAAAAATTCCACACCATGCTCCATAGTCACTCACCAGTGCAGAAAAACATTTGATATTTCAATATTGCTTTAGAGTTCCATGAGGAATTCAGTAGAAAGGATCATCTTAAATAGCAGCCAGCAGTTGAATGAGAACAGAACTTGGGTGAGGGCTATTTCACTGGCTGATAGTCTTACAACTGCTCTTGGCACTAGCTTCAGACTGCTGAGTGACATAGTCACTTTGCTTCTTTCAAAAGCATCTGGCACATAGTGATTTAGGAGAATCAAAGGCTGCAGAGGTCTGCAGGGCCCACTGCGTCACAGCTACCAACGCTGAACTCTGTATGTCTGCTGCTATAAGATAAAGTCTGTTTTGAAAGAAAACAAACTTTACTGACATTTTTGTTAGAGCTGAGAGCAGTTCTTGAAAGGCAAAATTACACCATGTAATTATTTTGGCCTCCATCCTAAAAATCTTTTTGCCACATCAGGAATGCTTTACATGGTCCAGCTCAACCAAGAGTAGACACTACCGTTACTTTTTTATGCTGTCTTTCAAGGAAGTGCAGTACAAAAGTCTCCACCCAAAAAGCAGAGCAGATTTTACTATTACTATTCACTTTTGAGACTGCCACATGATCTAGTGTTTTCAAGTAGACTGAAGCTTAGCTAAAGTCAAGTGATTTCTTGGAATTTTTTATGAGTATCTCCAAAACTCAGAACCCCTCATCATGCTCTGTCCCCACAACTCTCCACTATACACAGATTTTAATAAGGATAGCACTTGAGCACTATATGAACCTACATGAAAGGAACGCTTTCCTGAAAATAAAAGGTCCAACCTTTCACTACTGATGCAATAATATACAGAGATTGAGGTGAAAACCTGTTTCTGTCGTCAGGAACAAGGTCAATATTTGTAGTGTCAATGAAACCTGAATCACTGGTGAGCCCTGCTCATTTTACTTCAGAGAGGGTAAGCATTATGATGGGCAAAACCAGGTGTCTGAGAAAATAGCATCCTACACTTCTCTCTACCAGGAACTCAATGATTATCCAGCTCTCATCACTGTAGACTCAAGTATCCCCACAATTTGCTGCTGACATCTTTTCTTGTAGTGTTTGGACAGACCCTCAATCCCACTCCCTCTTATTCACAGACAAAAGCAGCTGACACCAAATGTAGGGTGTCAGCTTGAAATTCTGAAGTGCCTTTTCTAATGCAATGAAAATGCTCAAGCTGTAGGCATCTTCTTAAGTAGTGGCTGACGAGAACTGCAAGATAGAGCTAATAGTAATCATAAGCCTACCCTGCAAGAACATGTTAACTAACAAATGTTTTTTGGGGAAAAAAAAAAAAAGAAAGTAGTAGTATTAAAAGAAAGACAAAATTATTGTGGTGTATAGTGCAGTCTGTTCACAGATCTCTGTAAGAATTCTGAACAAAGTGTTTCCAGCATAATCTTACATTTCAGGCAAAGCTTCGATTTTATAACAACTATTCCCTGCTGGATCAACTCGAGGGGGGAAAAAAAACCCTTTAAGTGTGTTGTGGTTTAACCCCAGCCAGCAATTAAGCACCACACAGCTGCTTGCTCACTCCCCCCCAGTGCGATGACAGAGATAATCAGAAGGGTAAAAGTGAGAAAACTCATGGGTTGAGATAAAGACAGTTTAATAGGTAAAGCAAAATCCTTACACACAAGCAAAGCAAACCAAGGAATTCACTCACCACTT
Source organism: Leptodon cayanensis (assembly GCA_027564655.1). Classification (NCBI taxonomy): domain Eukaryota; kingdom Metazoa; phylum Chordata; class Aves; order Accipitriformes; family Accipitridae; genus Leptodon; species Leptodon cayanensis. The sequence continues at coordinate 17,631,801 of JANXJC010000078.1, forward strand.
CCCATGGGCAGGCAGGTGTTCAGCCATCTCCAGGAAAGCAGGGCTCCATCCCATGTAACTGTTACTTGGGAAGACAAATGCCATCACTCTGAATGTCCCCCCCCTTCCTTCTTCCTCCCCCAGCTTAATATGCTGAGCATGACATCCTATGGTCTGGAATATCCCTGTGGTCAGTTGGGGTCAGCTGTCCCAGCTGTGTTCCCTCCCAACTTCTTGTGCACCCCCAGCCTACTTGCTGGTGGGGTGGGCTGAGATGCAGAGAAGGTCCTGATGCTGTGTAAGCCCTGCTCAGCAAGAACTAAAACACCCCTGTGTTACCAACCCTGTTTTCAGCTCAAAATCCAAAACATAGCCCCATACAAGCTCCTATGAAGAAATTTAAATCTATCCCAGCCAAAACCAGTGCAAAATGTTAAGGTACTAGGCCACATTTTTGCACTCCCTTCCCTGTAGGGGCCAATAATGGGAGTTTGGCAGAATTCATGTATGTAACGGATAAGAGGTCCCAGTATTTTCCTGCTTCTTTCTACAAAGCAATTGTCATGATAAATGATCAAGGACACAGCAGAAAAATTAAGTCAAATCCAATTCTATGTACAACTGAAGGGCATTTGCTATCTTTTGTCACCAGTACAGTCTCCCATCTCTGGCTCTGGCTCTGGATTTTCTCCCCCCACACCCTTTTCTTTTTTCCTGGTCCTCACTCGGCTATCCTGCTCCTCTTCTCCAGACTTTCAACTACTCAGTCTCCCAACTGCTCCTGACTTTTTATTTATTACCCAACTTAATTTCTTCCTCCTGCTACTCTCTCTTATCCCCCCTAAATCACATGTCCCACAAACAAATGCTGCCCTCCAGCAGTCCAAATGAGGTTGAAATTGTTGTCTGTACAGTTCAGAACATGTGAAGAAGGTCAGAATGTGAAGATTTCACACCATTTATTTAAAAGAATAGTATATATTGAGTGATCAAGAAAAGATTGCCAAATAAAACTTATTTTAAAATTCCATGCAGTCTTTTTAGGTCTTCCTTCATCAACAGTGTTTCCAATCAAGACAATAATAAAAGCAGAAGAGAAGAAAGTCCAGTCTGCTGAACCTAATGTTACTGGAGCTGAATTAAAGACAGCTGTGACAAGAAGACCAGAATGGGCAGTTGTGCAAGGAGTCAGCAGCACAATGTGGCATGGAAAGCAAGGATCTGAATCTGGTGAAAAACCAGGTTTCACCAGTTTTCTCAACTGTGGCTTGACACAAAATGACTGGCAAAACCAGCTTAGAGAAACAGTCTTCCAAATAAGTTTTTCTTCTTTGTAGATAGTGTACTTATCATTTTCTAATGTTTTCTAATATGAATTGCTGCCAAATATTTGTAAACTGCTGAACACTGGCATCACACAATAATATGAAAGACCATTCATCAGTGGTAGTCTGTACAAGACCTTGGAGTGTATGTACTACATGGAGTGATGTTTCTGTTAGATTATACAGGAGTACTAACTGAGTGCAGCAAAATTATATGGAAGTCCAAATGCAGTTACTTACCACACTTCCAAGCTGAACATTGAAAGAGAAACTATAGGGAGAAAAATCTCTTTTTCATACTAGATTTTCGAGCTCCTGGACACAAATGTTCCACTTTACAGTTTAGATCCTTATTCTTTTATTTTTACTAGAGCTAAAAATGTAGCCCTTGAACCAATTCAACCTTATTCAGACAAAGCTTGTAATAAAGGCATCAGAGTTTTGGCTGAAGAAGGAAATTTGGGATCAAGGCCTCTTGAATTAGATATCAAGATGAAACAGACTGCAGAGAAAGCGTATGTTTCTCATAGGTATTCTGCTAATATTAAATATCCTGCAAGTATATTTTGAAATCTGTCAAAAAATCTCCTAAAACTGTAGCCAGAGGTTCCAGGCTATTCAAGCCATTCAGCCTGCAATACACATAATGCTTCTCTTTTCTTTTCAGAGACAGAAATGTATTTACATTTGTTCACCCACAACTTTGAAAGATGCCAACACCACAACGCCTTCTGCAGTCATTTTTTTCCAATATCAGATCCAAGCACAAACAAAAAACTTCTGTGTTGCATGGTCAAAAACTAAACCAAGACCCACAACTAATTTTCACCAGCGAGCCTGTGCTTTGGGAAGTATAAAACCAGTTGCCCTGAAACCTGGCACTCTCCATAGCCTAGCTGTGAGCTTTTCATCTCAGTACCATCTCTTCTCTCCCTCTTTGCCCTCCAACACCAAGCAACCCAGAGGAACCCACAAGGTTGGAGAGGTGTTTTCTGCTCACCCGTCCCTCTGCCACAGCAGTCATATAGTTCTTCCCCACCTAAAACCCCTGACATGAGGCACTGGCCTGGTAGCTCTGCTTGGCACTGCCATGCAATGTCCCAGTGCAGCCCCTCAGCTCCACTACTTCAGGCAGGAGTGGGGTACTCCGTGGGCTGAGCCAAGTGCTGCAGCCGGGGCTTGGGTGTCATCTCCCTTGCACTGTTAGAGAGGTTATTTGTGGAAAGTGTGATCACTGTGATAAATGGGCCAATCACTTCAAAACTTATATGTCATTTCTAATTTTGAGAGTGGAAAGACAACTCTTTGTTCAAGAAAATGGTGGCATTTTAAAATATTTTTTTTTCAATGTCAGACTTGCTCCTCATCAAAGATTCCCCTCCTCTGTTCTCTAGCCATGGAGTTTACCAGATTATTACTCACTTAATCTAATGCCCTGCGGTACAAAATCACTCTTAAATTCTTCAGTGTAATTAAATTAATACACAGATGGGAATGACCTCCTCCACGGCTCTTTCCCTTCTCATCATATTTCCAGTAATAACTGCCAGTTTTCCTTTTCTCTGCAATTAGACCATTGGATCTGCACGTGTGTGATGAGGGAACACAAGACCTGAGGAGACATCCCAGGTGGTGGAGGCCATCTGCCTCCTGCACCACACAGAGGTACCACCATGCAGTTCCCCTGATGAACTACATCAGCTTCCCATTTTCTCCCTGCACATACCGCTGTTTCAAAGCTTTCTAGACTTTATTGCTATGATGATTCAAAGCCTTCAAGTTCTAGGCCAAAATATGTTCATAATCAGCTTAGACCTATTAGATCTCATTCCAGCTACATGCTTTGCCTTAAATATGTTTTTTGTTCACATGTCTCTGTGATGGGCCAATATTCATATTCATTTGGTCTGTGTTTTACTAGTCTGAAACATGCCATACTTGTTTTATCTCAGTTTGTAGGACAATCTCTATTCATGTGGTATATCTCCACATGCACACAGATGAGGCTGAATTCACCTTTCTTTCTACTGAATTTTGTAAAGTTTTACATCTGAGGTCTAACCAGGGCCTTGCACAGTGCTTTTAGTATCAATATTGTTAAAGATAATTTTTCAGTTTTTTTTTTTAAATTGTCATCAAATTGGTGATGGATATTCATTACCTCTGTATACAATGCTTCAGTTGACGATGAAATATTTCCATTTCTAATACATGGAATTATGCTTTCTTCTGTTCCAAAACATAAGAAGGAGCAAGTTGATTTTAGTTTTAAGAAAAAGATCTGCGTGGACTCTCCTGCCAGGTCATGGAGTGAGTATACTGGAGCTTACCAAGTCTTAGGCCAATGAGAGGAAAACAATGTGGCAAGCAAGCCACTGAAATACTAATGTAACAACTTGAACTATATTCCTGAGGAAAATTCAGTAGTGAAGGATAAAAATGTCATCATAACTTAGCAACTAACTTCAATAAAAAGTCTAATAATAATATCAATTAGAAAGTTCATAAAAATTTGGCAGAAAAATGAGATATAAAGGTCATCTGCTTTACTCAGCAAAGTCCTATCTTGATCAGCTTCAGCAGACTTTATGAATTTTTTGTATGCTGACACAAGAAACAGAAAAGAAACCAAGATGTTCTCCCTGAAAACAACTTCACAGTAAAAAGTCATATTACTGTCTTTAGACAGGGGTTTCTTGGAATGTGTTTCAGTACCATTGCACAGATCCAGGGTATTTAGCTGACTTGTTTCTCACCTTTAATTTGGAGGATAGGTACCAAATTAACCCGTAAAGCACTTCACATTCTGGACTAGGTGTTTGTGGCTTGTGTAAGATTGCTAAAAATACACCTCTTTTAAGGCAAAGTGCCAATGCTTTTCTTAAAATTTCCTGTGTGCTCTGGAAAGAACGAGTCAGATTGAAAGGCAATGCTTCTTACACCTTTTATAGAAAAAAAAAGTACATTTCTCTGTAGCCAAGTATTTATTGTTTATTTCTCACTAGAAACTGTACATTCTATTAATCATCTAGTAATACAGCTGGAAAAACCCCCAATAAAAAAATAACCAGTGAATTTTATGAAGTGTGTTAAAAAACAAGTATAGTGCTGACCATCGCCTGCAACCTCTTGCACGTGCTCTAAGTGTAGTCAAAACATCCATAATTTACAGCTGAATAGTTTAAGTTGTGGGTTGGGTTTTTTTGTTTGGGCTTTTGGTTTTTTTTCCTCATAAATAACCTTAAGACAATGTCGTGGTTTAACCCCAGCCAGCAACTAAGCACCACGCAGCCGCTCACTCACTTCCCCCCCCAGGGGAATGGGGGA
>JANXJC010000078.1:17641560-17657694 GCA_027564655.1 Leptodon cayanensis
GGACGAGAGGAAATGGCCTCAAGTTGCAGCAAGGGAGATTTAGGTTGGATGTTAGGAAAAATTTCTTTACTGAGAGGATTGTCAGATGTTGGAATAGGCTGCCCATGGAAGTGTTTGAGTCACCATCCCTGGAGGTATTCAAAAAGCACGTAGACAAGGCACTTCGGGACATGGTTTTGTGGGCATGGATGATGGTTGGACTCGGTGATGTTGAAGGTCTTTTCCAACCTAAATGATTCTATGATTCTACGATTTTGAAATAATTCATTACCCAACACTTCTAGACCAGGTTGGAAAGAAAGTAGAGAAAATCTTGTCCAGTCTCGTGCAAGTTTTGTAGCAAGGAATGTAAAGTTAATTCAGCCAGAATGGAAGTATAAGAAGAAATGGCTGTGCAACCAGAGTTTATAGCGTTCTGTGGAAAAAAATGAATATGACTTAACCAATGTCTGCTCCTGAGGTAATTTGTGGAGTTTTTTACTCAGGGATTGTCTGACTTAAAAGGGAAAATAGTCCTGGAACAGGAACTGCAATGTAATGAAAATTTTACCACAGATCCTGAAACAAGAACTACAATATATGGATAGTCTTTTATTTGTTCCTTATTTACCCAACTAGCTTGCAATTTCTCTTCTGTAATGGGATTCTTAGAAGTGTTATAACAGAAGACCAAAAGTAATATGGCAGAGTCTGAGAAGATCTACTTAGCACATGTTTTAACGCAAAATCCACACTCTGAACATGAATCAGGTTAAATGAGAATGTGAATTTAGGGGATAGGATGTTCCCACTTGGAAAACACCAGCACATATCATTTACCCAGTAAGCATTTCTTCAAGGTAACTGAACACCACTACTGTGCCATCTTTCTGTAGGGACATCGATCTGCCAATTACTCTAGGTTAAGTATATCATTCTACATTGCAATGAGCATGTACTGTTTCTCAAAAGCAGACTCAAACACATCCTCAAGGCCAAAATGGGTTACCTGCCATATTGTTTAGTCATATCCTCTAGCCGTGTGATCATCTTGAAAGTGCATCTGTTAATGGTTAGTGGAAACAAGTGAAGATTGCTCACTTCATGGTGAGGAATGTGTTCAGGCATATTCAAACTGTATGCAAGTATTTAAAATTATATGTGAATAGAAGAAGAAATCATTCATCCCTCTTACTCCTCAGCTTATCAAGGCTGAGCTATCTGACTGCTAAGAACTGCAGGCTCCAGCTTTTCGTGAAAGTTTGCCACACTTGTTGTGGGAGGAGATTCATCCAGGAGGAAACTGAAGGTCTCCAAACGTGGCTCTGCAGAAATTAAAGAAAACAAAGCAAAATGGTATTTCTTTTGGCAAATGGTGCTTCTGGGAAGTATTGAAAAATTCTGCTTAACTTACCAAGAAACAAACTGGGAAGCCCCCTCCCTCTTTGGAAATACCTGCATAGTTTTAGAGCATCATCTGGAATTTATCTTTTCCGCATTAAAATTCTGAATATATGAGAACATGAACAGCTTTTAATACTGTATATATCAGTTCCATGTGGGAAATAAAAAAGAAAATGAGATACAACCTGTGTAATGCACATAAAAATATCCAGGATATCCACCCAATGTTCCAAGTGGAGGGACATGAATTGCAGAATTATTATTGAAAGTGTGCATGGAGAGACTTGGTAGAATAATATACTTTTTAAGGTCTGGAGAGTCCCTGCTTACTAATTAGTAAGTTATACTGTAAGGATTGCTCCACCAGCATCAGATCACAGTCAGTGAGATACTGACCTATTTAATTTGACTCTTAGCATGAAAGGCAAAAAGCATATGTTAATAGTGTTACATGGACAGCTTTCACGTGGACAGATTTCCAGGAGGTCAGGCTATCTGATTTGATCATCTCCAGCTTTTAACTCTGTAAACCAGGCAAAAACTCTTAGTGTTGAAAGAATGGGCCTTTTAAGTTCCTCAGCTTGTGTGTCTCTACTCTGAAGTCAATTTCCAAACTCTATTACATTCAGTGGATGCTGGAATGGCACCTTAAAATTTAGTTTTAATGGTTAAACCAGCTGCTTCAAAGTGAACACTTACTTTCTTATCTGCTAAAAATTATAAAGTTCTCTGTAAAGGAACAGAAATGTGCTCCTTTTATGATTAGGCAGATTCATAAAGATCCTTATGAAAGGAGGATCTTTTTTAATGGGAAAAAGCAGAGAAGTCCACTCAGCAATGTATATATTTTAGATAAAGCCATTTAAACTGATTTTTAGACTAACCATTTTGCACTGCCCTCCAGCTAACTGCTCTAGAGATGAAAAGCACCATCATAATCTAGTCCCCTTTGTCTTTGAAAGTACAAATTTCCACCATCTTTGCTCATAGACTTAAACGAAAACAAAGAATAGAAACCAAAAAACAGGACTGTACAAATAACACATATTTTTCAACATGGTGTATCCCTTATACTAGTTTTGTTGTTTTTTTTTTTTGTTTTTTTTTTTTTTTCCCAAAACGAAGGGCCCTCTCCTAGTACTGCAGGTAGCTGTTGTGAAATAATGTGAGTCCAAAGCCCCAGAGAAACCTTTTTCAAAAGTCCTTGAAAAAGCTTTTATAATTTCCCTTGACTATTGAGCTACATCCTTCTCCTGACTTAGGACTAATACATATTAACAGAACATGAAAGAGATTTTTGAAAGTTCAGGTGCAAAATGTTTAACATAACCTTGAGCTTTATTGCACAAGACTCCTAGTTCTGGGGCAAAACATGTTTTCATGTATAAGTGATCCCAAAGCCCCCCTGTTTCCAATTGCCATATTTTCCTCAGACCCTTTAGTCATAAAAAATGTAGGGGGAAAGAACGCTTTCAAAACTCCCTGTGGCAGAATAAACTAGAGCTGAACCTTCACGTGATTATTCCAGAGTGAGTCATTTAAGCATGGGACTGCTTTATAAACTACAGGGACTTCATTTGCATGTGAATATTGATTCCTCTCACACAAACAGTTCATCCTTTTATGTTGCTTTTGCATGAATTTTGCCCTCCAGAGAACTGATTTTTTTTTTCCATGTTTCAGCTGGGTGTTTCTGCTGCCCCAGTCAAAAACACTTCTCCTCAATGAATCAAATGGAGCAATAAGAATGTGTAGATTACCCCCAGTTCTTCCTCTCAAGCATAAACAATTCACATTTCCTTCCAAGGAAAGAGTGAACATTTGACCTCTCTTTTAAATCATCAGATAAGCAAAAGCAGTTCTATGTGTGTGGGGGTAGAGATATCCATCAAACATTCTAAATTACCAAAAGTAGTTAAGTGCAGTATTTCCTAAGTAAATCAGATCTCAAAGTACTCCTTGATCATTCAACCAAGGGTTATATTTTGGTTCTCGTAAGTCATCCTGAGGCTGTGCTTACCAGCTGCAAATAAAACTTCCAGTGTATGAGTTTGACCCTGTAGCCTCCACTTATATGAGTAAGTGCTATGAATTTCCCACAGAAGTCCCCAGTAGAGACAGGGTTTGTCACAGGCACTGGGATTTCAGCAGTGGATCCCATTTGCATAGGAGTGCTGTGTGCATGGTAGAACAGTGTCATGTCCTGAAAAGTTGGGAAGTGAGCAGGCAGTCTGGGATCATCCCATCAGAAGACAGTATATTTTTTCTTCCCCCTTCAGCAAAGCTGACATTACAGTATTTCATGAACTATAGACTGGTCATCATAGAAATACTATGGTTTCACCTATCTCCACAATTCCGATGATATTCTAGTTTCTGTTTTAATATTATAGCAGAACATAGAAAAGCCTTCCCCATTCTATCACACACTTATTTTACTACAGTGATATTGCCTATGTTAGGTTATAGTGGTGTGGGATGCTGTGATGACACAATAATAAAGGGCATCATGTTACCATGACTAAGTCACATACAAAAAAGAAATATGGAAAAGTTCATTTGATTACCAAAGAGTTCTCTTAACAGAGGACTGGAATATGGCTGCTGCATATCGTAACTGAGATATATCAATTAAGTTATATGTAGTATGTAGGGAAAAATAATGATGTCTATCCTAAGTTATCCATTTATTGGTAATTGCTCACCTGCACATTTTTCATGAAACCCAAATTTCACGATGTTTAGAGTCATGTAGTAACATTGTTGATACCAGTATCTACAAAATAAATAAGAATAGCCTGGAAAAAGACTTATTCTCAGCTTCTAAATCAGCTGATAGTGAACAATAGTTTGGCATAATAACAAACGCACTCAGATTCAGATTTCTAGAGGAAAATATAGCTAATGTCCTATGGAAAGTTTTCAGACTGTTCATAGTGCATTTATTTTGGAGACCAGATAAAGAGTTGTATGACTGAAAAAGGTATGATGAAGAGAAACTATTAATAGGTACCGGTTGACAGGAAAAGACAATTTCTTTCACTGCTTCTGATCTTTAACAAGAACCTAAACAATGTGTGTTTGACTTTATGTTTTGCTAAAGAAGTGTTTGTTGTGCGTGAGTGAAGACTATGAAAAAATAACTCTCTTTACTCTGTACAGGATGTGGTCATAATTACATTGCAAATAAATCCTATTATATGATAAGGATATAGTACATTACCCTGACATCTCTATCATTGGTCTGCTTTCTATAGGGAAGTTACTTACCTTTTCACTTCAGCTCGTATGGGCATTTCTCTTGACTAGAAGATATGGTTACGTGCAATATACTTGCTCTTCAGTGGCATATGGAACATATGTGTGTGTGACTGGATATGTGCAGGCACCAGATTCGGTTCAAGCAGCAGTGTTGCCTGAATAAATGCTAATACAATGGCATTTACAATAAGTATATTCAACAGTCCTTTCTACCTGTCAAACCCGATGTAATCAGTGCATTCTTTTTTTGGCAGATTTAATGTTTACAATATCATAGATTGACATTTACCTGACAACTTCTGTATCTCTTCCAAATGACTTTCTTTATTTTCTACTGACATTTCAACTATTGATTTGAAATTCTATCACAATATTAAATGACTTATTGCTTCAAAATTTCCAGTAAACCTTAATCTTAGCTGAAAGGTATAGCCATGCTTTTTTTAAGAACAGTTTTTTTAAAAAATTATCGCTGGCTTTCCTAATTAAGCAGACAGCAATGAGCCCATTAAAACCTGTCTTTATATTGCAATATCCTCCTAATGCCAACCTCTTATTAAAAGAAAGCAAAAAAGATAAACTCTACATAATCCAAGTTATCTGAGTAGGAATTGTAATTGTGCTTCTTATTGCCTGTGGATTAAGAAATTTCAGACTAAGCCCTCAAGAGGCTGTGCACAGTTTCACAGCTTGAAAACTGCCATCCTGAGTGGTGCACAAGTTCACTTCTACCAGCCAAACTTTTCCCACTTTCTGTAAAGGCTAATTTGGAGTCTATAAACCTGGGGCTATTATGGACATCAGTAAGGTTTAGGGGAAGTGGTTCCTACTCGTGTACAGGATGAAATCTAGAGGATGTTTTGGTCTGAACAGTTTACAATGAGGGACAACAGGTAAGGCTGTATTCCCATGGCATTCATTGTAGGTAACAGTGAGGGTTATCTGAGTAGTTCTTAAAGTTAGCACTTTTGATGGCTTGTGTTGTGATTTTGGGCATTTTAAATCCCAGAGGCCAGGTCACGGGGACTTAGTTGAGATTAGGTAATTTTCTGTCAACGTTGCTGTCAACCTTGGAAACCTGACACAAAAAAGAATGATTTATCTTGGTGTCTTTCTCAGTACTTTGGTATACATCTGAAAGGAAAGAGAAGGTCATGATGCAAAAGTTGGGTAGTAACAAGGCAGATGTCATCTTTTCCAGGTCAAATACCTTCAAGTAGAGAGAGACTATGTCAGGAAGTAGAGCTGCTTCTTCCAGCATTGGACAGCTGGGAAGTATCACAGTTTTCAGAGAGATTGGTGTTAAAAATGGATGTCCTAAAGGCTTTTACTAGCACTGTATTTGTGGGAGGAGCAGAATAATTTCCATGATAAATCAAATAAATGGTCCAACCAGTTTTATGATACTGGTTGTGGTCAGAAGCAGCTCAACTTTCTGCCTTCTAGACAGGTTATTTGTACAGCAAGGAGTACAGGCATCTTCCACCACTCACACAAAAGAAAGGTCAAAGAGATCCAACTATTTCTATACTCTCTCATTAATCATGACCTACCTATTATCTGGTTTTCTCCATGTTGTATGTCTGGCTCATTGAGCACAAAGGAGGCAAAGGGGCTGAGAAGATGAGAAGCCAGAGCTGCTGGATCAGTACCAGCACACTTTTCAGCTTGGCTAACATAACACCTGCCATACTACTGGCATTTCAATGGTCAAGGTGAACAAGCACCCTGGCTGTGAAGATGAGTGGACTTTTGTTTGCATACCCTGTGTGTGACACACAAAAATGATCCTCAGTAGTATACTAGCATGGTTACCCTTAACTCTAAATATTCACACACAACTGTTGAGGTCCCAGTTTGCCCCAGTTTGGAGAAAAGTATTTGACTATGAATCATCTTCTTTTCTCGCCCTTTCATTAATGTCAGTCAGTAGATTTCAAAGTGTATTTCAGTTATGAAAGAGTTAGCAGACCTGTTACTGGAGATAACAGGCCCATTCCTAAAAGCATTAGATTAACTCTCCAGGTAGTATGATGGCAATTTTCTTCCATTTTAAATAGTTTTATCACACCAAATGCAAGATGCTTCCTTCTCTCCCTTGGCCTATTCAGGACTTGAAGTTTTAAGTCTTCATTTCTGCTGCTTATGATTTCAATGTTATTAGGAAATGAAGACTTTTTTCAAAACCTGCCTTCTGGCAGACAATCCAGGCAATTGACATGTTGACAATAAATGCAAAATATGATCTCAAATAGGGAAATTCATATTAATTCCCTTCCATATTGGTCGTCAGGAACTGTTCTTCCTACATTTACTGGAGAGAATGACATTTGCCTGATTTTAATACTCTATCTCTTTTTCCCTAAGTGCACTGCAGCTAGAATTGCCCAAAGAGAAAAGAACAAGTAATTGAGAAAAATTCATGCAGACACATACATCCATGTTTTAATTGAACCTAAAAGACAATCCTGCTCTGCAGTTCATTTTCTGATTGTTTTACATCAGGGTATAAAGCATAATTTGTGCTGCATCTGCCCTGATACTTAAAAAATAACAGCTTATACATGTCAGTTCTTTTAACCCATTCATGTTTAAATAATTACATTATATATTTTCTGGTTTTTATGTCTGCCCTCTAACACTCCTAACTTTTTATTTGTTCAAGTTTTTGTTTTTTCTCAGGAACAGATCTCAAGGCAGACAAATTATAGCAACTCCGTGGCACTGTCCTGTTCTGTACTCTTCTTCTACAAGTCAGTACTAAAAGAAGAGTGAGACATGACACTGTAAAGATGAAGAATTCAGACACCATATGTCCCTGCAGCAGTTAGGCATAACAGGATGCTCTGAGACAACGTCAGAGAGAGCATCCTGCTGTGCCTTAGTTCTGGAGGACATAGGTAATGTTTCACCCTTATCTATAAACTACCTGCTGTTTACACTTTTCTGTCACTGTTTTGCTATTCATTAGTGTACCTTCTCAATGGAATATTGACGGTGCTTTTGAATGAATCCCCACAATGTTTTTAATGCAAGGGCAAATATTTAACTCCTGAAGAAAGAAAAGAAACAAATGCTGGTTTGAAATATAGTCTGCATGAGAATAATTAGCTTATTAAAAATTTTAATTTGCCAACCGAAAAATAAATTGCCAATGTAGAAAAGACACATGAAGGGTGGCCTTTGCACAAATATCCCCTCAAAGACCTTTGTCAGTGATCAATCACTGAAGAATGCATACCTTTACTCATTGACAGCTGCTAACATTTGCTTTATTATTGCTCTTAGGAAGATGGAGTTAGGGAGAAATACCTATGCTGCATTTCAATTCGTGCAATCAACTTCATGTCTTTCTCCAACAATGTCTGACATGATCTTTCAAGAAAAAGAAATATCCTTTCTTTAATTGTGGCATGTATTGTTCTTATAGTGTTTCATGAATGCTCACTAGGAGAAGTCTTATGCCATATCAAGATTTTGCATGGTTTTTTTTAATCCTTGGTATTATTACTTGTGACACAATTCTTAAAGCATACACATTTCCTTGTGGTGAATGTAAACATAAGAATAGCCTTATTAAAGAAGAATAGTTCAATCTAGTCCAATCTAGTCCAACCTAGTCTATCTAGTCCAATATGCTGCCTCCACTGGTGATGTTTACCCTGTTTCAGATACGTTAATTTCATCATATAATCCCTTTATTCTTGAAGAGTATAAGCAACAGAAAATTTTTTTTTACTGTGGGGTTTTTTTTAGAAAAACAATGCTCCTGATGACCATCTGAACACTAAGCTTATCAACTGATAAATAATAGAGTTTCAAGAAATATCTTTATTTTGATTCTGTAAATATAGGAGTTGAGATCAAATACAATTAAAATATTTTAAAATATCTTTTTCAGTTTAGTTTTATAAGAGTGTTTTTCTTCAAATCCCACTCCTCTTTTTTCAACCAGGAAAAACATTAGTCTGAAATACCAAGTTTCAGTCCAAAGGAACAATTTTAGAACAGACATATAAAAACCCAGAAAAAAAATACTTTACAATGGAAGTTCTGACAAATCAAGGAGTACATTGAGTCACAGAAGCAAATGCCGTAATACCTGGAGTTTCATAAATGAGTGATAGGGTCAAAACTGAACTGAAGGTAACTAGCTGGTGCCTATATTGTCATGAGACAGCAATAATACCTGCCTCACAGCTGCTGACAAAGATTCCTCTGAAGTTATTACACCCCATGAGTGCTGCGGGAGTTCTGTTGAATATGGACTGCAGGCCTTGACCCTTGCTATATCATGGAGGAGGAGACATCCCCTGTCTCAAATTATCAAGTCTTGGGCAGCAGAATTCTATATATCCTCACACTTCCATGAGCCTCTCAGTCAGAAACAACTGTGTGGTTTGCCTGATGCAGCATCTCTCAATCTGCTCAGGAAAGTGTTGATAGAGGGATTTTCAACTTAATTTGGACCTCTTTTTTTTTTTTTTTTTAATGGTACCCTGAAACTCCTATATCCTTTACATGTCAGGATAACTGGCATTATTTTAAAAAAGCGTCCAAAATAATTTCTTACAAATTGAAGAAAATATGAAATGTTCATCTTAAAGAACTGTGCAGAAAACACCAGCATGGTTTGTGAATTCTTTCTATCTTAATAATCATACATATCATCAAGATCTACAAAATTCCCAGAACAGAAATTTCATCCTAAAAGGCTAATAATTTTGCAATTCGTAAGATTTAAATTAAGAACTTCTCTGTAAAGTCATTATTATGATTAATTCTTTTAATCAGCTGGTACAAATTGTGTTCAGAACCTTTGAATTTTTTTTTCAATAGAAAATTGAGAAAGACATTTATTATCTCCATTTCTATCCTTCAGTTTCAAAGTGTAATGCAGTGAACAGATTTCAATACCTTCAAATACATTAATTCAGAACATGTACCAGAGATTTTCCATGTACAAATTTAGCACTATAATGCTTGTTCCTAAGCTGGAAAATATTTGAATGTAAAAATGTTAAATTTCTGCAGGTAATACAAAGTTCTTAGTAATGAACATATGCAAGGTCATTTAGCGGAGCTTTGTGCTCCCTAAGCTCTTTCAACTTTTGAGATGAACGTCCTCTAAATTTCATTTCAAGGAAGAGTGAGTTCATAATCAATGGCAAATTCACCATTGCTAACCAAATATCTTAATGATCTATTCTAAAATGGATATACTTAAATACTTCCAGCAAATCTAACACAAATTACACTAAATCCCCCAAAAGATAACAAGGCATAGACATTTGCAAATTGTCATATAATCTTAGTATCCATTTGCTTTTTAATTAGGATTCAACACCAATAAAAAGCATAGATCCTTACAAGTAAACTCTTGCAATACCTCAGAGTCTGGTTCCCAGGTGTAATCCCAAACCTTGTGTTAGTGATAAAGGCTTTCTAAGAAGTATCCCGGGACAGTCAGGTGTCTCAGAAAGCTGATTCAAAAACTTCTATGCAAAAAAGTGATTTGAAAGCAAATACTAAGGACTGTGAGGAATACCAAGACACTCTACCTCCCTCTGGAAGAAGTGTCTTTAGCTAGGGCTTTAGGCAGATATCACTTCTTTCAGACCACTGTGTAAGCGTCACAGCATGCTTTTATAAAAGCAGCAAGAGTGCCAACCCTCTTTATTCAATTATGTTTCTTGGTAGAAGATGTTTTGTTTTAACTTTCATCTTAACTTTCATATTAATTAGTTTAATTAGGGCATGAGTCACAACATCCAAAATTGGAAACATCCAGATTTTTAAAGGATTGCACATAGATCTTCAGATCTGGGAATTATTTTCCAGATGCTTCAGCAGCAATGACCAGATGAAATTCAAACCTACTTTCTCCTCAGTTAAGGTTTGAGGTTCAGGACTGTAGATTTAATTTTTATCAGAAATGTTTCAATATCTATACTTTTTGTTTCCAAAGTAGTCCATATCCTATTGTCTGAACCTGTGCTTTTCTTTTTGAGAAAAAAGTTGAAATGATGCTGGATCTTATTCATTCAGATTTAATCACAGTCAACAAGGAAGAACACAACGCATCCTTTTTACATATATGGTTACTCTGCTGTGTACAGTATGTATAGAGTGAAAATAATTGTCAGTATGCCAAACTCCTCTTAGCATGACATGTTCTTCATGAACATGGCACATGGGTCTCAAATTTACTTTCAAACTCCAGCCTGTGAAATTTTCATTCACTCCCATGCAATTTATATGTAAAGGTCTATCTACACAGTAGATGATTTTCTAGCGTCAACTAATTTGTTTCACCCAGAAAACATGACCTATACTTTTAAGTCCAGCCAAGTGCTGTCACTGCTGAAAAGCAGAAGAGAAATCTCCATGGCAATCACAATTCATCAGCTTTCCCAAGAACTTCAAATAATTAGTTCTGACAAGTTTTTTTTAAGTTTATGTAGGGCACATACATAGTTTGTACACTGATATACAAGTTAAATTACCTTTTTTGTATTGCATTCTTAGAAATTACTGACAAAGTACAGAATATATCATACCTTCAGGAAATTAAAGTGGGCAGCAAGGTCCCATTTTCCTTGGTCACTGTCACAGGACTTAATTGCCATTTAATTAGAGTGGTCTTATGAACTCACTAAGAAAATCCTTCGGAGAGGGGTGGTTTTAACATTTTTAATCTCTGAATAAGCAGACGAGAACAAAATATTTGCCAGTGGATGTGAAGCTACAGATTAATACAATAAAATAAACACAGCTCTGGAAGACCTCCAGGGTCAAAGCTGACAACCTGGTTCATAAGACCAAGCAGTTAAGAAAGAGAAGAATTCATTAAAATACTTTATTTAATTAATTTTGCCTTTTGTGAATACCTGAGTTATTTTGAGACTAGAAGACTCCTGCTCACAACTTCATCCTGTTAGTTTTTGTATTCCCATACCATAATAAGGAATGGTAAGATACTTATCTTGAGTGCTGCATAGGTGAGAGCTCAAACTTTGCAATTGAAATTTTAGCCTGCTTAAAGCATTAGTAAGATAAACAAAAGCACTTTCTGGAGCTCAATAATTAATTAAGCTGTCTATACAAACATAGCGTATTTGTTCGATCTAACCTTAATAGCATTATGTGCTCAGTCTAGATATGTGTAGACCAGTGATGATTAAATATTCTCAACTGAAGTCAAAGACTGGTGAATCATCAAAAGTCTCATCATCAGTTTCTCACTCACCAGTCTTGTACCTCTTCAAATCTGGTGTGGAAGAAGAGCTCACATACTCCTTGCTGTTTGGCCAGCATGCCAACTTGTCAGGGTGAAACTCCAGCCTGAAAGCTGCCAATATTTCATTCCAGGGATTTGTTTGTTTCATTTTAGAGTTAAACCTGCCCAGGAAAAAGATTGCTGTGTCTGCAGTACAGAAAACGTATGATGGGAATGGATTTCAGCTGTTTTAAATGTTTGTGTGTGCTAGGGTGTGAAGGAGTTTGGTGAGAATTTCCTTAAGCTCTCTAGACTTGAAAGCTCACCAGGTTTAAACAGTCTCTCTTCAGCTGAGGCTTTCAAGGTTTTCAAAGCTTCATTAATTTTAATCACCCTCTATTGATCGGGTCACACTCCTGGCAAAATCAAACCTGTTAGTCAAACAGAAGTAAATTTTAGCCCTGGTTATGGACCATTCAAATGTTAAATGGCACCATTAAATATCAGAGATACGGTTTTTAAGCATACAGTATTGTATTCATGATGCTTAAAGACTTAAAAAGCAACCCTTCCTCACCAAGTGCCTATCAACAGATAAATACTCAGCAAAGCTAACAGCTTTGAATTTTCTTACAATGGTGAATGAAGAAAATAATATGATAATACATAAAGAAGACAAAATAAACACTGACAGTGAGTAAACACCCTGTGATCTGCTTTTAATGGTGTATAGCCACCCATTACCCATAAGAAAAAGAACAGATTTATCCTTGTTTTGTGTTGTGAAACAATTGACAAAAAGGAGAGAGCAAAAAGACTCTGAGAAGACATATGGCTGCTTGGGTGTAAGAGAGGTGGATGCTGGCCAGGTTACCCTGCAAATGAACAAGGCATGTTGGTGTTAGAGTTACACTTCTTGGCTATATCCATCTGTAGATGGCACGATTCGATCCTGTCACAGAAGAAAAAATAATCTTTGTTTTCTGCTTAGGTAACTGTATGCAATAACCATGTTTTACATTGAGTTTTTAAACACCTAGTCATTGTTCAGTATGGTTTCAAATGATTTTTCAGCAACATTGTGTGAACATTAAACATATATGTATATAAAAAAATTTGAATGTGTTTGTGAATTATTCAGTAACCAAAAAGTAGGTGAAAGTCCTAAAAAATAACATCCAATTAGCTCTTATTACAAGGTAGAAATGTTGGATTACAATTAAAACCAATGCACACAACATAGAACATATTTTTCATAATTCTTGATGTGTTTGCCAATGTATTTTGATACAAATTTATGCATATGTTTTTAAGTATTCATCATGCTTACAGTAAATAGGTATTGACTCCTTCAGAGAAAGACATTAAGATTTATTGACCTCAAAGATAAATATTACCTGAGGTGAAACTGAGGTCAAGATTTCTCTTAGGAGACAATTAATCTTGATATTCAGTGAGACAAGAAATTATCATCTGTATTAATATATACATTCTAACAACTTGGTTCATTACACAGATTGAAAATCAATTATGAACTTTATCTCTTAATCAGTTACAACTGGAAACTTTTCTTGTGCAACACATTTTCTTTTAACAATGTAATTACAAAAACCAGACACTTACTAGGAAGAGAGACCTGCTTACTGAACAGGAGTCAGCCAGAATAGAAGCCTGTACATCCACAGGTTTTAGGGTGGAATATACTTCAGTAACAAAACTGAGGACATATAAATCATCTTGGAAAGAAATGAATAAGAAAAATCTCAATACTTCTCTACAATAGTGCATTTCAGTCATCCCTGAATTAGGAATTTTCTTTCCTCCTCTATCTTTTAACGTACCATACTTCATTTTAGTATTAACTTTCTGAAACCTTTAATTCCATTGTTTATTAAAAAAAAATTATCAAATAGATTTAGAGATTAAAAGTACTGGAATAAATGTTTCTAGGAGTATCAGTATGAATTGAATCACAAAATTTGATAATGTTGCAACAGAGATCCAACATTTAATTTGGATTAAGAATCTAACTGCTTTCATTTAAGGTCAAGGAAGAATTGGGGTTGTGCAGCTAGAAGGTGAAGGACTCAGTCCTGCAAAATTTTGAGTTTTCAAACTTTTGGATCATATGATGAAATATTTCCCAAATACTCCTGGATTTAATATTTGACTGAAAATATATGTATTAAATATTTATGTTATATTGATAAAGTCTATAAAGTATGGTGTAGTGTTGCTGGTATCTCGGTAAGTGATTTACATAACACATTATAAATAATGAATATTATGATGTATTGCATACAACATTTGAAATTCACAGCTGCTGGGATGTTAATTATGTTACAGTTGCCTGCCTTGTATACAAATTCTATTTCCCAATTTACATTCTTATAATGTTTGCAATTTCAATGATCTACAGATTAAAGCTATTTCATTGAGGAAATAAAGGAATAATTCTGAATAATTAATATATTAGCAAATTTTGAGATTGTTTCTAAACAACGAATAACAACACAGAAGACTGTACTTTTGAAAGAAGCTAAGCAAGTAAAAAGTAAACATTATCTGTTCTTCAGGTTAGAAAGCCTCTAAGATGACCTAGAATTTTAAGAATGAAGGATGTAATTTGGATTTCACTTTATCATAATCTGAAATCATGCAAAAATAACTATGGGCTATTTAAAATGTAAATATATAATAAAAAAGAAACAGGCATTTGAGGAAGATGGAATAAAGTTTGACTCTGAAATAATAGTTAACTTTCATAATGAGGAACAGTTTAGGTTTATATAGACAAAATGATGTAGGCTTATTGTCTCTTCATCTAAGATGCTTGCATGATTTCCCAAGAGGTCTTGTGCCATGTTCCCTCTCCTCCCCATTTTTAAAAAGTATAAATAGTAGCTTGTGATCATCAGAAACAAGTGATATTTCTGATCAAAGATCCTGTGACAGGAATAAAATCATTACTCCAGACCTGAGTGGAGCTGTGTATAATTTGTCCAGTGATCAAAACCCAGGCACTATTTTTGTTAGTTTTATTAAAATTGCCATATTAAAATTGCCAAATTATATTCCATTTTGAGTTGAAAAATAGTTCTAAAAGCAATCTTTAGCTCACAAGAAAATAATTTCAAGTATGACTATCTAATGCATTTTTGTAGATAATCAGAAACCTTGTTTGCAGTAAGTGGATAATTTTTTTGTTCACAGATAATTCACCAGAACAGCTATGTTACCACTTGAAAGTATTAACTGACAAGGTTCCATTACTACATTATATGCAATATATTCAATTCCATAAATTCATTAAAAGTGGCCTGAAGAACAAAGAAATTATATGCTTCTGTTCATTTTTTCACAGAGATTGGAAAGAAAAATATACTTGCAAGCTATACCTGTCAGATTATTTAATTATTTTATTAATCACTGGGATACTGAAATGAAAATTTTGACTGATATTACATTGTACATGCTAAAAAGCTATATTCACATTAAAAAAATCATATTACGTCATCAGAACTAGGTGTGTTTAAACATTTTTTTCACAGAACTGCTTAATCAGAAGTGTTCTAATCATTAGCTGAATAGTTGTTATGAAAATCTTTGAAGGTATAAAGTGTACTGGCCAACTGAATTTCTTCATGGACAGAAGTTGACAGGACTCATTCAAAGTGTGTTTGCAGAATTCTGTCTTTCCTTGAATTACCCAGAGATCAATAAAGCAAACAAAATATTCTCAATCCTCTTGATCTTGAAATTTGACGTTTATTAGGTGTATCATTTAAGGTCTGCCTTTGGATTA
Organism: Leptodon cayanensis; assembly: GCA_027564655.1. Taxonomy (NCBI): domain Eukaryota; kingdom Metazoa; phylum Chordata; class Aves; order Accipitriformes; family Accipitridae; genus Leptodon; species Leptodon cayanensis. The sequence goes on from JANXJC010000078.1 coordinate 17,657,229, forward strand.
GAGTTGGGAATTAAAGATCTGGCAGTTCTTCCTACAAATCCACCAAAACTACTTACTAGCCAAAATTCAGAACTAGCCCACCACATTAAGCCTAACTGATATGAAAGACATATCAGCATTATTCAGCATCATCTCCAAGTTCTCTTACATCCTTTGTTTCTCTATCAACATTGTGCGATAAGAACAGTGTGCAGTCTAAATTACAAGATTCAATGAAAAAATTCAAATAATTTAATATAGAATCATAGAATCATAGAATCATTTAGGTTGGAAAAGACCTTCAGGATCATCAAGTCCAACCATCATCCATGCCTACTAAATCATGTTATGGAGTACCTTGTCTATGTGCTTTTTGAATACCTCCAGGGATGGTGACTCAACCACTTCCATGGGCAGCCTGTTCCAATGCCTGACAACCCTCTCAGTAAAGAAATTTTTCCTAATATCTAACCTAAATCTCCCTTGC
>JANXJC010000078.1:17691123-17703156 GCA_027564655.1 Leptodon cayanensis
CATAAACATTCTGAACTAGGTTTGTGAAAAGAATACCTTTGACTTCAATGTACTGTATGTATCAGCAAAGTGAGTCCTAACAATAAATACTTGCTGCATGAATACTGTCTAAATTTCCATGACAAACTAAAAACTAATAAAAATCAAATGTTTCATAACATATCTGGAAGGCAGCAGCTGTTTGGGAAAGACAAATCTTGGGAAAAATCAAGACAAACAGAATTTTCATATGTATATATCATTAGCGTGCCTAGTAATATTTGACAGTAGAATTTTTCTGTTGGTATGTCATATCAAGTATTCTGAAACTTTCCAAATTAATAAAATGTTGTATGATAACACCCAACAATATGATGCTGGTTTATTTTTATTTGCATTGTCTGCATAGTCAGCTCAGAGGACATGAGAAAAAGTCAGTCACCTGAAAATTAATAAAAACAAAATAAACTCAAAACAAAGCAAGAAATAAAATACAGTACATCGGTTTTTAAAATGTGAAGGCAAAGGGCAAATAGATAAATTATTCAATTAAGAATCTGTGTTATTATAGTTTACATAAATTGGAACTACTGTTTCTTGTTCCAGATAATGCTTACTTTAAAATTCAAAGAATTCAGTTAAAAAAATCCAATGCAACAGTTTAGCCAGGATTATAAGCACAAAGATGTCTCTGGCTTCAAGGGGCTTTCTCATGTCTTTAAAGTTAAGTTGATACGCTTGGTTGCTCTGCTGAGGCAGTCCACGAATTCTATTAGTTTTAATAAAAAATGAATATCCATGTAATACCAAAGGGGCCTCACTTTTTCTATAACGGTGAAAAGGAAAATCACTTAGACCTGTGTGTTGAACAGGGTGTATGTGTTTCTGATTATTTGAATTGTAGGACTCCCAACAACAAGGAAGGACTAATTTTCATTTCCAGTCCTAAAAAACACATAGAACTCAAAGGTTTCTTATATTTTCAGGAGACATCAATGACAGTGACTTTTGGAATCTATGGTTTTTGAGCTTTAACTTGAGATTCTTAAAGAGGGGCCTGATTTTTAGAAAATATTTGGCTCTTATTTTCTCGAAATTGCTTTCTTTAAAGTAGGTCAGCATGAAGTAGAAGCACAAAAAAATAAAAAAAAAATGACTGTTTTCTGAAAGGGCATTCTAAAATGTTTGGTATTGAACTGTTTTGCATTCTAACCTTAATCTATTCAAATATGCCTTAGTCAGACCACAAGGCTGCCCCCCCACTGCTTTTAAAAACACATTTCTCAAATATTAAGAATCAGCTCACATAATTTGCAGTGATTAGCAGTAAATGTGGGCAAAATACAATACCTGTCCCAAAACCATCATAGGTATTCTAACTTCTGTTAATGTGTAATAAGAGTCTGATACAACTGCAGATTCTTCTATTGATTAAAAAGCATTGATTAGGTTCTTTTGAGAAGAAGGCTCCACTACTGCTTCTTAGAAGTTCTCTGTGCTTCTTCAGCTAGGATCTGAACATCTGAACTTTATGTGGAAAGAAAAGCAAAAATAAATAATAATAATAATTACCAATGATATTTTGCAAAGTCTAAGGAAGGAAAAAAATTAAGATAAGAAGTAGAAAATTAAAACAGAAAATGAATAGAAAAATTGAATAAATAATCAGTAGAAGGAAATCCCTATGTTTAGTTATTTTTTACTGCTCTCATCTAGTATTGCTGGACTTCTCCTGGTCTGCTACTTGCTTTAGAAGGCACCAAAGAATGTAAAAGTTTGCCCACTGTTATTTGGAGTAGGACGCAAATGCATTGTAGAATTATTTGCTATTATACTCTTAACTGGAGCCAAGTTTTACTTCCAATGGAGGAATATTAGGAGCTGTCTCTAGCTCTCAGCTTGTGCCACTTGTGATAAATTAGAACAAGTTTAATGCTGCTATAATGGATGTCATTCTGCATTTTCTCCTGAACTTGTGTTACAAGACCTATGTTGTAAAAGAATTTGATCTAGGCAGTTACACGACACTGTTAGAAAGATCCTTGTTAGCACTTCATTGTGGTTATCAGGAGGGTAGGAAAAGTGGTTGTTAATACTGAAATATTGCATGCCATCTCTGTAGACATAATGTGTGATCAGATTTAAGATTTGAATACAAATTTGTGTTTTTCAAGTTATCACAAATCACACCTCGAGTTCAGTCCCTTAAAGGGAAACCAGACTAGATGTAGGCTTATACACCTGTCTTAAGACAGAACAAGTCACCCTACGAAAATATGCTCACTGATTAAAGAGGGAGTGTAGATGACTTCATCAGATTATTTTACATTCATCTTCCATATGGATGTAATGAGTCTCTACTTTCCCTTCCATGTTCTTCACACCTAAAACTGGGTACAGGCGCAGTCATGTTCCATCCATCCCCACTACCTGCAGAGAATCAGAACTTTCCATACACACTCTCTGAAAGAATATTCTTTGTATGGCTTTTGAAGTTGTTGCAGTGAACCAGAAAAATCCATCTTCTGCCTTCTGCTGGTTATGGAATGAGTTTTCAGTTTCAGAGATGTTGCCAAATAGGTGAAGCATCTTTTTGTTAACTAGGTTATTTGTTTTAAGAACTGTTTCAACCAGAATTTCTGTACAAAAGTATGGCAATGTGGGATCAGACATACACTTTTCTCGCAACGTTTCTTAAGGAACCTGGGGCCAAATTATGATGTTGATTCCCTGTATCTATACTGAATGAACATTATAAGGAAGAATTTTGTTAATACTACAATTTATTGCAAGCATTTCCTCATGGTGTTCACAAGAAAGGAAAAAAAGAAGTCATGATAGGAAAACAAAGAATGATGACATAAGCCTTATCCGAAGTGATTCCCTGTGTTGAACTTACCTAAGGAATGACTAGCACAGGGTGAACTCTTAGACACTCTTCAGGGGATTACAGAGGTTGAAGGTCAGATAGGATGGGATTTTATGACTTAGGGTGTGAAGGGAGGCTGGTTCATGTACACTGAATTAGCAGTTGTAAGAGATCCTGAGAGACAAATTAATTTTGATTTCATTGTTTCAGAACAGAGGAAAGGAGGTAAAACAGAATACTAGTGTAAGAGATTGCAAGCTTGCAAAGATTCCCAAGGGTCAGACTTTATGCAAATTCAGGTATTTCACTCTGCTGCTTCAGTCTCCAGCAGTTAACAAGATTTATGCCTATAAACTGGAATCAAATTATGATTCTATACATTTCTGTAAATGCTGTTCAACATAGTATCACCCAGATTTGCTGATAGTTCATAAAGAAGTCAATAAGTATCTGTTATTTATTGAGATGTTAACTCACAAAACTTTGTGTAAATGGAAAGGCTAGTAAGACCTTTTTCTCTTAAAAGACACATTGGTCTCTTTTAGGCTATACTTCAAGGAGTTTCACTCCTGTAATCAATATATTTCTGTATTTGTACACTTAATCAGGGCACATCTGCTTCTGAGCTAAATTACTGTTCAATAAGAGAGTCATAGAATCAAAATTATTAACTTTATTACATTGATTTTTTTTTGTTCTGCATGTTACTCGGACTGCAAAATTAAATATTTTCATTTTAATAACTAAAACCTGACACAAAATCATTCCTTTAGAAAACATTGTCCTCTGTCAAGACTACAGCATCTTAAACTGCAGCCATGGCCATTCATCACTTTAGCTATGAAGATACAATAATTCTGTAGATGTTTTTTCTAAACATTTTCCTCACAAAGCCTAACATCTGTTACCCGGTGTCTGTCTATACAGAAAAGCTTGTTGCAGCTGCTTGCAGAACAAGCTGTTGGAAGAATCTGATGATTGGGACACGGGACTCAATCCTTTCTTTCACTAAAAAGAATATAGTTTCCTAAAGTAGACAGGTCTTGCAGAGTCAGTTGCACTAGGCTTTCAGAAGGTATTTCTGACCAGGGAAACAGTTATAAAAATTAAAGAAATTTAACTGTATGCTGTAGAGATTGCTGTCAATTACATGGAAAAACTCAAGGCTAGCACCTTGGAGGTTAATGGATATGCTCCACCCAGGCAGGTCTTCATGCAGCCAAGAGCAGAGACAATGCATGCATTGCTGTGGGACATGGGTTTTGTCACAGTGCCATTAACCCCAAGCCAGAGGAAACATCAGGCACTGCTCCCCAAACCCAGCCACCATGGAGGGGCAGTCACGTCTGTTCAAGCACCTCTGCCCTGCAAACATGTCAGGACCAGAAAGCCTCCACCTGTGCAAACTCATTTTTGGACTTTGGGACCTTCACAGACTTTTGAAAGCAAAACCAGCATAGACATTAACACTGTCTTGCTCTCCCCTATTAAAATGTGGCAGATGATAAACCTACATCAAATTTGCCCAAATTGTTACTGAAGCCTGGTTCTTTCTGTGTGCAGAGCTGCCATACTTTTACTGGGATATATTCTAGGGCAGCTGGATATATAGAGATGCTACTGAGATATTGTGAAGCTCACAGCAGAGCAGAGTAGCTGCAGTGTGGGACTGTATTTCACTGCAAAGCTTCAGCCTGGAGTTGATGGGAAACTCACAAACCCCAACATCCCAGGCTTCAGTGGCCCTGAAAAGGAGCAGGGCTCTTCAGCTAACGTCAGCACTGCTTACATTCACAAGTTGTTAACAAAGAGGAAGGTGACCCCTAACGGTACTGCCAAGATAACCGATTGAACTGTCATTGATATGTTAACTGCTGTCTTCACCAAATTAATTGGTATCCTCTTTACTCCCCTTAGAAAGTTATCTTTGGACTCAGCTTTGACTGGGAAAGATTTGCCCCAGCAGGAGCGTTTCTGGAGGTGATTTGTTTGAGGACTGAGCCAGTATTACTGAAGTGTTTGAAGTGGCCCACAGGCAGATTGATTTGACCCTTTTTGCTGCCAGCACCTGGTAGAAGGTTACACAAAGATGAACAAACTTTCTGTAATGAAACCCAAATGGTGAAGTTATTTTCATGTTTCTCTCTCAGCTGAATTCTTGCATTAAGAATGTCATTTAGCTTTAAGTAGAAGGAAAATTTGAGTAAAACTGTTTCAGCCATATCTGAATTCTTAGTTAAAAAAGCAGGTTTGTAATCATAGCTAAAAAATGGCTGAAGTTAGGAATATCATTTTCAATCTGTTTGAGAATCTCAAATGAAGAAATAAAAAAAATGCATATTTGAAGACAGGCTTTGTAATTTTTTTCAAAAATATCACAGAAGGTTCCCACGTTTATATGTCTATTGACTTATCTGAAGTGTTTCATGGCTGACTTGAGTAACAGTACCACAAAATAGATTATATTAGAACTGGAGAGACCATTTCCTTTTTTTTTTTTCTTTTTTCTTTAGAACAGAAGACATCACCTTATGCCAAAAAGTGTTTTTCCAAAATGTATCACTTTGGGCAGAGGCTTTGATCACGTTATTTGAGGGACACTATCCTTGGCCAAAGGGAGTTTATCCAATGCAGAAAACACCAGACAACGAAATCTGTCCTCTTCTGAAAGAAATATTTAAGAATGGATGCTTTGACATTTCACAGAATCACAGAAATGCTGACTGGACCTCTGCAGGTCATCTAGTCCAGCCTCTGGCTTGAAGCAGGATTGTAACCAAAACTGTATGAGATCAGCTGTAGCTTGATCTCACTGTATGTGGATAACCTCCAATGATGGCAATCACACTGCATAACCTGTTCCAATGATGGGTGCTTTGCCATCAAGGATCCTTTTGCATGAGCTGGTGGGAATGGAGTCTATAGGTACCTGCAGGTTTGGAAGGAAAAAGAGTTACTGGTAAAGAGCCAAGGCAAGGGAACATACTTTCTGAGAGGGAAGCATGCAGAAATTTCCCAAGGACTGACAAGTTCTGGGGGCTCTAAGTCCTGTTGAAACCAAACGAACTGATAAACTTGGACACCAAGAGCCAGCAAAACTTGCTGAATGTCAACAGGGCACACTGGTGTGAGTGGCAGGGTGTGTAACTTGGACCACAGCCATGGGGTCAGTGACCGCTATGCACAGACGATGACTGTCAGGCTATATGTACACCTGATGAAACAAGGGGCCCCTGGGGGACTTTCCAAACGGCTGTGCGGCAGCACAACCCTCAGTTTGTGAGTCTGCAGCTGAGGTTGGCCTCCCCACTGCTGCTCCAACAGTGCAACTGTGAGTGAATCTGTGAGTCAGCTGCATGAGGGAGTAACTTAATGTGGTGGCTGAATAGTTATCTGCTATTAATAACAACAGATTAATGAATAAAAGGTATTTGCAAAAGTACTGATTGTAGTCTGTGTTTGCTCCCTACTCAATCTCCTATTAGGGAAAAGGGATTTTACAACTCCTCTCTACTTTCCCAACAGCCTTCTTAAAGTGGGGATCCCAAAAATGGATGCAGTACTCCAGGGTAGCCTAACATTTCTCTTTGATAAAACTGAATTTTCATTTTCTTCCAGTTACAAGTTGTTGGGTTTTTTTTTTAGACTACTCTTTTTAAAGAATATTTTCTTTGCTTGAATTAACAACACTGAAGTTGAATTAAATACTTTTCTGCTGTTATTTAAAATCCCAGTAGTGTATCACCTTACAGAATACTGTATGAAAACACACATTCTTGCTTAAAGAAAGTGAAATTGAAAACAAAAGCATTTCCCAGCAAAATTGCTCAGGTCCTTGCCACAGGTCCTTCAATTGGCTTGAGAGCCTAAAGCATTTTCTGACTCTCCCTTATGTGTTACCCTTTCAGAGATTACTTTTCTTGCTTTACTGATGGCTTCCATGCAGGAGAGGCTGGGAATGTTTTCTCTGATGCAGTCCCATTATCTGGTGCTATAAATATGGGGAACAGATTTAGTGATGGATGAAGGAATGAAACTATGATCAGTAAGATTAAATTCTAGGTCTTTTCCTGCTGGGTGGTGGCATTAGGGTGGGATGTGGCAAGGACTAAGGAAGTGCTGGAAGTGACCTAGACTACATCCTATACCTCAGTTTCTGTGCTACTGCATGCCTTGTTCCCTCTGTAAAATCTTCCCTGAGTATTCCTATTCCTAAAGGTAATTCATTGTGTTCTTCAGCTAGTCATTTCACCAACCTTTCTTTTTCCATCCTTTCCACCCCTATGCAAACATGGAGTTTTGGTTGGAAATGACACTATTGTAATATCTTATCCAAATTTGAAGAGCTGTTTGAGACTGCAGAGAAGAGAAGGAAAGTTTAAGAAGTCAAAACAATTTTTTTCCCTCTATTTCATTCTTTTCCTTTGACAATTAAAAAGAAAGACTTTCAGAAATCTTCAGCAAGACTTAAAAATTGTCTTAGAAGTACAATAAAACCTGTAAGAGATTTGAGCACAAGTTGGCAGTCTTCTGTCCTAAACGTCCCCCAAAGCATGCCTGACAGTTCTCTTTCTGTTAATAGGAAGCTGTGTTGATTTCAAGCTTTGTTTTTTTCCAGTTCTTTGAATGGCTGCTGAAGGTTTCACTGTATACAGACTGGAGCATACTATCTTTGGGCAGTTAATATGCACTCCTTGTTCCAGAGGGATGTGAGGGGTATCAAAAAGAGTTTATTGCCTGTATAAAAGTCTTTGAATTTCCTGCACCCAGCATTCAGAAGATACATTTGATAAGCACCTGTAGGAGGAAGAGACTTCTCAGAGGAAGTCATTGCTCTCTTAAAAGGCTGAGAGAGTTGTTTGTAGGAGGCAGTGGGTGAAGGAAGGGAGTAGCACTTCCTGCTTTAGAAATGGAAGATAACAGTATGCATAAATTTTCTTTCAAACAGTTTTGTTTGCATCATCGGAAATGCTAACTGGTTTTGGCTACCTTATCCTCTGCTTCTATGTGCTCAGGAATACTGATACCACATGAACCCTCTATATATCTCACAGTAATAGTGCAGCCCTTCCTGCATTTTCTTTACACTGCATGAGTCCATTTCATTGAAACCTTGTGTGCCTGACTTGCACAGCTGTTGTAATCTCTCTTCATTACACCTCTGTGGCTTTGCTCTGGGAAAGCTGGGCAGGACTGCTTTGGTTGGAGTGAATGTCCGTGCTACGCGGCTGAAGCTTTTCTCTTTTCTCACTTCTCTCATTTTATCCCTTCTCATGTTTCCCTTTCTTGGCATGCATGTGGACTTGTATGCAGGCCCGCAAACAGAGCTATGGCAGTCGTGTTTATGAATGCTAACTAGGCAAAAGCTGGTGCAGCTCCCAGTAATCATTTTGCAAGTAATTCATTTGGATACTGAATACCCAGCCTGCAGTTTTTATGCATCTACTGAAGGGATAGCTCTCTGCATTAATTTAACACTCCTTCCAGCAGGACATTATCATCCCTTTCTCACAGTTCTTTTTCTTGATTTCTTTATAATTTATAGGACCACCGTATTGCTGGATCTGTACCTAAAAGCAGCCTCTAGCATAATTCCTTCTAGCCACACTAGTCTGAAGGCTCACATGGCATGGTGGCCAGGTTGTTATTCAGCAAGGAAAGATCCGCAATCAGCATATACCCCTGCCTTCACATGTGCTTTAAGCTTCTAGCAAGTTTAAGAGGCTTCTAGCTCAGGAGGCAGGAGGTGCATGCAGAAAGTAGTTTCTCAGGTGGAAGAGGTATCTCTCTTGAGAAGGATAGAAGGGTCTCACTGCCTGGTTTGAAGGAGTTCTGCTTTTTGTGAATTAAGCTGTCCTGTCCCTCTCCTCTCTCAATGCAAAACCAAAATATATACAGAAATCTTATATCTGGATTGTTGTGGCAGTTGTCCTGGCTGTCAGGAGGCTAAGCGACCTGATGGAGACAATGACACGGAGAACTTCAGGAGTCAAGGTTAGGACAGAAGGCAGTGCAGTCTGTCTCTGGCCTGTTAGTAAGATGAGAGAAACCCACAAATTTCCTGAAATAAAAAAAATGTTACTTAAATTGTTTAAGTAGGACACTTATGACCATGTAAGATAGCCCTGTTATCTGCATACCCTCATCTTGGGTTGCATCTTAACTTGAAGACAGCAGTCGACAGGCATCAGCTTCCCTGGGAGGTATAGCAGATCAGGTGTGTCACTTGGCAGTCAGTGGAAATAGATGGGCCCCAAACAGGACATTTCAAGGCAGGAGTCTAAAATAGATGACAGAAATTAGCGTGTCCAGAAAGCTACTCTTACTGACTCATAGGTAGTCTAATCTCCTGATTTAATTGCACAAACTGTGTCCTTGCCTCTAAAATCCGGTCAGTGACACGCATCCCTGACAAATCACTTCTCAGCTGTAATTACTGTGAGGACAAAGCCAATAAAATGCAGGAAGACAGTAATTTCTATTATATGTTTCTCTGAAATAGATCATAAAGTCATGGGATCCATGCTTCTTTTAAACACTGTAGCTGTCATTCACTTATATGACTATAACTATTTCTGTCATGTTTTACAGATGGGCGTTAATGATCCCTGCAATTATTCTTAAAAGTGTATATTCAGTGGATTCTTTCAAGAGTTAAAACAAGGCAATAAACTTGGTTGCTTATGTAACATGTTGTTTCTTTATGTAATTTTAATTAACCATTGACACACATATAAATATTTATTAGTTTTCTAACCCTTGTAAGGATGTAACTATTAAACATATCCACACCATTGTCTGGACATAGAGAAAATATGAGCGGATTAAAATGTTTTGCAGAACATTTATTTTAGCATTTGAAGGTTAAAGTCTAGTTTCTGTAAGGATGTAATTTCCCTGTACATTTAAACTGGCATATTCATCAATACTTTGCAGCTGCCACACGTATTGGTAGAAGTTCCTGTATTTCACCTAATTTAGCTTCAAGCTCCCTGACAGATGCAATGTTTCTTTCAAACATTTTTACTATAAAAACATCCTCATCCTTCCCCATAATATTTTACATAGAATCATCACATCTTGTTTGTGATTACCCATCACAAGATGAAACAGAGCTTGGAAGAGCCCTTTGCCAACCCTAGACCAAAAAAATGCAAATAAGAACAGGATGAGAAGATTTGGATCATCTCCTTCTCTTGGGCCAATAGAACATGACACTAAGAATTATAGACAGTTTACATTGGTCTTGGCTGTGTAACTGAAATTGCATATTATCTGCTTCTCCATTTTCAGTTGCAAGCAAGGTTAAAGAATATAAAACCAGTTTCTTGCATGCAGTGTTTTTCTCTAACCTTGAAACTGTAACAGTAGGAAGCAAAATAAGAAAAATAAACAACTATATGTTGCAATACTACGGAGTTAGGTCCTTGGTGAAAATCACTTCATCAGTGAATAAAACTTTACCACCGATTCAGCGCTCGATCAGGACCTTACCTTATTTATATTACAGATGCATAATATAAAAGTACAGTTTATATTTACGGGTGCTATAGATTCATTCCATTATGCTGCCGTACTTCTGCTGTACTTCTACTTGTCATTTCATAGGTTTGTAGTCAGCCAAGAGATGCTGCACTGCCACCCGTGTCAGTGGAGCCATGACCCATGGTGCAGCACCCAGCCTGATGCCCGAGGCGGTGCTCAGGTTATGGAGGCGTGCAGCAGCCCAGGCTCCACCACACCCCATCTTCATCCAGCTCTCTCCAAAGGACAATGTGATGTGAATTTTCTAGGCATCACAGTCTTACTAAAACTGAAAAAAGGAGAGAAAAGCCAGAGAGTAAACTGATGAAACACAGGAGAAAGTGAATCAATTGTCTTTCATTTTCTTCCTAATTTAAATCAGTTTCATAAGAGTTCCTTCATAAGCAGAAGAAAATATTAAGAATAACAGGTATTTTCTTTCCATAGACTCACTGCCATTATCTCCCATCCATCCATCCATTCTTCCATCCAACCATCCATCCATCCATCCATCATTTCACCACCCAGCCTTCACTCATGGGCTTATAAAAAGCTTCTTTCCTCTAGCACATCTCTTGTCCCTCACCCCAGAAGCCTCAGCTATTCTTGCTCTACCTGTCATTTGTCCCAGGCTCTGCTTTCAAGAGGTAAATACTACATTTGAAGATTTCATTCAATGCTGCAAAAACATCTAGCAAGAATACTTGTACATTGCAGAAAAGCAAGATCGGACAAAGAAAAAAGCCAGGGAAAACACAATCTTCTTTTTAGAGACATGTGAAGATGTTGATAATGACTGTGATAAATGTTTTCCATCCCAAAGAGTCATCTGTGGAAGAATATCCCAGATAATACCCAAATCTTCCATTTGCCACCTTTCCCTCCCCTCTTCTGGGTTATTTCTTCCTTTAGCACACTTAAAACATCCTAGTCACCTCTCCTTTCTCTGGAGTGAACAGATCATGGCTTATATAAGCCTCAGGTCTCTTCTGTTCTTGAGAGCCTTTTTATGCTTGTAGTATTGCAGTTTATAAAGAAGTTGCCTTAGGAAAGTTCTCTTAGGCTTAAAAAAAATTATCTGATATTCTACTAACAAAGAATACCTTTCTTCCTCTCAGTCAAAGATGCTGAAAACAAACTAAAAGCTGCAAGGAATAGAACAGATGGTTGATCGTTAAAAAAAGACTGTCAGCTATCTTTTGCAGAGCAGGGGGCATATGATAAAGTCAGAACAGCCAAAATAATCAAACCATGTTAGGCCTTGCTACGGAAATTCAAAAATGTACACACAGAAACCTCTCAGCAGAGAACTGAGTAGGAGCTTTTCTTGTTGCAGAAATACAAAAAGGACAGGGAAAACATTCAGGGGCTAGGATGAAGTGTAGAAGGTATTCAAATGTGAGACAAACATGATATGTGTCCTTTGCTTCATTTTCCAGTAAGGAGGAGGATGATAAACTGCCAGCAGAATTATATTTACAATTTAAAATTGCCATGTCTACATGTAGAAAGCCAACATACACAGCTTGAGGTGGCAAATGAAGTCCCCGGCGTTTATATGGTCTGATCCATAAATGTTAGGTATATCTTACATTGGAGAGAAAGGTCAGCTGGGCATATTTGAGTGAAGCTTCTGAATTAGATTAAGATTTGAAATGGTT
>JANXJC010000078.1:17711488-17730461 GCA_027564655.1 Leptodon cayanensis
TTTTGTGTTGTCCCAGTAAACTGCCCTTATCTCAACCCTCGAGGTTCTGGTTTTTCCTCTTTTTTTTTTTTTTTTTCCTCTCCTCCGATTCTCCTCCCCATCACAACGGAGTGGGGAGGGCAGGGGGAAGTGAGTGAGCAGCTGCCTGGTCCTTTGTTGCCGGCTGGGCTGAAACCACGACATAATGGAGCCAGAGTAGCTGAGATTTAATCTCACTGTTTCCATGGGATCATGTGTGGGCATTACAGACAGCTTTAACAACAACTGTGAAGACCTTAAACAGTCATTCATTTATTACAATGCACAATCTACTTCTTTTTCATTACAGCAAACAGTAACAGCAAACTAGTTAACAACAGTTTTCTTACGGTGGAAGGACATAGCCTGACATTTCCTTAGTGGATATCTGACATAACACAGATAGAGCCATGCCTAGTGCACATCCAGATGGACAATTAAGAATAAAGAACTATTAGGGGGATGTCCTTCCATGGTTTTCCATGGAAAAAACTTCCAAAGTTTTAAATGCAATTTTAAAGTATACAAATGTCCTTTCTTTGTGCTAATATTCTCTTAAAGGACTCTTTTCTTCCTCATTTCTGGAGATGCTGTTATACAACCCTCTTGTTTATCTGGTTTTTTTATAAATCCCACAATCCTTCTTTCCATCTCCTTGGAGTCTTGGGGAGCTGCCCAGGGATTGAAGGTAAAACTAATTTTGGTACTCTACATACTCCTATGGAAGTGCTCCTTACATATGTTTTGGTGTGATTAATGCCTAACTTCAGCTGATGCCTGCTGAATTCAAACACCTACAGTAGGACCCTTGTCAAATTTTCCATGGACACGTTATCTTTTATATGGGCATATTATCTTTTACACAGGGTTCAGTCACCACTAAATGTAATGGAAAAACTCTTGAGTTATAGCAGTGTAGAAAAGCGAGAAACGAACTATTTTAAAATATGTAAGCAGTCTCAACCCGAGTCTTTTCCAGTGCCCATTGAAGTTGAAGGAGCAATTTCTTTTCATGCCAGTAAGTTCTGGATCAAATCTGGTGAGGCAGGGAACAAAAGAAGTTCCTTAAAAGCAAAAGCAGAGAATGGAAAAATCAATGGCAGCCTATGTCAAGGAGTGACAGAACTGAGGAAGTTATTCGAGTTGTTAAACAAACAAGCCAATACACTCAGTCCAATGCCAGTATCCCACAGTGCAAGCCTTGCTGGTTTTTTTGTTTTGTTTTGTTGTTATTTTTTTAAATCCTAGTGATTAATGACAGCTGCTGTCAGAAGACGGAAGCTTTAATGCAAAGCTGGGATAGTCCAACTGTAACTCAGAGCAGGTAGAAATATGATGTATGACTGCCTATTCACAAAGCGTAATAGAAATTATTAACTGAGCCTTGTGAAATATTAGGATGTAGAGTTTACATCTGCTTTTATGCATTGTGCTTTCCTTTCATTTAGCACTTCAGCAGATAATTTATATAAAAATGTTTAAGTTAAGGTCTTTTGCATATTACCACAATGTTATTTTATAGCTATAATAAGATACTGCTTACTACTTTTACTTTTTTTCTAATGAGTTTTAGTTACCTCACTCTTTGGCAAACTAGGACAAGTTCTGTAATTAGTACCATAAATATTTATAAAAGATTGCAGTAGACATAGTTTCATTTTGGAAGTTTGCATAAATGCTGCGTTATTCACTATGTCTAGTTTTTACTTGCAAATTATTTTTTTAAATAGTTTTTTAAAAAAAGCCCAACACATTTGAAGAGGTTTCCAAAGACTGATTAAACTGGAAGTGACAGAATGCTACTAAAATCGAATGTAAATGTATTCCACTATCAGGGCTTTTTTGTATTTCATACAGGTGTCCAAAACAACAGAGACAACAATCACCAATAAACCATTTATTACAGTTACTTATAATCCTTCAGATCAGTAGTAAAATAGATAACCAACAAAGGAAGAATTCACTCCTTTTTTCATTACTCCATCTCATTTATTATGTTACTGAACAAACTGACTTACATGGACCAGCTTCTATTCTGATACATGGAAGTAAAGTACCCTGGGAAAACTAAATCTTTTCAAAGGTACTTACTTTTTCATAATAGAAAGTAAGTCTTTGGAAATCTGAGCTGTGCAAGAGCAAGGGTACCCTATGGTATGGTTATTCCACAGAAGGAGCTGTTAAAATTATATAACATTTTGTGTGTGGATCTTATCAATGATTTTTGTATTAAAATTATTCAGTTCACAAGTAAAAAAAAAAAAAAAAAAAAAGAAAAGAAGAGATTTCTCTTCTCGACTGCCAGCTTGGAAAACTTGATATTGATCAGTGAATGAAACTTGTTTCTCTAAACCTCATCTGCATTAGTGAGAGCGATCAATTGCCATGTCCCACAGCCAAGGACACCCTACTTCTGGACGGGAGACAGGCTCTGCAGTGAACAGCCACTGCAATTCACTGCAGGCAAAGCCTGGTGTCCAAGCGAGCATCAGCACCCCGGGCTGACCTCTGTGTTGGCATTGCCACAGTGGTCTCTTGCCCTTCCTTGTGAAGTGCCTGCTGGTCTCCCTCACCCCTCCTGCCTCCAGCTCTGAGCTCCTGCTCCTCCTCCACACTACCTGCCCAGAGTGGAGCGGACCGCCCGCCTGCTGCTGCTCTCCTCATCGCTTTCTCCTCTACTTTCTTCATGCTTATGACACACAAGCCCCAACTCCTGAGACTCCATAAAAATACGTGGTTTACTTCTAACAGCAATATTCTTCAGCACACATTTTTGTCCCAAGCCATAATACATCTTTCTGGGGAAAAAAAAAAAAAAAAAAGCCCTTAAATGTGAAAACAAACAAACAAGCACACTTTGCGTGTGTGTTTGTTGGTGTGGCTGTTTGGAGGTTATAGCTCTGTTATTACTACAGTACAAAATACAGTGTTTAGAGCACTTTGATTTAATTCAAACAAATAGGTTAGAACATTTTTTATAGAAACTCCACATGTTCCTAGACATCACCTTCCTATTTAGACTGCATCTCAGAAGCATGTGAGACCTCATCCTGGGGCCTGCAATAAGATTTTTGTAGCCATACAACATTTTATCCCCCAAATAATACGTGTAGACAATCCACTGTGCCCAAGATATTTCCAGGTAACTGAAAGTTTACATCAGCCTAATCCACAAATGTTTGGAATAGTATTGTTAATGTCTGCAGTGGGGAAAAGTGTCAGATATTTACTAAACTAGATTCAACGCTTTCTGTGAGTTATTAATACATGGCTTTAACCAAGGGAAATTCTGTGATCCCTTTTAAATGAATTTGTCTTTTGTTTTCTTTTACAGAATATTTTGAATGAACTCTTGTGCTCTCATAGAGAGCTGAACATAATCCAAGAATATTTGACCTGCTGTGTTTGGGACGGCTGCAAAGAGTTTAGCTGCAAAGCAAGTTTAGCTTGGAAAAGCTTTAGCTTCTTTTTCCTTTCTTTTTCTTGCATCATATGCAAAAACTACATAGTTTTATTGTGTCTTGACAACCTACATGATAAAGCCAAGGTATGGTACTAATAGTCTGTTTTCCTAGGATTAAAAGCTTGTTCTTTGTTTTTTTTTTTACTTTCAGATTTGGATCCAATGCAGCTCAAAGAAGCAATGTTCTGAACCAGAAAACAGGAAGGAATATTAATCAAATGTGGAAAGGTTGCTGGAAAAAGAACAGCCTCAGAAAATGTTTTTAAAGATCACTTGTCAAACACACCATTATTCCTTTGGCCTATTTTTACCAAATTTTTGAAGAAATAGATAGTAAATTTCAGTTCCAAAGTACACCATGTTCACGTGTACTCTAGGGCTGCTTAGCAGGTAAAGAAAAATGACTTAATATTTGCGTGCAGGTAATTCCAGGGACATTCC
Source organism: Leptodon cayanensis (assembly GCA_027564655.1). Classification (NCBI taxonomy): domain Eukaryota; kingdom Metazoa; phylum Chordata; class Aves; order Accipitriformes; family Accipitridae; genus Leptodon; species Leptodon cayanensis. The sequence goes on from JANXJC010000078.1 coordinate 17,715,411, forward strand.
AGGTAATGGAAGTCTTTTTGCCTGTGCACTGTACTGTGGTGTGAACTCAGGACCCCCCCACCCCTGGAACCACCCAGCAAGAGCCTCCCCCCATGCACACTCCTGAGCCATCTGAGGCACACAAGGTCCCACTCCTCAGAAAACAATAGCATAGAGGGAAGTTTTAAGCTATAGGACGAGTGTGAAAGTGCTATTTGATAGGAAGAATTGGTCTTGCACTTCTTATACAAGTTCTTTCACTGAAAATAAGAATTTGGCTGACAGGGGTGGTGAGCCTTGTGTTTATACCTAATGGCAGGTTTGGTTAACAATAGAAATAATGTGTTTGCAGTGTTACAGAAACAGATTCATAAAATAAAATTAGTGACACGTGTCTAGGCTTAAGCAAAACCTAGGGCAAATGAAGCAGCACTACATCCACAGTATTGTAAGTTGATGAGCCATCTTATGGTTATCCAGCACAACAAGAGTATCTCTGACCTCTGCCAGGAGAACAAATGAAAGCCTCCTGATAATGGCATCCCAGTGTACAACAGCCCCATTTCTACTTTTTTGTCTCACACAGGGATATCTTCCTAGACAGGTAATTGTCAGTCCTTTAATGGGCTACTAATTTGCTGTCAGAGGGGCTTATTCTATTTTTGTCTTCTCCCCCCCTCACACTAAAAGGCATTTCTGCAACATGTAATTAAGCATTTACTACTGAAAAAAAGCAAATATAATGCACTGAGTCCAGAAAAAAAAATTAATAGTCAGTATCACATCTTGTTTTCCTTTTGCACGTCTATAACTCTCATAAGTTGTTTAACAGTCATTGATAATATTTACTTCTTTCATGTGTGCTTGTTAATTAGTTATGGTCTTATAAGATTAATGACTTAAAAGAGTAGCTTGTAGGATCAGTTGACTGTTATTCAGAAAGGTAATAAGTATAGTAAAAATGAAAACTGGACAAATATTTTCTATGACTGTGTCAGGTGACAACTCCTGAAAACTCAGATTTTGTACAGCTATTCTTATTAACTTTCCTATATGGTATTATGATTGTTAAATGATATATCAAATTATGCACCAAAAAGAATTTAGATCTCTAAATTAGTGTCACAAAATTAATTATGGGTGCTCAGTATTCTGAATTTGAGATAATCTGATTAGGAAAGAAACATCACGTATATTTTTGTTTGTCGGCATGACTATAATTCTCCCCATAAAAATCCTTACATAAATGCTTGAAAATTAACTTGAATTTCATTTTTTTTTCTTCACAGTCCACAAAATATGCTTGTGGTTTACTGTTTCAGTGAATTAAAGTTGTGTAATAGTTCCTCAATGGAAGGGAAAACTATAGGAAAAAGAGATGTTACTACCTGATAGGTATGAACAAGTGTTTTACAGTTTTTGGTCATTTTTCCAAAACATCTAGAAAATGAAATAAATTTTCAAAATAGAGAAGATATTCTCAAAAAAATCCACTCTGTATTTTTTTGCCCTGAAGCAAAGTAAGGGCAATTCTGACATTATTCATAGATGGTTCTTTGTAAAGTGGGTTGGTTTTTTTTTTGGTGAGCTATATTTGCCAGTGGAAATACTGTATTTTAGCACAGCATCATTGTTTTGACATCAGATTATTCACCTTTGTAAACATATATCCTTGCTTTAGAAGCGTCCATCTGTTATTTTACCAAGGCCCCTTTCCTTCAAATGAGTCATATTTAACTTTACTACTATTATCAGGGCATTTACTAGGATTATTTAGTCCTTGTAAATCATATGCTCAAACATTTCTGGACTGGGGTTTTATTTGCAAAGTAATACCCTTCTCACCTCAATAACTTGTTCACTGAGATGTGGAATGTGAAATTCAGCCCAGCTCTCTTCCTTGTCCTGCTTTGGCATCCCTACCATCCGTGGTCATGTGTCTTCCACCAGTCAACAACTTCTTGGGGAAAGCACACAATGTGTGCCTTGAACTCTGCTGCACCCCTACCTGCAGCTCAGCCAAGTCCCTTGCTTGGCTATCTTGACAGTGGATAGATTGTCTGCACATGGAGTGATGGCAGGCTGCACTCTCGAGTTACATACTGTATTTAATGACACTCAAAGAGCTTTTAATGACTTTTCCATTCACCAGATGCAATACAACCTGTCTTGCCATCAGTCAGTAGCACCTACAGTCACCTACTTTTCTAAGCCTTTTTGTCTTGGATTTTATATTTTTGGCACTTGTGTGTCAACAGGTGTAAGTGGAGGTGGTGCCTGTGATTTGGCACTGGCACAGAGCAAGACCTTCCTGCAGAAGGGGCAACCCCTTGGCAGGACCAGGTGAGCCATCCAGACCAGTTCTTCCTTGGTATTTCATATATTTCTCAGAAAAATATAATGTCATTCTGTTTCTGTTGTCCCAGACCAGAATGACGTATATTAGACAGCACAAATTTATGCATGGAGTATGGATTGCTATGCATAACTAGCTAAATATGTTTATCTGTAATACTAAGATGTTTCACCTGATCTTTGTAGATGCACCTTCCTATCCAACATTTAGCTGAGGAAAGTTAAATTTCAATGACAAGATAGTAGACTTGGTCAATGTATAAGAGAGTGAACCATTCTCTGCAGGACCCCACAGCCATCCTATTTCAAGGCAAGCAGACTGCCAAATTTCAGAGAATGAGTTGGCAGGCTGGGAGAACTTATCCACATCCTTCCCCGGGGCCCTGCATGCAGAAGGGCTGGGGAAGTGGGGGACACATTCTCCTTCCAAATATCACATTTCTTCGGTCTAATTCCGAACTCTAGAAAATGTATCTACAGCCTCCCAAATGTTTTCCCAAAGACAGGTCTGTGTAGTATTTTGGTCTTTTTCCACCAGGTCTTTATGTCTGTCTACTTACAAGGATTAGTTATGCACTGAATGGTTTGGGCTGCTTCCAGATTGTGGTGAGCACCGCATGTCCAGTTACAACGGCTTAATGCAAGCAGTTTATTAAACTGTCAAAATTGGCTAAGCACCAAGTGCTGACTCAAATGCTGGATATTTTAGCAAGGTGTTTATAAGCTCTTGGTGTTGAGAACAGAGAGAAAAAAGGGATGTTTGAGAATGTGAATATGGTGAAAGATGCAGGTAATTAATACCAAGGCAGTAACACAGGCATGACTGCTGTCACTAACAAAAAATCACATGGAACATTGTAAATAGCAGTGATAGACAAATTGAGAGAAGCCTGCAAATGTCTGTACTTTTGTAAATGTTTGTCAGAGGCAAGCTCAGTTTGTTTTATGGGTAGTCACGGACCTGAGTTACAACTTTCAGCTTTATAACTATCTTTTATCATGAACAACATATCTCATTTCCATACCTTTGAATTTCAAAATCCTAAAGTATCCAGAAACTGTTCTGAATGAAGAAAAGGACACTGTTGGGTAGGCTACTGGACCATAACCTCTCTACATGGATGTCTGATAAGCTTGGTAAAGGTCCTTGTCTTTGGAAATTCTTCACTGAATAATTGAACTGGTAGAATAAAACACCAGCAGTTTATTCAGCAAATGATATGTATGGCTTATAACATTCATCAGGAAATTCATATAAGTCAAACACTTGATGTGTATGAGGTAGCGTTTTGAAACTTGTGCATTTTGCTACACGAATACTGTGTGTTCTACTTTTCCTCAACGATCTCTTCATTTCAAAATTTCTAGGTTATGAAATCAACTTTATTTGTATAAAAAACTCTAATATCTTACAACTTTGAAAGCATATACCAGAATAAAGTACTTTTAAATTTCCCAATGATATGCATGGCATCAACATTTTGGACGACGCACAAGCCAGCAGTCAATCTGTGAGCATTGTAACTGCAATGGATATTTCCCATTTTGATTGCAAACTAAGGACAGACACTTCTATCTGGTGAACAGAACTTAACTAATGAAATTTTTATGTAAAGTTTCCTTCACACTTGACATATCAGAAGAATGGAGGAATACAGGCAGGACAAGATTTATTCTTTTTTTTTTTAACAGTCTGATAAGCAGCTATCTCAAAAAATTAATATATTACTGCTGTGAGGTGATTTGCAATCAGCAGCTAATTGCTGTTCAAAGAGATTGATAAAACCTTGTTTCTTTATAATCTTATCATATACAAACTTAGGTCTTTGTATTTCTTCTCTTTGTAAAACTGTAAACAAATTAATGTCCTAAAAAGCCACAGGAGGAAGCTTAAATGCCAGATGAAGAAAAGTTTTTTTAATCTACTGGCAGTTTTCCTCCACTTCTGTAGCCAAACTGTGATATCGGTTTTCCTAAGTGAGTGAAAGCTGCATACTTTTAGAGTACTTGAACTTTATTTAGATTAAATGAAATGGCCAAATGCATTTACTGAAAAGCTAGTGTGAGCAAAAGCTTGTAGCCATATTAGAAAGGTAAAATATAAAGATGGAGACCAAATCCTTTTCTCATGACAACTGGCTAACTGTTAGTGTTACCTATTGAAGGAACAACTGTATATAACAAAAAGGAGGGATACCTTGGAGTTACTAGACATGTAATATAAAGACTCCAGAGGATGATGACAGGAACTGAGGTGTGGGTTTTGCTTAAATTACAAGAGTCAAAATTTAAGAGAGCAGGGGACAATGAAAGCACAGTCTTGCTTTCATTATATCAATCTTGCTTTTCAGTAACTCGGACAGTACAAGAATTACTCACAGAAGAAACAAATGCAGTAATATTCTACCCCCTGCAATGGAGACAGTGTAAAAATACTGTACAGACATTGTTTCTGAAGCACATGAAGTCTCAGGAGTGGAAGATAAATAATACACAAACAAATCCAAAGTATCACTATACTAGTTGGCTCTGCAACTTTTGTGGGAAAACTTTCCAGAGTGAATAGAGAAATCTGAGCAAGATTTTATGTATTAACTGATCCTGTACATCTGTTGGGATAGTTTTTCTAAATAGCAGATATGGTTCACAAACATTAATAGAGACTGCAGTAGACAACAGAGATGGAAAAACTAATGTCTAATTCTGAATTCAGTCCAGTATACTTCAAGAACAACTACACAGAATGAAGTATATCAATGCTAGTGTGAAATCATAGCAAGACCAAACTTATTCCCAGAAACTTCTGTATAAAGTAGTTCAAGACATATTTTTAAGGAAGGATATGCTTACCTCCTTCTGCCTTTCAGACCTTCTCTTGTCAACCAGGTGTAAAGCAGACATACAGATTATGCATAGGCTCTTTAGCAAAGCCACTCCATTCTCAACTAAAATTTGTACAAAGTTTTCTCTATAAATTAAAATGGAAGCTACTGAAGTGGTACCAATACTCTCACAACAAATTCACCATTAACAGGAAAATGTGGAACCTTTAGTGCCAAGAAGAATATTTAACACTGTGATTGCCATTACTGAAAACTCTGGAGAGAGCCTATAACAGTAAGTACTTCTCTCAGTATTTCCGGGGACGGGTTATAATGACCCAATATTGTTCTGTTAAGACAACACTACTTCAAATGCTTTCCTAACTCAGTTCAAATATATAATTTATATTGAAGTTAACTAGTTACAGTTTTGTACTGATTGTTTGGCTGTTAAATATATCATTACTTCTGTAGCTAAAGCTAGAAGTTAAAATGGCCAGACTGCTGGCTTTATTTCCCTGCAACAAAAACTTTGTTTTTTGGAATATTGCATAAAAAGAGATTAGACTTGTTCTCTTCAAATGCTTTCTGTATTAGATATATTTCTGCTCTCCACTTCTGCCCTCTGCACTAACAGGTGCTTGAAAGCTCTGCTCTGTAAGTGCAAAAATGTTTGGAATACCACGCTTCAAATTGCAATTGAGGGGAAACACTCTTTTATTTTGAACAATACTGTGAGCTTTGCAAAAAAATAATGAAAATAAATTTAAAAAAAAATCTTCTGTCCTTTCAGACCATTAATTAAACAATGAATTTTCTCTTTTGGTCCCAGCTGGGAAACATTATGAAATTCAGCACTTTAATTTCCCTTTCTTGATTTTTCTTTGTTTTTCTTGGTCTGTTTTGCAGTGGGTGCCACAGCAATGCAAAACTTCCCAGTGCTTTTATGTTACTGCAATGTCATATACAGAGACAACACAGTCTAATGGTACTTGATTACCTTCCTCCTCAGGGGTAGGACTCCTCACTCTTCCCCTGCTCCAGCATGGGGTCCCTCCTGCAGGAGACAGCTCTCCACAAACTGCTCCAACCTGAGTCCTTCCCATGGGCTGCAGTTCTTCACGAACTGCTCCAGAATGGGTCCTTTCCTCAGGCCGCAGTCCTTCAGGCACAGACTGCTCCAGCACAGACCTTCCCACGGAGTCACAGCCATCTTGGGGGGCATCCACCTGCTGCAGTGTGGGGTCCTCCATGGGTTGCAGGGGGACAGTCTGCCATCTCACCACGGGCTGCAGGGGCATCCCCTCCTTCTTCACTGACCTTGCTGTCTGCAGAGGGGTTTATCTCACATTCCAATCTCCTTCGCCACTGCAGGTTATTTCCCCTTCTTAAATCTGTTCTTCCAGAGGCACTACCACCATTGCTGATGGGCTCAGCCTTGGCCAGAGGCGGGTCCGACTTGGAGCCAGGGAAGCTTCTAGCAGCTTCTCACAGGAGCCACCCCTGCAGCCCCTCCCCCACTACCAGAACCCTGTAACATAAACCCAAAACATTGACCTTGAACACTTCCAGGGAGGGGACATCCACAACTTCTATGGGCAATCTGTTCCTGTGTCTCACCACCCTCATCGTAAAAAAATTCTTCGTTATATGTAACGTAAATCTACCCTGGTTTACTTTAAAACCATTAGCTTTTGTTCTGTCACTACAGGCCAAGGTGAAAAGTCTTTTTCCATCTTTGTTATAAACCCCTGTTAAGCATTGAAAAGCCACAATAAAATGTCCCTGGAATCTTCTCTTCTCCAGGCTGAACAACCCCAAATCCCTCACCCTTTTTTTCACAGGAAAGGTGTTCCTGCCCTCCAACCATTTGGTAGGAAGATTTCATAGAAGATAGTACTCATGAGAACTGTACAGCCATCCTTTTTAGGTAGTACAGGAACACAGACTACAGCTAGAGCCTGTGTTCATGTGGGTGCATAATCAGCAGCTGTGGCTTTCATTAACCTCCTTCTGTTGGAACTTCTCCTGGAGGTGCTTCCACCTATGTCTGCACAGAGTTGCAACCTCTGACAAGGCCATTTGGCTCACCGTTATTCCCCTGTGAATTTATTATTGTAAGTGTGCTTGGGAATACTTAATTCTATACACTTCGCAGAAAAACAGGAAATCTCTCATAAATGTACCAATCTTTTTATTCTACCACAGGCTACTGGTGCAATGAATTTGAAAGTACAATATACTCTATAACTCACATATAATTTAGAAACTGGGCTGTTAAGTGAAGTCCTTAAAATCTGATAAAGTATTTTTTATTCCCATTTTCTCATGATATCACAAACTATCCCCATGAGAAGAGCCAGGTTTGTCTTATTTGCTCTACAATATTTTCCACTGTCCAGGACACTGTGCATTGTGATTAATAGGAGTAAAATTTCTAAGATGACTGGCATACTAAGGACAAAAAATTGCATCATTTAAAAATTGCTAAATATATAGATGGATGAGAGGTGTATCTAGAGGTATAACAGGGACTAAAAGCCATCAAAATATTCATGAAACGGTTTGGATGTTCATGCTTCAAGGCATGTTAACAGTACTTTGTTGAAGCTATCCAATAATAAGTACCCTGTAATCTCTTTTATTATCAAGTGATACTTTTTAACAAATAATAAAAAATATCTCTTCCTAGAGATGTCTCTGTGCCTCAAGACAAAATGTAAGTATAAAATATTGGGAAAAACTTTTGGGAAGGCCACATTTTTCATTGCCATTTCCTGTTCAATTTTGGCCTAACAAAACTGGCAACAACCTGTGCTGCACAGTAGTGCACCACTAGTAAGCAAGAGGACCACTGTCTTAATCTAGAGGTGTAACGTATGTGTTCTGAAGACACAACACATGAATAGTGCCTCATGGAGTTTTACAAAGACACGGTACAAGTACTGTAGTAAGTAAAAATAAAACCAGAAAAGATTACTATAATATACTCACGGACATCAGATTTTTGTTAACATATTTAAAATGTGAATATACATAGTAATCAAAACACTTTTTATTCCAAATGCTTCTTATTTGCTGTAAAGAATACATGTAAAGAAAAATGCTGTAAAGAATTTCCGGTAAAGAATAAAAGTAAGGAAAGTAGAAGTTACTCATAACTCTTTGCACTAGCAACCCTAATGAACTGAAGTTTGTACACTGAGAAAGGCTGCTTTTCATATCAGTACTTCGCAATATTGATCCTTCTCAAAATAAGACTCTGTGTGCTCTGTGGCAAGGGGTACAATAGCAGAGGCATTTGCACTATTGCATTATTGAGTGGTATCTAACAGAAGGGAAAGTATCATTTTAGTGAGAATACGCTAGATAATGTCTACAAGAGGACATACACTACATCTGGATAAGGGCTGCAGCATTACACTGGTTGATGGGGTGGAAGAGGATGTTGTGGATAAGCCTTTCTCAGGGAAAACTGAATCCAGATTCCCTAACAAGGCTGGTAAAATTTACTTAGCCTTCAGAAATGAAGGATCTAAGAGAAGGAGCTCGAATCTCAGACTGGTAAATGAAAGATCAAGATGCCTTTTGTCCTCTGCTTGTTTGACTAAAGCCTTGTGAAATTAAGGGTTTTCCTGCCCCGAACCCTTGAGTTGAAGGCAGTTGGAAAAGAAGAGTCTTTCACAGGAATGGTTTTTTGAGAAGCCAAGGAGACCAGCACACCATAGCGTCGCTTAGCAGAGGCACTGCTTCTGGCAAAGGTGACTGAGGCACTGTAAAATGATCCCTGTGAGCTAGAACACATTTAAACATATCAGAGGAGTCAATCACCTTCATTTTGGAGAACTGAAACCTGTGTCTCCAGATGACAGCTCAGTTATTTGGCACTCTCACCAGGCAGTCACTGGCTGCTGTCAAGATTCTGCTCATCTATTATTGAACAAAGAGAAGACTTCTGCTAAGCTAAGGAAGAGATCACAGGCTGTGTTACACATACAGATGTGCACACACATGCATGCACTAAAAATTTGCACTTGTAAAATAAACACCAGTAGAACACTAAATGTATGTACACTCTAGGGGTGTGTGTGTGAGAGTTATTAAAAAAAAAAAAAACATCAGCTTGCCTAAATTGAAGAAAGAGTATAGAAAATTAGCAAGGAAATTTTGCAATACTACTGGTAAATATCCAAAGAAGTTATGAAAAAGCAAGCTCACTGACAACTGGTGGGAAAAAGACACTGTAGAGATGAGGTCAAGCCAAGTAATTATTCATCTAAGAATTTAACTTTTCACACTAAGTTTGAAATTTTAACGACAAATATTTTACTGTATTTAAATGCAAATAAAAGTATACTTATATTAATGTTATTTGAAGAAATTCTCAGTTGCAGAATCAAAGCCAAAAAATATTAGAATAAACCCTTTTTTTCCCTCCTGCTTGTTAGCAGGATGTCAGGGAGTGGTACAAGGTGTCTGTTCCTCTCTGATTTTAAAGCTTTTTGTGTTTTAAAGGACGAATAGACAACCTACGCATGGAGAAATGCAAACCTTGCATGAGAAATCCTGATTTCCATAATTAGTCCAATAGAAACTGCATAGTTTTAATTGTCCTTATAATATGGCTTGATTTAAAAGAAAAATCTTATTGTAGATGGTACACTTAAGCAAGTACTTAAATTTAAGTGGGACTTCAGTACATTCTGATCTCCAGAAGAGCATAAGTACATGCTTCTGTAATCTCCTGAATGAGGTGACTTCTGAACAGTGATCTCCCTCCTCTCCTTCCTTAATTCTGCCTGGTATTTAGCTCTATGATTTTGGTATTGTTGATTATGCCCATTCCAGTAGACAAAATAGACCAGGAGGAGACTAAGGTCTAGCATCACTCATCTTTATATACTTGAGTTCTTTTTCTTTCCAGAAAATTAGGCTGGCCACATCCAACTGCCCATTGAGACCAGCCTGTACCCTAAGCCATCTCTCAAACCATGCAGAGTCACTGGCTCAGCAAGTACTAGATAGCTGGAAGAAAATCACAAAGGGCAATGTGCTAGTGGTTAAATATCATGCCCAAATCCTATAAAATATACTGTGCTATGCCCAGGACAGAGGAAGCATTAGGTCACACCTATGTGACCTATTAGAAAATTAATGCTGCTAAACTAATCATCCTCACAGCTCCCCTGCTCCAGTTTCCTCTACATTCACAAAATTTCTATGCTTAATAGTAATGACAATCTGCTGAAAGAGAAATGTTGTTGATTGAAAATATGGCTTGCATTCATGTAAGAAGCAAAAAAGCCCACCCTTCTCCACAGTTTCTGTTTGGATTGCTAAAATGAAAACAGAATTTCAGTATATTTGTGTATGTTTTCTCCCCACACCTTTTTCCCGTACTCATTTATCCTGTCTCCCTGCACTGCCAATAAAATACTGCCCCTAGAGAGAAAGGTTGTCACTAAAGGCAGTTGGGCTGCATGCAGAAAGAGCCATCCCTAGTGCATTGCCTGTTGGGACAAGCAAATGCCACCCAGACTATGCCTTTATTTGTTCCAATATTTATGGGTGAATACAGGCAAACTTTTAAAGAGCCTTTAGTCTGCATGACACAGCCTTAAAAATACTAGTCTCTGTCTAATAACAACCCATAAATACAAATCCAGTAGCTTAACTTACCTGTAAAACTAAATAAATTAGTCTGAAAAAAATTGATAACTGCCTCTTTTCTGACAAAATAAGCTTTCAGCACTCCACCCCCACACTGAGAACAGAGAATAAAATGCTATTGCTGGGCAGCAGTTTCCAAGGTTGTTTAATATTCAGTGAGGATCTTCTTAAAGTTTGCTCACATTTTAAGAATTTCACAGCACATCTGTGCATCACTGCATGTTTTTAGGGGTTTTCTTGGACACCATAATGGTTCTTATCTAAAGACTTTTACTTGAGGAATTAAATTCAAGGCATTAATTGTTCTTCCTCCTCAAACTGTCTCCAACGATGCATTTCTAATTAAAAGAAATTGCAACTTTTCCAACTGTTTTACATTGTACCTTGATGCAATGTATTTTTGCCGAGAACTACTACTGAGAGTGGTGTTCACAAAAAAGATGCTTTAAACTTTGATCCTCTTTTTTTTCCTTCAACCTTTCATTTAGATAGTATTATTTAGTGTTATGAAATATAGCACTTCTACATTGCAAGTGTCTTTTTGAAAGTAATTAGAATTGCCAGGATGTTGTTGTGACAATGAAAATAATGGTAAAACTCTCAGTGTCTTCCATAAGAAGATGGTTAAGCCAACACTGTGAAAATAACAACCCTCATTTTTTGTTGAGATAAGGTCTTTCTAAAAGACATGAAATCACACATGAGCCTGCCTTATATCTATAATAATCCTGTAGCAAAACAATGGTCAACAACACACAAATAAAATTGCCCCCACACTAATCATCATGGCACATTTCAGCCCAGAGGGAGTTTATCTGATTTATAAACCTTTGGAAAAGTGGTATGAATATATAATTGAAATGTGACAGACTCCTAATTATACAGGCAACCATATCAGTCAAATATTCTCAACACAATAGCACATATAACTAACTTTGACAAAGCAATGGTGTGAATTAATGTTGCTGACAATTCATATCCAGCTTACAGAGAATTCAAGATATTCTGTGATTTTTCCTGTCTGTGCCCCTGTTAGGGTCCACCAAGATGATGTAATGAGGAATGGCAGTCATAACTAAGACCTTTCCTCATTAAGGCAATCCTCTCTATCGTTAGAACCATTGAACATCTATTCATGCAGACTGCTATTTAATAAAGAAGTATTAAAAAAACAAACAAACAAACAAAAAAAAACCCAAACAAAACAAAATTAATTTCATGTCTTCCAAGGACAAAGGCTTTCTTTCTCTGTGAAAGTCAAAACAATCTTATAGCAGTGACCTCAATATGCTTCTAAGAAATTATGTAGTTAGAGCAACTCAGGTAGTGGACACTTCTGGGCAGTATGCAACATTTCTCAGAAAACAGGTATATTGCAAATAAACACACAAATGCATCCAAGCTGACTGCCCACACTTTCAGTTAAAAGGATCTTAATAAACCTTTGCATAACCCAGCATCACATTCCAGCCTGATGGCAGCTATTTTCTTAGATGAATGGATCCGGGATCTGCATGGACGTAAAGAAGCCAAAAGGGCTGAAAGAATGAAAGCAGGGGAACAGGGGCACAACATGGCTGTGCAAGTTCTGGCAATGGTCCCACCCTGAGGATGGGAACTAGTGGGTCCCTCTTTGACAGGGGCCACTCAGTGCTTTCATGGTGATATGAATTCTCAGAGCCAGTAGATGAAGCTTGACATCCCAGCTCCCTATGTCTTGTGGTGATTGACAATGCTGCATCATCTGTAATAACATGTGTAACTATACTAGAAAGTGACTTGTACTGCACCCATTTCCTTACACTACTTGAGCACTGGCCCTACCTTGCCACAAATCCATGAACAGATCACTGAAGGTGCTTATTTGGGGGCTTCCCAGATGTGGGAGATTATTTGGTCTTCAATGTAGAGGCTAAATTCTCCCCTCCACTTAAACTGGCTAGCAGGTGGGGAGCTGAAGCCACTGTCAAGTGAGAGCAAATGCAGATAGCCAGCCTCCAGGCTCCTACTAGCAAGGTAATGTAGAAGTGGAGGTGTTTCTGACTTCCCTCTTTTGGTGCATCTGGCCCCAGCAGAACAAGTACAGCTGATCTTGGAGCTGATGCCCTTCCTCCCAGCACACCTCACGAGTAGCAGGGACAGGGCACAAAGCCATAGGGCCAATTCCGCGTAGGTGCTGAGAAGTGAAGAGAGAGAGGATGTCCTAGGTCAGGTGGGAGTCTGTTGTAGATGGCTTGGAAATTGTACAGGACAAATAATACACAGTAAGGACACAGCTGGCTTGAGCCACAGTACGAGTGGGCAAGCAGGATGGATGCTGTCAGTTTAAACACAGAGATGAGGCACACTGGTAACTAAATTAAGTCAAATCTGCTCAGCTGGCTGAAACACAGATACCAATGCTAGTGCTCTGCAAGTGTATTTGTAGAGCTGTTCAATATGTTTGGTAACTCCTTCCTCTCCAACTTCAATTAACATTTTACTACTGGCTTGAATAGCTACAAGACTGCATTGTAGATATGTGCTTAGATATAGTCCAAAGTCATTAACCAATGAATTAAAAGCCAGAATCTCTAGGGACAAAAAAAGAACACTCAGCAGCAATGGTAATATTTGAAACCTTCACCCCAGGAGTGCAAGGAGGTGGTTCTCTGGTAGTATCATCTTTGCAACTCATCCCATGCTGTCCTTATTGCCTTTAGGTCTTTACATCAACAGGATCCTCCCCCCGAAGACAGACAGAGAGGATGAGATAAAGCATGTACACTTTCATCACAGTGCAATGTGTAATTCAAATGATGGATAACAGTATGCCACTGAGGCTGAAAAAAAAAGAATGCTACTTAAGTGACACCACCCTGTACAAACCCACCTGATTCACATAAGCTTTACTCCTGACACACTCCCCAGGCTTCTGCATTCAATTCCCCTTATGATCCTGCTGAAGACCAAGCTCCCCACATATCTTTCCAATTATAACCACACCACCCCTGTATACTGCCCTGTTGTGGCAAAATGCAATAGTCCAGCTCCAGAGCTAGCTATCACTTGCCCGCCAGCCATACCACAGACTGAGTTTTTTCACTGACCTCAGCTGAATTGAAACATTATATAGCCTAAGCACCAGCAGCCAATATCCCTGTCTTGCTTCCAAATCCTCACAGGAAAGCAGCACTGAGAGCAATTTGCGACAAACTGTACATAAGCAGGACTAAAGGTTGTAGCAGAATAACTGAAAATAGTTGAAAAGTAGTAACTTAGTGCTGCCCCGCTCACAAGAGGAAAGTGGGCAAGTGGGAAAGATGGAAGCAAATTCTGAACATTTTGTGCATGGCTATCCTGAAATTGGTTTGAAATTGACATCATTTTCACTCAAAATCAGTGTTCATTTTGTTTTTCTTTTAAAAGGAAAAAAAACCTTCTAATTTTCCTCAGGCAGCCTAGTAAACACCAGAAATTCAGTTTAAGTTCAAAAATCTCTCAGAATACAGCTAAATTATTGCAGTATTCTATTATCACTAATCAGTAATCAATATAAGATTAAATAAAATATATAAGGCAGACTAAAAAGGCGGTTGATGCTTTTTTTTTTAAAAAAAAAAGAGAATCTTTTTTGATAGATATATAAAATTATTATTGCACTACTTAACTACACTATGCATGACTATTTTAAATCTTCCTTTAACAGCAATGGTCAACTGTTTGATTGAGAGTACTTACTTTTGTACCTAACTATATGAACAAAAGGGGACTAAAACAAGACGGGGTACAAGTAGTGGAGGTATTTTCAGCAATTGTCACCAGAAATTCAGTTTTATGAAGTTGTAAAATGAAGACCACTTTCCCAAACTTTAAATATTCCTGTAAGAAAATGAAGACATTTCAAAATTTAGAAAAAAAATACATCTACTCTTGTGAACGAGGGCCTAAGTGTCAGTGTTTGCAAGACTGAGGGCATTCACTGAAACATATGTTGTGCCGTGTTAAAGTAATGAGATTCCACAGTGATGAAGTTTTTGACTCATTCCAGCAAAGAACTAAGTACATGATTTTTCCATGTAAAATGTTTGTAATTGGCTTTCGTTATTTGTTTTTATGTTGTAAAAATACCTTTATTTTCTGGAAGTATTGTAAATGTAGACTGAAATGTATATTAAATTAAATTCCGTGAGATAGCTGCCACCAGATAAATAGAATGAACTTTTGCCTAGTTCAATAAAGTAGC
>JANXJC010000078.1:17768596-17786833 GCA_027564655.1 Leptodon cayanensis
GGAGATTTAGGTTAGATATTAGGAAAAATTTCTTTACTGAGAGGGTTGTCAGGCATTGGAACAGGCTGCCCAGGGAAATGGTTGAGTCACCATCCCTGAAGGTATTCAAAAAGTGTGTAGGTGGGGTACTCTATAACATGGTTTAGTGGGCATGGATGATGGTTGGACTCGATGTTCCTGGAGGTCTTTTCCAACCTAAATGATTTTATGATTCTATGATTCTATGATTTGAACAGGAACACAGAGGAGGGTAAACACTTCCACCAGCACTGCTCTTGGAGGGAAGAGGACAGCTAATTGCAGCTTACTGCCATCTCTATTCTTCTTCTCTAGTGGTTTCATTCAACTTTCATGACTTTTAACTGGTAAGGGAGCAAACAGACCTTTAGTGTGATTATCCCACTCTGCACTACACTGCACTACCTCGAGTACTGTGTGCAGTTTTGGGCAGTTCAATATAAGAAGGACATCAAAGTATTAGAGTGTGTCCAGAGGAGGGCAACCAAGATGGTGAAAGGTCTCAGGGGCAAGACTTAGGAGGAGCACCTGAGGTCACTTGGTTTGCTCAGCTTGGAGAAGAGAAGGCTGAGGGGTGACTTCCTCGCAGTCTACAACTTCCCCAAGGTGGGCAGCAGAGGGGGAGGTGCTGACCTCCTCTCTCTGGTGACCTGAGATAGGACACGAGGAGATGGAATGAAGCTGCATCGGGGGAAGTTCAGATCAGACATTAGGAAAAGGTTCTTCACTGAAAGGGTGGTTGGTCACTGGAACAGGCTCCCTGGGGAAGTGGTCACACCACCAAGCCTGTCAGAGTTCAAGGAGCATCTGGATGATGCTCTTAGTCATATGGTTTACTCTTATGTAGTTCTGTGAGGAGCAGGGAGTTGGACTCAAGGATCCTTATGGGTCCTTCCAACTTGAGATATTCTATGATTCTATGCTTCTACTGACACAAGTCTTGTCTGAAGAGGTGTTTACTAGCTGAAGTATACATGCCCTTGTGTTGTAATCTGAATCACACGTGTTACAAACATGGACTGTCTTCACAAGAAAGTGTCTAAAAACTGAAAAGACTGCCATTTAAAGTCTTACAGAAGAACAAAAAAAAAAGAAACTTCTGTTGCACAGTGATGTCCTACAAAGCTGTGGTAATGCAAACTCTGAAGACAAAAATACATTCTGATTATACGCAAAGTGGTATTCTGTATCTTAATTGCTCTCACATTTGGTTTGTAGACCATTACTGTCCATGCTTGGCCACGTAGCTCTTTAGACAAGGGAAAACATAGAAGGGTCTGCTATGTCTCAGACTGAAGCTAATTGGAAGGCCATACATGAAAAGGTTAAATAATTTTTCTTGTCAAAACTGACTGTTATCTTAATATAATGAACTATCTCCTTAATGGCTGTAAATCCATCAACCTCACTAGGGCTACTGTGTTTATTTTATCTGAAGGGCTGACTTTAATGCAGTCATAGAAGAAGAAAGTGCAATGTCTGCTAAGATGTTTACTACTTTTGTTCTCAGGTCAGCAAATCAAATTCAGAACATTTATTTTACAGTATGCTTAATTGCTGCTTTTGCAGATTACACTGGGCATTCAATTTACTTATCTACATTTTCAAACAAAGCTTGTAAGATGAATGGGAAAGGGAATAAAAGGGCCATTCTGAAAGGAAAACTGCGCTGGTTAGGTATTCACACGTGCATATTTGGATGCACTTCTTGAACATATAAGCATTCTTTCTTTCTTCAGCTGAATAGCTCATTTTTTATGGAAGGACAGAGAAAGGAAATTAGAAGAGGCTGGCAACTTGAGAAATGGAAGTAAAGATCATTTCCCTTGGAAGGGGCAGCATGGAAACTTTGCAATTATCAACAATTCAAATAACGGAACTTCCCCTGAATTTTTTCCTCCATTCCTTCTGCTGAGCCCATTTGAAAGAAATATTATTTTCCCTTTAGTCATGTTGAAATTAGCTCCAGTTCCATTCCATTATGTTTTCTGAAGCCTTCTGTGCATTTTACTCTTAACTTGCATACCAAGGTTACTGAATAGGACATGTCCTCTTCATTGGTTATTTTCTGCTATCTTTACAAAATTGAGGGGGTTTTACTGCTTTATTGCTCTTTAAAGTGAATATAATCTTAGGATTACCCATGCCTGGTGAACAAGTTGCCTGTTTCAGAGAGAATGGAGTTTGGAAAAAAAAAAGCAAAGCAAGAACAGGAACTTCCTATGAATAAAGTGATGAATTAGACCCTTAGTTTATTACATAGTTACAACTTTTTACTAGAAATATGGTCATTATTGAAGGAGAGATCCCAGACTGAATTTTTTCTTACCAAACATTTATATTTCTGACATTAAACCACAGCAATCAAATCCAGTTTTTTTATAAAACATTATTTCCTTCTATCTTGAATTAAAATATACTATATTGTGATTTTTTTTGTCATGAAAAAGATGAATGCAATGGATTTGAGCTCTATGCATGTTAATAGGTAAACATCACATGCACAGTATTTGCACAGAAATAGCACCTACTCAAAGTTTTTGAGTGATACTGGGAGGAATGAAAGATTTCTCTGTTTTTTGAGAATCTGAATTTGTTCAAAAATCAATATGGGAATCAATTATGAAATTGTGTCTTACGTAGGTAACACACAGTGAAAAGCTTGTACTATTAGGAATGCCAGTAAGCGTAAGTAAGAACTGATGGAACACAGTCCACACGCTGCCAGTCATGATAATAGTGTTATCTGAATTTTATCTATCTTATGAAAACAGAGCGGAACACCAACTCTCTTTTATTTTTGTAATAAGTACAATAAATGAAATGAGAGAAAACATATCATATGAGAATAACATGCATCTGACTATAGGATAGTCTGATAGTAAACACTTGTTGATCACATCAAACTATGCAAATACCTTAAGGGCAACACAAACATCTCCACAATGTGTATTTTAGATGTGTATATATGTAAATTATGCTCCTTACAACTTTTATGTCTCTTCAGTGGCAACAAGTCACTGATCTCACCCAACAATTACAAGGTAGTTTTCCTCAGTGTCAGTTTTTGTACCCCTCTGACTGTAATGTCCTTCCATTTCTACAAGGTACTCTAGTAGCAACAGAACTTCAGAAAAGCAGAAGGAAAGACTAGATAAAGAGATTGAGATGCTGAGTAGAGGAGCTTGCGATTTTATTTATTTTTTCCCCTAAAAAGAATACAATTCCTGTCTGTCAGCCTGACAGCTCAGCCCTGCTTGGGGCGCAATCTCTTTGAGAAAGCTCTGAGGCTTTAAACCTTCAGTTGCAGCTGTCACAGGCTGATGTACAAAAAAGTGATTATTAATGCCTGGCACTGAAAGTCACTGCATCTAACTAACCTAATGGGTCATTCATTCTATGAACTGTGTCATTTAATTTCAATAGAGGTCTCTTTTTCCATACAAGCAGTAATACTGCACACATCATACAAGTGGACAAATAGGACTGTTGGTAAGTGTATCTTTAAAAAAAGTAACATTGTTTAGTCTGCTGCAAAAAGATTTGGGTCCGTTGACTATCTGACCTGGAAACTGATAGGAAATGTCAATCATTCAGGCAGTGGCAAGTGATGTGTCTGATAAGGGGGATTCTGAAGCATTAATACATGTTAAAAGCAAAAGAGTTCTAGTCTATTGACCCAGAAAGAAAAACAAAAGTTATTTCTCAAAATGCCTTCAATTCCCAGTCCAATCTGAACCTGGGCTGGGAGAACACAAAAGGTGAGAGTTTGCTTTGCTATGAGAATAAAATGAGAAGAAAGCATGTAGAAGAGAAAAGTACACCAAAGAAAGCAAAACACTTACTAAAGCCACTTTGTTTAGGAGCAAAAAGTACATCTTGCTTTTGTGTCTTTACCTAGGTCTCAAACTATTTTTTATAGAACATATAGAACCATCACTCCACTGAAGCAGGGAAGCATCACCCATTTCATAGATGGAGACATGAGAAACAGGACATAGATGGGACATGAGATCAGGGGTGCCCAGTTGTTTCAGTTCTGCCTTTTACGCTTTACTTAATCACTCTTAAGATGAAATTTTATTACTGTCTTGGTTTTGGCTGGGATAGAGTTAATTTTCTTCTTAGAAGCTGGTACAGTGTGTTTTGGATTTATTGTGAGGATTATGTTGACAACACACTGATGCTTTAGTTGTTGTTAAGTAACACTGATACTAAGTTAAGTTTTTTTCAGTTTCCCATGCTCTGCCAGCAAGCAGATGTGCAAGAAGCTGGGAGGAAGCCTAGCCAGGATGGCTGACCCGAACTACCCAAAGGGATATTCCATACCATAGGATGTCATGTCCAGTATATAAACTGGGGGAAGGTGACCATGAGATACAGATCACTGCTCGGGCATCAGTTAGCAGGTGGTGAGCAACTGCATTGTGCATCACTTGTCTTTTCTTGGCTTTTTTTTGTTGTGTTTTGTTGTTATTGTTGTTATATTCCTTTTCATTATCATTATTATTACAATTATTATTGTATTTTATTATTATTATTGTAAATATTATATTTTTTTACTTCAGTTATTAAATCATTCTTATCTCAACCCATGAGTTTTACTTTTTTTTTCGATTCTCCTCCCCATCCCACTGCGAGCAAGTTAGGAGTGAGCAACAAGCTGCGTGATGTTTAATTGCTGGCTGGGGTTAAATCATGACAACTGCAAAGTACAAAATTAAAACATTCTTTGAGGGATAAGGAAGTCAGAACAGAGGAATTTTTTTCTGTTTGGAAGTCAGGAAGTTTCCTAGGAGCTTTTTTATTGATATTAGCCAGGTATATTGATAGAAAGCTGGAAACACCTGTGGTGGGTCTAGCGAACCAGTGTGTCATGCATTTCAGTGTGGTCTAGCATAATACCTTTTTAACATCATTGCTGTTGTAATACATGTTGAGCCCAACATCTTCCAGAGTTTCTATTGTTTTTGCAGTTGCTTCCAGCCTTTTTGGAACTCAAATGATTTATCTTTCTTCATGCTCGATTTCAGACTCAGCTCTCTAGATTTTTTCTTTCTTCTCATGTAATTCAGCTAGTCAACTTGAATTTTGTGAACTAGAGACACCTTTGTTAAAGAAAGTTTTCTGTGCATGCACTGAATGACAAACAGTAAAGTAGTTTTGACAGACACAGTAAAACACAGATTCTGATGCTGAAACACCCAGATTGAAGTGAAAGGGCATGCTGGGATCACATACAGCCAAAGAGGAAAGCAATATGTAGCTGAGTGTGAAAACGGAGCAGGGCTGGGGCTTCTCAGTTTGAGAAAATGTGGTGTTAATGGAAAGAATAAAGTATCTCTCTCAACTGATTCAATTTTAAATAATCTCATTGTCACTGGAGATAAAATACTAAATTTGGAACTATTTATCTTTCATTTCATTGGTCTCAGGCATAGCTGTATGTCACTGTAGGATGAAATGTGTACTCTAAGAGATAAAAGATTAAAAAATGAAGAAATAAAACATTTTTATTTCCTGTTCAGCTTATTAATACTTAAGATAAAAATAACTCCTTTTATTGAGATAGGAGTTAAATCAACATTATTGGACTAAATGTTTGTCCTGTTTAGTGGTTTGTGGGTTTAATTGTGTTGTTTTTCTTTAAAAATATTTAGCCACAGTTGGTCTTAGCTCAGTATAAAATTCTAGGAACAGGAAAACAACATAAATTATGACAATGAGGTAAACGTCATGCAATGACAGTACTGTTCTTTTACTGCACTTTTTTATCATAAGCCACTGCAGGAACATAACTATATGATTTTTTTTCTTCAGCTCAATCTTCCTGGACTGTTGTTGGTCTTCAATATCAGTTTAATCTTTCACTGTAGTAAGCAGCCTGACATCATAAATGCAGCTGAGGGTACGTTACAGAAAGAAAGCAAAAAGCTGAGATTTGAATTCTTGCCAAGGGGAGACTATGCATACTGTTCAAGTGGAGATTTTACAGAAAGGTAAGCTCATCTTTAGGTTTGTAAGAATTAAAATTTTCTTTCCAGCTCTTCCACAGTTTTTGAAACCAAATGATAGAAATTCCATCAGTTCTTCTGTCCCCAGAAGATTAGAAAAATAGGCTTGAAAATTTGGTGAAATTCGATTTTGAAGTGTTAACTTTGTTCACACTGTTTCCATGAACAAAAATAAGTCTGTGAAGAGACATAACTTCAGTTAAATGTGAAATGTGGCAATGGGTTTCTGTCCCAGCTTCTCAGGTGCATCTTTTGAGTAAACAGTATGCACTTAGTATCTTCCCTCAGAGACAAGGGAACATTGCATTAATATGGTCTTGCAAAGCACAAAATTGACATGTTGGTTCAATGCACAAGAAAGAGCTTCATATTAAAATCTCGAAAATAAAGTCCAATGGAAAGTTCAATGAGTGTTTTCTAACAATGTTCTCGTTAGACATCATGTCTGTTTTTATGTTACACAGCTAAGGTTGACACCACAAAAAGTAAACAACATACAACAGCATAATATACCTTTAACTTAGTCAATCTATAACTGACACTGCTGAAAAGAAATTAGAACTTCCTATATATTGAAGATGTCCATGTAAGCCCATTCAAATGAATGAGACTTGTCAAGATAAAATTTTTATTTCCTGCATTTTAGTATTCAGTGTTTCAGTGTGATTTTTGTCCTGGCTAAGTAGCTCTAGATCTCTCATTTTATGGTGTATTTGCATGTTTGCTGCTGAGTAAAAACAGTTATGCTGAAACATTCCTTTTTTTTCCTTTTTCCCTGGATGTGAGATGCTTTTGAAGTTAATATCTGCTAGCATGATCCCGTCCTTCAGTTCTGGGCTTTCTATGCTTCCTGCCCACCTGAAACAGGAATCCCTACCCTTCATGTGGCTTGATTTTCCAGGAAAGCTGATTGAAAGGGTAAGAGTATTTACCAGCTGTGTCATACACACTGAGACAAAGCACAAGGTTAAGTTAATTAGAAAGCCACCTACAGCCAGAAGAAACAAACCTGAGTGGGGTGGCTTTGGGTTTTGCTCACATTCTGAAGGGAACAGAAAAAGCAGTAAAAATGAGGAAAACAAACCACTTTAACCTCTCTTCCACAGTTTCTTATGACTGATCATTTCCAGAGGAAAACAATGTAATGAAATATTTATTTCTCATAACAGAAATTCAGCTCCTCATTGGAGACCCCCACTTGTATTCACTTTAAATTTGAGAAAGAATGACCATAAAAATTCTTTCTGTATTCTCTTCAGCTTCTGCCAATAAATTTTCTTTATCATTGCTCCAGTGTAGCTGCAATCTTAGCTTCTGCAAAACAATTGGCATTGTCACATATATATAAAAAAAATGCTTCATATTCTAGTAAATTATGCAGAACTTAGCAAGGTAAAACAATGCCACATCTGCTTTGATTCTAATAAATTCCAACTTAAGGGTTTTAAAACCATAGAGTCCCGCCTGAGTTGCCATGTTGGTTTAACCCCAGCCAGCAACTAAGCACCATGCAGCCACTTACTCACTCCCCCCCTCAGCCAGTGGGATGAGGGAGAGAATTGGAAGGAAAAAGGTAAATCTCATGGGTTGCCATAGGAACAGTTTAATAGAACATAAAGGAAGAAATTAACAATGGTAATAATAACAATAATAAAACAAGCACAATAATAAAAGGATTAGAATTTATATAAAACAAGTAATGCACAATGCAATTGCTCACCACTTGCCGATGCCCAGTTAGCTTCCAAGCAGCGATTTCCCCCCGCCAGCCTCACTCCCCCCAGTTTATATACTGGGCATGACGTCACATGGTATGGAGTACCCCTTTGGCCAGTTTGGGCCAGCTGCCCTGGCTGTGTCCTGTGCCAGCTTCCTGTGCCCCTCCAGCTTTCTCACTGGCTGGGCTTGAGAAGCTGAAAAATCCTTGACTTAGTATAAACACTACTTAGCAACAACTGAAAACATCCATGTGTTATCAACATTCTTCTTACACTGAATCCAAAACATAACACTATACCAGGTACTAGAAAGAAAATTGACTCTATGCCAGCCGAAACCAAGACAGTTGTCCCTGCTGTGAGTGGAGACACTTTTTTCTCTCTTTACTGCTCCTAACTGATCACCTGCATGGTAAAGTAAATACAAAAATTTGCCTCCCTGCCTCCTTCTTTTGGAGTCATGGGTGAAATCTGATCGGTTCATACTATTTACAACAGGAGGCATCAAATGGTGAAATAAGACCAAGTATAATTTGCTGGATTACTGTTTGTCATTTAAGGAGGTTTATGAGATTTTAACAACAGCCTACAGTGCACCTATACTTACACATTTGTTACAGGACTTAAAAGTTTTACTTCATAGTGAAGGGAAAGACCTACATCCTGTGCTTCTTTCCAGTCCTGCAGCCCTAATCTGGAGCTTGCTGACATCTTTGGAAGGTTTCCCAGAGGCTTGAGCAGACCTGGATCCCAGCTCACATGCCACAGAGCTTGCTTGCCTTTGCTACTCAGTGAGCGGCTAGCATTTCGTATGAAAACATCGTTGTACAGCCAAGGCTGTAAACATCACATCATTTCTGCTTTCAATGCTTGGAGCACATGGGTCCTCAAAAAGAAAGAAACTTTTCATCATTCCTGTTTCTTCTTTTACTCAAAAAGAGAATTCCAGAAAAGGTAGGATATCACTTTGCCTGCCTCAAGTCATCCTTTTAATACTCCACCAAGGTAGAAAATCATTGTCCTTGAACACCTCCCTTTCTATTATCAGTTCAAATGATACTGTAATATGTAAAGAGAACGTTACTTATTACTTGGCAGCTAGTCTAAATGCCGTGTCTTTCCATCATTGACACTATGCTGAAAGCGTTTATTCTACACCAACAACTAAGATTCACTGAATTTTACTTTGGCTAATGAAAAGCTCATCTATGCTTTAACTTTTTGTTCTAGATGTGAAAAATGTAGAGGCAGATGAGTTTTCATGGATTAGCTGCAGTCTTCTTACGCTTGCAGCCAACAAGGATAACAACTCCCTCACTTAGCAATATTTTGCCTACTCTTGATTGGTATATCCACCAAGGAGGGGTAGAAATAAAAAGCCTCTGTAAGTGATGAGCTGAACAGTCAGTCGCATGGTAAAAATGCTTTCGAGAGTTCCCAAACAACTCCCATTTTCTGAAAACATAAAACAATCTTCTAAAGTAACTTTTAGATGGCCTCGGAACATTTTTCTTGGATTATTAAAAGGAAATTAAAAATAGCTTCCAGACAACCTCTTGGTTTTGAAACACCCTTCACAGACACTTTCTTCACATTTTCTGAACTTGTCTACCCTATAAAAAACATAGAAAATGCTGTAAATGTGCTAGCAACTTATATGTAAAATCTTATCTGCTGCCCATTTCTTCATTAGTTGTCCTCCTCCTTCAATGAGGTTGACCATGGAAATAAAGAGGATACTTTCTTTGGCTTAAGAAGGACCATTGGAAATATGTTTTTATTTGAAAGAACCTAACACTCATGAGAAGCAGACAGCTGGTGGGAGATGTGCATTTAAGAAGGCAGTAAATATATCACCGGGAATTAGAAGAATCTTGTTTCTCTTTCAGTTTCTTCCACAGCATAATATTCTAGTCCTGTGCATTTAGAAAAATTAGATCTTTTCCATCTTTTGCTTATCTTTGCCTCTTTTCCTCATCTCTTACTTTTATTTTCATTTTCAAAAGTACTCCAGATGTTTTAGTTGTTAGTTTTGCCAGCTGGCTCAAGGTGGTAAATGCAATTATTAAATGAAGCAGACAGTGAGGCTAGGAAAGGTGGAATTGGACTTTAGAAAATTCTTTCAGTATGGGTAGCTAGTTATTAGCTTTTCTTCCTCCCTTTCACACATCTTAAAGTTCCATTCCTATCTGATCTTACTGTAAACGATGATGGTCTCCACCAAGCAATATGCCCAAGTTACTTTCTGTTCCTCAACTGAAAATTTCAATGTCTGCAAATCACTGCAAGGCAAAAAAACCCCAACAGACCAGTACATTAGTCACTACATACAAGTAATGGTTTAATATCTGACCAAAACAACACTGGATTAATAGTTTAAGACTAGACACCTTTCCTTCTCAGGGTCCTTGCTCAGCCCAGATCCGAAAAATTCACATTGCTTTTCTGATGGTGAATTCACTGATACTGAAGTATGTGTGTCTATGCAAATGATAGCATTGAAACTGTTTTGTCTGTGTGTTTGGCAAGTGACTCACTATTACAGTTTTGTATTTTTTTTTGTAACAAACATGTCTGGCAAAAGTAAAAAAAAAAAAAAATCAGAAGTCTAATTTCAACTTTTTGCTTTTGTGAGAAATTTTGAATTTGATGCCCCAGAATTGTACAATGAATGGAGAAAAAAAACAGTTTCATTCTAGTCCACAGAAAAGAATAGAGATGAAACCAGAGCTCCATCTGGGCTCATGCAGTGGGAGACATAAACTCAGCCTGAACTTTGGGGGAAAAATCAACACAATGTTGATGGCAAATATTTGAAACATTCCATTCTTATTAAAAGTTTGAAACTAGATAATTTGGAGCTATTCAATCGGTGCAAAAATTATGTGTTTGGTTGTCACAGTTTCTTAGTACTCTGAAACAGCTCAGTGTTCTCATAAATGTCACTGAAAATTTACAAAAAGAGTATAATTATGTACTCAAATAAATCATAACTACTGAAAATAAGTGACTCAGTCCTTCTTAGATTTGATGACAATCAAGTTTACAACTCAAGAAAATCAATTTGAAATTAAAGCCCTGTGCTTATGGTCTTATGATGTGATTATTGTTTCTGTTTCTGTACTTTTAGGTGATGCAACCATACAAGGTCTATTGCTTACAAGCCACTAGATTTTGATTAAACAGAAAGTATACGCAGTTTGCATGTTATAGAGGAACTATGTAACACTATTTCCATTGAAAAACTGACTTTGAGGTTAGTAAAAATGCTGAAATGCTGTAGGAAATGTTTTTAAAAACTCCACTTACATTTCTGCCTGGTTGTAACATTAAGTTTAGAAGATCAGTAAACTGCCACCTGAATTAATAGCAGCAGAGTGAGGAGGGTTATAAATTTGTTTTGCCAGTTCTAGGGGTTTTTTCCTCCTTTCTGAATAGGTGTCTGATGATGGCAACATATTGATTATTTTCAAGCTTGTGTACTTTTTAAAAATCAAGTGCCAAATTTGTATGTAATTCAGGTTGAGAATCTTGTAAGTCAGAAACCTTTAATTTTTTTCCAACCGCAGAATAATGCTTCTTCCTTAAATCACCACCCTTAACAGGAGCATCTAGAGGTCTACTTAAAGCCAGGTGGTCCTTGGTGTCACACTCAGCCTTTCTGCCATGCTTGGACCTTCAGCTGGCACTGAATATGTTAGTATCGTGTGACACAGAAAAGAACTGTTCAATTTAATCTTGCATTCTGATTTGAACAACTCCCCCTTTTAAGTCTGCTAACTGGAAGAAGGCTACTTAACATTGCTTCTCATTAT
The DNA here is from genome assembly GCA_027564655.1 of Leptodon cayanensis. Classification (NCBI taxonomy): domain Eukaryota; kingdom Metazoa; phylum Chordata; class Aves; order Accipitriformes; family Accipitridae; genus Leptodon; species Leptodon cayanensis. Next base: position 17,780,162 of record JANXJC010000078.1, read on the forward strand.
CTTGAAGAATCTGTGATATTTCCAAGCCTGTAAAATTCTTGATCAGGTCACACATGTAAAGCAACAGCATGCTAAACTAGGTGAGATTGTAATCCTGCTGGAAGGGGCTGATTTACCTTGCCAACACAGTGATTTACCATTGCTTTGAATACAGTTTGATAGAGATCCATGTAGATGCTAATTTCTGTTAGCACTGAGAAGTCTAATCTGGCAAAAAATAAAAATACATACTTGTCCTTCCCTGTCCTAAAGGTACTTGGCTGTACTGAAAGAGAGTGGAAGTGGCACATGCACTGCCACAATGATGAGAAGTGTTAGTAACATAATAAGACATGCAGCTACTACATTATAGTATTTGCAAACACTAGAACTCTGCCTATTCTGTATTCAGTGTAATGTCTGGAGAACAAAGAAATAGTATATGAACACATACTCATGGATAACGTTGCCTACATGTTCCTTCTGTTATTCCAGTGCCAACATGTCTGTAGCTGCTTTTTACATTAATTTGCACAGAAGTCTTTACTTCCCAGAAACCTGTTTCATTTGACCTGCAAGCCAAGTTTCCTTTATGATTCAGGCAGTAATAATATAAAGGCTTAATGCCCTGTAGAGGACAAAAACAAATTAACACTTTCTCACCGGCATTCTTACTAGGGGTTTATTTTATGAAAAAAAAGTTAACAGAATTCTTTCCTTACTATGATATGAAATCTTTAAGAAAATTCTAAAACTAATTAATATTAAACCTTTCATTTACAGATAATGAGGGGTGTTTTTCACTATACAAAAAAGACATTTCTCAGCCCAGTGTGATCAAACTATTAAATGTGAAAGTTAGCACAATTTAATTTGATCTGTGCAGTTTAAATTATTATTTTCACTACTCAACAAACTTTCTGATACTATAACAAGAGACTGCCTCATTTTTAATGACTCAATCATGGTAAAATTTTCTTTAGAATCTTTAAGCAATTAATTGACACATTTATTGAATGCTCTGTGGGCTAAAACCAGAAGCCAGTAAATGAGAGTGGCTTGAATGGAGAAAAACAGTATGAAATACTTTTCTGCCAAGCACTGTTTTCTCTGCAGTAAGCCCTTGTGAGAGGGGCTTGCCAGAATAAATATTTTCCCCACATGAGGAATAGATTGAGTAATGATGCTGCTGAATCAGAGTTGTGCTGGGCTCAATGCTCCAAAACAAAAATCCTCCCCCTCTCCCTTGACATTTTGTGTTTATCACAGACTCTGAATTTGTTGAATCCATGCCCTCCATGTTCAAACCCCCAGTTCATTGCTTTCATTGAATGAAACAGCTGCCAATACCACTTACCCTTGAAGATGTTCAATGTTTCAGGTGTATTGAAAAGGCTTTTTGTGATGCTTTGCATGGGCTATTGCAAGCTTTTCTCTAAGCACTTCAAAGTCTAATCAGAAAAAAAAGTGATATTTGGCCTTCCTGCTTTTGAATGTACTTGACTATAAAGCTTTAAATAGTGCTCATGGTATGCCAAGAGATGTGAGTTAGGTCTTTATACTTCATTCAAATAAGGTCTTTCAAAATTGTGCTTATTTTGCAAAATGAATACAAGCTGTGATCAATGAAGCCAAACTCCAGCATTCTATCACTTCCAGTTTTGAAAGTCCAGCAGACTCTGCAAAAAAAACAACCCAAAACTGTCTAGATTAAGAATATAGAGCCATAATGATATTTTTGGAGTGATTATGAAGCTGATGATCAGTTTAGCATGCAATTGCTAAATTTAACTGCCTCTTTGAATGGTACTGCCTCTGTGCATTTAAACCTTACAAATCATTTGCTGTCATTATCAGAGGGACTGAAGGTATTAACAATGCCTTTCATATTCCCTGTTCTCTCCCCACAAGATATGGGTTTGGTGGCTTCTGTTGGTTTGTGGGGGTTTTTGTGCAAAAGATTTAAAGTGGTTTTAGAGTGCTGAAAAGGGTTTTGTGGGCTTGTGGTCCTCGAAGAAGAAACTTCTGGGATATAGACACTTTCCTATTTATTGAAATTAATCTATAGATGCTCCAAAGTGTTTCTTAACTCTGTTAGCAGAACAACGTGCCATATTTATTGATCAGATTAAATGACTAATAACTGTACCAGGTAAAGTAATAAGCAAGAATATTAACACTTGGGAATTTGCTCATCATGTCAACTAACCTTTTCACATTCAGCCAAAGTTGTTTCAGTTTTTCATTTAAAGCAACACAGAAAATGTGAGCTGCAAAGGATGACTATTTTGTAAACTATTCTGAAGCAGCTTGGTAGTGGTCCTTGTCTGACTCCTGGTCCCATAACCACCGAAGGGATCACATCAGGACTTCTTTCACCCATGTCACTCACTAAGTTACTGATCTTTTCAGAAAACAGGAGCTGTGATGAGAAGCTTCTAGAAGCTAAAACTAATGAAGAATGATATTGTGACTTGGCATAGGCTTAAGATCTCTGTTCTGGCTAACCAGTCTTCAGATAAAGGTAGCATGGAAGGAAATGTGACTTTTTGCTCCATTTTCTTCCAGTGAGCATGAAGCCCAAGGAGGCAGAGAGACAGAACAGAGTAGGTGGTAACTCTGTGCCTGTTCCTGGGCCACAACATGCAGGATAGCCTGGAGAATGAAAGGTAGTGACTTACTATTAGAACAGGAGACCAGTAAATTACAAACTTCCATGGGCAAGGAGGAAGGACTGTAAGTCAAAAATGGTGTCTGACACACTCTGCCTTCAGGGTCTAATCTTAGTGCAGAGTAAGCATCACTCTTACTCAGCACTGCTCCAAAAATTGACAGACTCTCCCAGATGTTTACTTAAAATTAATAAAGTAAAATGTTCTTAATTTCTACTTATGTTTTCCTTAAAGTTTTTTTAAAGTCCAGCATTACTGATAATAAACTGGAAGAACTTCTGTTCATTTCATTAAAGAAAATACATTCATTTTTTTTTTCTCTTCTAACACATTGTCTTTGTCTTGTTTCCAAGTTTATTTGCAAATTATTTGAATCTGTCCATGACATCTCAATTTTGGAATGATTTGAAATAATCTGCCAGTTGAACAATTGCAGCCAATTTTAAAGACTTCAGCAATTCATAGGTTTCTATGCTCCTCAAACGTTGCACAAAACTATTTATGCCAGCACTTAGGGATAATAAGATGCTTGGCTCTGCAACTCTGTATCAGTGGAGATCTTGTCTTCTGTAAGAGCCATCTTGGTAGCCTCTGACTATGGCTCTGGTCAAGCACATCATGTAGCGTGTTAATATTTCTATTATTATTATCATATTACACATTCAGAGAATCTTTAATATGTTTATACATGTATATGCACTTGTAAGTCCTGTTTAAATTAGCAAATTGCTAAGAAGTCTCTGTTTGTACCTACTAAAGAACTCTGTGTCTGTATTAATATTTTATTTAGTGACCTTTCCAAATCACCTGCTCTATTTAAGAAAACACAGATAGGTGCCCAAAAAAATTTTGGATACATTCTTGTTACAAAATAGTGGAAAAGCATGTACAAAAGAGAAGAAAACCATTCATATTTAGAATTGTATAATTATTGTGACATTATCATCTCTGGATACATGAACAGTGTTGTAGGAAATGTTTTTTGTAACAGTTGTGCCTTGGAAAAGATATTTGGTATATTTATGTGAATCACAAAATTACAAGCTCTGTAGTTGCAGCATGATTTTCATTTGATCTCTTACTAACAGTCCTTAATGAGGTGGAGTATTTACTACAATCTCATATTCCACAAACAGTTCTTGGATTTGTCAAACTCAGCTTAAATTAACTCCTTCTTTCTGATTCTTACATGATGTTAAACCACATTTCAGCTAGAGTGCTCTCTTTAACAAGCTTCGTCTTGCAGCTCTTGTTCTCCTGAGCAATGATTACTTGCCTTTGGTAGGGAAGATCTGGGAAATCTCCCATTAAAGGCTGTACTGAGATCCTCAGCTTGCATAAATCAGACTAATTCTACCAAGGCAGTGAAGCTACATGGGTTTACACACCTGCAAAATCCTGCCCTGTAAATCTGTAGGGCGTGACATTTCAAGTACCTCTGTACTCAATCTCTGGGACTCATCTAGTGTTGGAAATTGAGAGCTGTGCTGGAGTAAAGCCATATTGCTCCTCAGGAGCAAGAACCCACATATATTTCCAATTAATCCATGACTCCTGCCTCTATACAGAATGTTAAAATAAAATAAATAGTGCAGTAAAATGTATGTAACTCTCTGAAATCTGTGTGGTTGTTACAAGAAAAAGCTAGTGCTGAACTTGCTCCATCATTGCACTGGTTGTACATTTTATACTGGCTATATATCACCCATGCATAATTTCAAAAACTTATTTTTGTTGTGGTATAAGTTGTTGAAGGAAAGGGCAGATCTAAGAGAAATAGGAAACACTGTTGCCGAGTGCTAACATTTTTTACAGTTGCCTCCTTCTGCCAAGTGTTCATGGACACTCCTCTCCATTTAATTTATCTTGAACATGCAATTTATTCTCAGCTACTAGCTCTCAGATGCTAAGACTAATCTTTGAAAAAACAAGCAGCAGATTTAAAGGAACTGAATAGATATATTTTGTTGAATTATTTTTTCCTCAAAACTCAAATTGTTTTTTCTTTAGCTAGTCTGTTGGTACCTAGAGTATTTCCTTTAATTCATTCATACCTAATAAAGTTTAAAAGATTGGTGTCAGGGTTTTTTTGGTTCACATTGGCATTTCCAGAAAGGAAGTCACATATTATTTTCTTCTGACACGGTTACAGTAATACACGATTGTACTCTCAGCCAGTAAATTACAAAAGAGTGTTCTTCTGAAGGCCACGAGTTTAATATTACTCAAGAGCTTTGATTCATAACTATTTGGCTGAGGTCCATGAGTGACATTTTTCTGTACACATCTGCACCTCTACACACACCTCATTAACAAACCAGGCATTAGAATATGCCAGTTAATGCTCCAGAGTGCATATAAAAGCCAGAGGTGTGATCTAGCACCTGAGTCTTCAACACAGTTCTGTGTCCTGCCTTATAGCATTAGGAGAGCTGCACCTGGAAAAAGCACTATGATATCACTTCTTCTGCTTCACACCCTAGGGAGAATTGCTCCTTTTGAGCTGGAAGGAGCAGCAAAGGCAACTACTCTCACCATCATATTATCTGGGACTCCTCACATCACTTACAGGCTGGTACGGCATTTTAAGTTGAAGAAGCTATTTTGTAGGCTAAATCCTGTATCTCATGCCTTTGCTACACATCCATGAAAAGTACCATTCAATAACAAAAAAAAGATCTAAAACCATTAAGCGAAAAAAAAGTCTGAATTTATAAACAGACTTCAAATGAAAACTCCAGTGAAAATTTCCTGTAAATTCATGTGCAGATTTCACTTTGTTTTCTCGCACATCTCTGCAATGACTTTCCCACTGAGTCATATTTTTTAATGGTTGCTACTTTGTTGACTTTAAAAAGAAATGTAATCTGTGGATCATATGAACCATGAAGCAGCAAGTGGGTGGAGTATTACCAACCACACAGCCAATAAATTCCTTCAGGCCTGCAATATAGCCCCATCCGAGGCCAACAAGATATACCAAAATGATGTCTAAAGATGAAAGAAAAATTACAGGACTAACTAAAACACAGCTATTTCAAAAGAATTATTGGACAAGAAGTTCCAAAAATTTATGGCTTTAAAATAAAAACAAAATGAAACACAACAAAAGCCTTAACTTTCCATTAAAAATGTTATTATATACTAATGTCCTGCAGATATTAGTTTTTTTTTCCAAAATATCTTAAATCAAAAACCCCATTTCAATTACTTTTAGGCTTTTTTTTTTTTTAACTTTTTAATTTCCAGAATTACAATTTCTTATTCAATGTTTTCTGCAAGGGTTTGCCCCAATTTTCCATAAAAACTTCCATCTTGCTGCTATGCAAGTCAGTCTCGGTACATAGGTCAGTACTCTGGAATTGAGGTACCCCACTACAAGGGGTCTGCTATAAAATTGTGACCTGTGCAAAAGCCTGGTATGAACAAAAGCCATTTCCACAGAGGCCACTTTGGCCTTATGTTTTGGGTTTGTGTGGTGGGGTTTTTGGTAGTGGGGAAAGGGCTGCAGGGGCAGCTCCTGTGAGAAGCTGCTAGAAGGTTCCCTGGCTCCCAGTCGGACCTGCTTCTGGCCAAGGCTGAGCCCATCAGTGATGGTGGTAGCGCCTCTGGGAGAACAGATTTAAGAAGGGGAAAAAACCTGCATCGGGGGAGGAGATTGGAATGTGATAGGAACACCTCTGCAGACAGCAAGGTCAGTGAAGAAAGAGAGGGAGGAGGTGTGCCAGAGGAGGGGATGCCCCTGCAGCCCGTGGTGAGATGGCAGGCTGTCCCCCCAGCCCATGGAGGGGAGCAGGGGAGCAGATGCCCACCTGCAGCCTGTGGATGACCCCACGCCAGAGCAGGTGGGAGCCTCTGAAGATGGTCATGACTCCATGGGAAAGCCCGCGCTGGAGCAGTCTGTGACTGAAGGACTGCAGCCCATGGAAAGGACACACACTGGAGCAGTTCATGAAGAACTGCAGCCTGTAGGAAGGACTCACACTGGAGCAGGGGAAGAGTGAGGAGTCCTCCCCCTGAG
>JANXJC010000078.1:17798523-17810133 GCA_027564655.1 Leptodon cayanensis
GCTGAAGCCTTTTAGGTTGTGTATGATTGGAATATAGAAAACATCATAACAGTTAGAAATCTGGAAGTAATGAAAACATTTTTTTCTGTGATAATTTCACATTGGAACAGGTTGTCCAGAAGGAATGTCCAACTTCCATCCTTGGAGGGTTGCCTGAACAATATGGTCTAAATTCAATATTGACATTGCTGTGAGCAGCAGTTTAGACAAGAGACCCCCCCTGAGGTCCCTTGCCATCTGAATTACTCTGCAATTTTAAGTCACAGGCAATATTAAAAACGGATTATGCTAGTATGTCCTAGGTACAATTCTGTCTATAAAAATAAGATTGACAACTTTGTTCTATCTTCTCTAATACATGACAAATTTGGGACTGTCCAGTAATGAAATCAAATTGTTGAAGTATATTTTTTTTCTAAACAACCTCCAAGGAAATGTAATTTAAAGAATTCAGGATGCGGTTAGTTCAGTTGAAATTGGTGTGTTGTGTGGATCTATCCTTAGATAATTTTTTCTCCTAACCATTTTTATGACTCAGAAAGAGTGCTTACCCTCATATTTAATACCAGAAGCATGATCCAGTAAACCTTTAGGCACCAAGGATAACTCTCTTCCCAAAATCACAAGTGTTATTAGGGAAAATGCCTTGTCACTAAAATAATTTGAAATAATTAAAAAAAAAAATTAAGATGAGACTTTGCCAAATAAAACATATATTAAGACCTTGCCTCATGTTATTGTCTGCTCTCAGGTGGCAATGACTCTAAAAGTGTGCAAACTCTAAAAGATGTGCAAACATTCTGGAGGTATCCAGCACTGAGAGACCTTACGAGACAAAAGAAAATAAGGAAGAATTTTGAATTAAGAGATAAAATAATTGCCTCAAGATTACTTAAAAATTATTAATGGGAACTAGTGGTGGCATGACAAAACAGATGGCAAGTAGGACAGCAGTAAGAAATGCAAGCTAAAAAACTCAGAATTGAGCAGCATTATATATGTTTTGAAAATTACTGGTTAAAGACCATTCATCAAAATCATTTCTCAAAATAAGTTTTTTGTTTAAATAAATGCCTTTTCAGCCAGCAAAGATCATAAGATCCTCCCTTTCTCCTATAGGTGAACTGGAAGACAAAAATTATGAGAATCGATAAGCCACTCTGCAATTTAATCAAATTCCAGTAGAAAATAAGGTGTATAAAAATAAGAAAGGAGAAGAGGAAATAATAAAGATGAAAAATTCACTCTTAATGATACCCTTGTCTCTCATATGATATTCAGCTGCAATCTTTCCTTCCAAAAATTCAGACTGCAGTCTGGTTGTGTTAAGAAAGAATCAGTATGTAATTGTTTGTGGGGAGAAAGAATGGGTCTGCTAGGTTTCCTGGCCAAATTAAAAAAAAAAAAAAGGAAGAAAAAATCAACTATGTAAAAAACCAAACCAAACCAAAACCCCACAAAAACTCCAAAGGGAGTAAAAAGGGGAGGATACAGAAATAATGGCTGTATTGTCAGTCTTACTTCGCTTTGCAATATCAAAGAAGCACTTGTCTGCATCTTCTGTAGCCACTTCACTTGTGCTCTAGGTGACCAGACAGTTACAATAGGCTTAGGACTTTGACAGTTGCCTCGTCACAGAACAGTCCTGGGACAATGATCATTTGCTTCTGACAGGAGACTGCAAAAACAGGTTGTTACTGGGTGCAATGTTTTTCTTATAAGAGTATAAAAGCACAATTTTAACAGTATGCAAGATACAGCATATTTACAATAGGAACATTAATTCACTCAGGAGTGCAATTCTGCCAAAGACAGGACTAGAAAGAAAAGTTGAAACATATCAGCAAATTAAAGTGTCATTAAAAAACCAAATTCTTCATTAGTTGCTTGCAGGTAGGGTAGGGCAGACAACAAACCAAAGACAGTGGGAAAGCCAGGGGTCATGGTAGCCTTCACTATGCTCAGGTACCTTTGCCTGTGGGGTGGCTGCTTGGGGCTGGCACAAGATGCAGCTCCCTAGGCTCTGTGCAAGGCACATCACATCCAGCACTGTCCCAGCACATGAGGGAAAGTGCACTGCTGTTGACTCATGGCCTGTTATTTCCTCTCAGGTGTGACCTTTTCCATCTTAGCTTGCTGCTGTGACAGACCCCAATTAGCCTCCCTATTGCAAGGTTGCATTTTCCCTAACGTACATCAGAAAGTCAGTCTGTACCTATTAAGTGAAAGAGAATCAGTTGCCTGAGGCATTTTCAGATAAGTTCTCAGTGTTTATTTCCCATCTCAGAATGACTTAATTTCTTAATTGATGGAGTAGATGTCGTTCAATTATGAAGTGAAACAAAATTACTTCCTTGAAAGTACATTTTCACATCCAAGGTAAATCACAACATCATAAAACACTCTTTTTAACTTGAGGTCTTTGAGGTCATCTGTACCATGACTTGCAAAGAAATACTTGAGAGCAATGGTTCTAGATACACTTCATTTGATATGTTTTGATATGTATTGCTGTTGTGTGTACACTACATTAGGTCAGTGCCCACATACTTGCTAGATGGACTAGAATGATAGATAGATTTCAACTAAATATATAACTAAAGATTCAGCTTTGTCTGAAACTAAATTTATTGTGAAATATTAAGCATCTTAATACAATTAAAACACCTTAACATTCTCAGGTAGCATCATGTTAAAAAGATATTAACATTTAGCTGAAAATATTTAAGTAGCTAAATATGCTGTCACTATAAGGATGTTCAGGATGTTCCTCTACAGTGGAATACACAGTTGGCGTTATATCCGTCAAAGTGTATTTGTGCATATACCTAAAAATCTAAGGCAACATATTAGTGGGTGTTTTCTATAGACCACCTGACCAGGAAGAACAAGTGGATCAGACCCTCTACAGACAGATGGGAGTAGCCTCAAGTTTGCAGGCCTTGGTCCTCATGGGTGTCTTCAACCATCGTTTGCTGGACAGACAACACAGCAGGACAAAGAGGGCCCAAAAAAGTTGGTTAGTATTCAAGGATCACCTCCTCCAAGCTCAACTGCAGTCCATCCCAATGAGCAGCAAGTCAGGCAAAAAAAATAAGAGGCCTGCATGGATGAACAAAGAACTCCTACCCAAACTCAATGTCCAAACATCCAGGGATGACATTAGGAAAGCTAAGACCCAAATGGAATTGAATCTGGCTGAAGATGTCAAAGACAGCAAGAAGGGTTTCTCTAAGTGGATAAGCAACGAACAGAAGACTAGGGAAAATGTGGACCCATAGTTCAATGAGATGAGGGACCTGGTTTCACAAGACATGGAAAGGGCTGAGGTACTGAATGCGTTCTTTGCCTCAGTCTTTACTAGCAAGACCAGCCTTCAAGAATCCCAGGTCCCAGAGACCAGAGGGAAAGGCTGGAGCCATGAAGATGTACCCTTGGTGGAAGAGGATCAGGTCAATACTGGGTCCAGTCCCATTTATCATCTTCATTAATAATCTGGATGATGGGGCAGAGGGTACCCTCAGCAAGTTCGCAGATGACACAAAACTGGGAGGAGTGGCTGATACACTAAAGGGTCGTGCTGCCATGCAGAAGGACCTTGACAGGTTGGAGAAGTGGGCTGACAGGAAATTCATGAAGTTCAACAAGGGGAAGTGCAAAGTCCTGCAGCCGGGGAGGAGCAAGCCCAGGCACCAGTATATGCTGGGGGTTACGTAGGTGGAAAGAAACTTAGCAGAAAAGTACCTGGGGGTCCTAGTGAATAGCAGGTTGAACATGAGCCAGCAATATGCCCTTACTGCAAAGAAGACTAACGGTAGCCAGGGACGCATCAGACAAAGTATTGCCAGAAGGTTAGGAGAGGTGGTCCTTCCCATCTACTCAGCACTGGTGAGGCCACACCTGGAGCACTGTGTCCAGTTGTGGACTCCTCAGTACAAGAAAGACCTGGACATACTGGAGAGAGTCCAACAAAAGGCCACAAAGATGATTAAGGGACTGGAGCATCTCTGCTATGAGGACAGGCTGAGAGATCTGGGACTGTTTTGCCTGGAGAAGAGAGGGCTCTGGGGGGGATTAGGATCTTATTAATATATATAAATACCTGAAGGGAGGGTGCAAAGAGGATGGAGCCAGGGTCTTTCCAGTGTCCCAGTGACAGGACAAGAGACAATGGACACTAACTGAAACATGAAAGGCTCACTTTGAACACCAGGAAACACTTTTTCACTGTGATGGTGATCAAGCACTGACACAGATTGCCCAGAGAGGTGGTGGAGTCTCCATCCTTGGAGATATTCAACAGCTGTACGAACATGGTCCTGAGCAACAGGCTTTAGGTGGCCCTGCTTTGGCAAGAGGGTTAGACCAGATGACCTCTGGAGGTCCATTCCAATCTCAGCCATTCCACCATTCTGTGATTCTGTGATGCTAAAGCTTTGCCAAAGTATATGTAAAACTACCATATGGAATCCACAAGTGATTTGGGATCTGTAAATCTTCCTTCATCTCTTTGTGGCATTTGACAAAGTTAGCTAATCAAGAATAGTGTAACGGATTTTAAGGCCAGAGGGGACCATTAAGATCATATAGGCTCACAACATGACTGTAGAAAGTCACAAAGTAATTTCTTCATCAAAACTATAACTACAGGATACATTTTTGAGATAAATCCTGCCTTCACTTAGACACTGCAAGTGATGAAAAGACCAGCATGTCCCCAAGTAGACTCTTTCAATACTTAATTATTCATGTTTTAAGAAATTGTGATCTAGTCTAGCTTTACCTTCTAGCTGTTGTGTCTCTGTGACAATTTCTGCTAGATTGAAGAGTTCTCTACACTTAGAAGACATGGTCATAAAAGGCATGACTTATTTCAAAGCTTCTTGGATTGAACACCTTTCAAGCATAACAGTAAGGATGCTTTCAAGATCACATGTACAGCTCTAATCATGTGAATAGCTCTTTTTTGAGACATTTCATTTTTTAAGTAACATTACTGAACTGAATATAACAGAGCAGGACAAAAGTGCTTTGTCAGTGATCTTTCTGATGGAGTATAGTGTTGAACCATACCAGATTTCATAATCAAGAACTGTGTTCACTCTCTTAGCTACAGCACTGCGTCCAGAGTTCACTTGCAGTTGGTCATATGCTAAAACACCATAGTAGCACGCAAACAAGAGCAAAATGCTCCATCGTACAAACCTGATGTACTCCTTACTCCTAAACATAACCTTCCTGGTTCAGTTGTACACCCATAATGCTCCATCCCTGCCCCAAACTTACACAGACCACAAAATGTTGTTTTATGCTTTATGCCCAAGAGATATTTTTTCTTTCCCTACATATAAGAAGTAATTGAAATCCCCTGAAGCATTTTTGCTACCATTCAGGTGATTTAAATGTCAAGGGCAGGAGGTACTGATTCTTTGGGAGAATATACTAGCAACTGAGCCATGCTTCTTGTCTCCTCAAACACTGGCTCAATGACTCACATCTTCATCTGGCGGTGGAGCTTGCTTAAATACTAGCTCTGAAATTTATTATTGAAGTACTTGCTGACCAAAAGAGGCTGTTCTCCTCAGCAGCAGGCTGACCCACATACAGGAGGCTGAAGCTGACATCTGGGCACAGCTGCCTGTGCAAGTCCTGCCTGCGTACAGCCCAGCCTTATGCAGAGCCTGTCCAGGGCTTGCCAACAGGGTTTCACATAAATTCCCTTTCCCTGTACAGGCTTGGTCTTCTTTACACAAGTGTAGGAAAGCACCAGTTGTAACAGAAGGGGAAAAGTGAAAGGCATATTCAGTCTGCATCTCTATCCTGTGAGACTTACTGCCCCAAATGATAACAACAAAACATTAGAGAATGATGTATTTTGAAATCCTACACCTATTGCCCTGAAATCTGGCTTAGTTTCCCCAAAGAGACTGTGGAACTTCTATCATTCTGGGTGTCAGGTCATTTAATTTTGAAACTAGTATCCAAACTTGGTACTAATTTCTTCAAGAAAATTCTACATACTTGTATTGACAATTGAAAATTCCTCATTGATGAGTGGGTGCAGAAAAGACTAGGCCATGAAAGTTATTGACACAGTAACTCAGTGCAAAGGACACTATACCTAGGCACACATTATAAAGGGAAACCAGAATAGTATGTGCTGCTGCTCACTGTCTCTTGGTTTTTGTATAATGAAGGGTCTTTTCACTTGTCCTTGAATGAAATACCAGCTCATATAGTACAGATGTAGGCAGAAGTCTACAATGCATTTAATACTAAATATCCAAGTGAATAGCTAAACACAAGGTGATGGGTAGGAAGGAAGGATAAAAAAGATACTATACTTCATTATTTACCTAAAACTGTTTTTTGTCTTCAGATGGGATTTTTAGAAGTAACTTACACTTCTACAAAATGCTAAGGAGCTTTTGTAACATTAACATTTACCATGAGATAGGATTTTATTCTATAACCTTTTGATTGAAAATATTTTATGCAGTATGATAACATTAAGAGAGTTAAAGTTCTGAGCGAAGGGTGCTTATGGCTCCTGATTAAAAAAAAAAAAAAAAAAAGCATGAGAAACACAGAAATAACACAAGCAACCCAGGAATTTAAACACACATCTGTAGTCATACCACTGCATAAAGATATTTGTTGTACATCTCAAGTCTTATTGTTAAAAATTTATGATTCTGAGAATATTTACCATACATCGGTGTAATAACAGAAGTAGTTGTAAGTTCTGATCATGTTGGCAGTAAAAAATAACTTCCTTTATCCACTTTAAGATTGGTTTTAATTATGTGATTGGCTAATAACAGAGCAGAATTAAAAGCTCAAGTTATTTATTAGGTTTCTGTTCCAAATTACCCGATGTCATATTTTAAAATCATTCATCATAGTCATAGATACAGTCTTATGTGTCTGCAGCATTATAAGCAAGCACAACGAGCCCAAACTGGGTTAAGTAATGTTTTGGTTTTTTTTTTCCTTTAGTGAAAAAACAAGAAATCAGCAAAGTTTAGAGTGTAACTTTCCCTCAGGAGCACAGTGCAATTCTCTCTGAAGACTTTGCTTGCCATAATAGTCATGAAAGTACTTATGTTTTAAGCCATGGAAAACTTTGCATCGGAACAGGAAAAAAAAGGATATTTAGGAAACAGCTCATTTATGAAAAAAATTAACCATAAAATCATTTTACCATGCACCCTTAATGCACATTTTTCAATGAACTATGAACTTGCTACATGAGAGATTCAAGAGAGAAAGAAAAGAAGAAATTTGTTTTCACTCACGGCTAATGCGGTGAACCTAAAGACAGATCCAGGCAGGCTAGACCGACCTTTCAGTATTCAGTTAGAATGAGAACTACCGGTCTGGACTACGTTTTCTTTTTAGCAGTAACTACCATGCCATTTCAGCAAGTTATTGTTCTCCTTTTGAGACCAGGATTCTTTAAATTCCAAAACCTGAACTAACATTCTTTCATATGAATTCCAGAAGTGAAAAACCTACATAAGGAGCAAGCATTATATAGTGTCTACACTTCTGTCTAACAAGTTGGACAGACCTCCTGCACAAGTTTCTAAAATCAGAACAGGCCTTGGAGGTACTACTGAAGAAAGGATGTTTAGTCTACAGAATCAGGTCTCCTCCTCCAGTAAAAGGACTCAGAACTGAGATTCACTGCAAAAATTAGAGACAGAAAGAGTCAAAACACAATTCTACAGTAGGCAGGTGTCTCTGAGGTGAGTCACCTTTTCTCCATTGAGGAAATTTTAAGGTTGGAAATGGAAAAATCTATTAAAGCAATCAAGGTTTGTGCTTATACTGAGCTTACCTCTGTGTGTAAATAACTATAACAAGTTGCCTAGGTGATTCACATGGGAAGAATCCTACCAGAATTCTGACAGTATCTTCTGATTGTATACTAATCCAAAGACCTATTGTCCTGTGCTTTTCAGCAGTACTTCCAACTCTTTTTCCAAAACCAAATATCAAACCTTTAATTTGAAAACAAACTGTGTATGTACTACTTCATCTGTATTAAGTTGTCAGAATTCAGTAGATGTCTCATTGTCAAATACCCAGTACCCTTTTCTTTATCTCTGTAGACATCTCCATATGAAATAGTGTATACAGCAAGCACAGATTTTTATGGTTTCCTCCAGCTTCCTTGAAAATATTAAAATAGCTGTAAATGACCTAATCCTGTAGTAATATTTTATGACTTTTTCAGTGATTAGAAGCTTCTGAAAGAGCATGTTCAGGGTGGGGGTTTTTTTCACCTTTATTTTAGTTCAAAGTTGCACATGGTATGTGCTAATGGTATTACCAGACATTATGCATTAAGCATAGAGATGTTGAGACTAATGAAAGTGGCATATGCTTAATATAAACCTTTATGTAAACCTTCACTACTACTACATGTGATTTTTATGTGCTGCCTAACACCCTTAGCGGGAGTGCTCTAACCATGGCCTTTTTTGCAATGGCAGGGGAACACTGGTCAATGATTTGGCAAATATTTCAGACATACACATAGAAAAAGAGAGGGGTAACAGTGTGGCCAGCTTGGCTAGGTAACAACAGCAGCCTTCTGTGAAGGGTCTTGGGATGCAGGGAGCATTCAGAAGAGGTAACAGGTTTTACAAGCTATCAGTGTCGCATTATACTCTAACCTCAGATCTCTGAAACATACAGTCACACATTACTTTTATTGGGAATATATTACTTGTGGTAATATGAAATTATGCAAGTGCAGGCAGTGTTCACATTTATCTGTATAGCTTTAGGACATCCACAGTATTTCATTGTAAACAAACAAAAAAAATTTATTTTTCTCTACCACAATGTATTTTTTCCTCTTTCTAAACTTGTTGGGGAGTAACTGAATGTATTTATTATTTTTACTAGAAAATAAATTGTGATCCCAGTTTAAGAGCAAAGAAAAAAATTTAACCAGCAGCACCTATTCGTTTGAGTGCTCTCATTTTCTTGCTGTTTATCATTCAAACCATATCCCTGTACTGTTCAGACTGTCACACCTCTGTGTATCTGGTGACTGATGTAATCATTGTGCAATCAATGGGGTCTCCCTGGCAATTATCTAAACCTCTAGAGCACTTTTTAGGATTGTGTTGTGAAGTAGTTTAACTGTTCCTCTTTCCAAATGACGTTTAAAATCCCCCATTGTATGTCTGAGAACTGACAACACATATTTCCAGTCCCTGATCTTCCCAATATCAGCCAAGGCTTGTACAGAAAGACAACAGTTTAATCTACTTTCATTGCACTCCAGAAGCCCCAAACATTCCTAATTCTTATGGTGTAAAATTTGAAGTATATCTTCTGTCAGCTCTATTGCAGAGAAACCTTATTTACATAGTATGGTCCCTGCAACAGTACTGATTCTTTCCAGCTCTTTTTCATAGCAGATACAGATGACTAATATATGCTTATTTTTCAAGTTCAACTCTACACCATTTCACACTGCTGTCCCTCTTTCCTGGGACTTACAACCATTATATAAAGAAAGAATGTAGTTACCTTATGCTATGGGGTTAACCCAAGTTGGCAACTAAGCAACAAAGCACCACCAAAAAAAAAGGAAAAAAGTGTTTTATTGTATCCTTGAAGGTTCCCTGGCCAGGAAAAGAAATTGCTCCAGGTATATGGCAAACCTTATGAAATGCACAAAAACCTAATCAAATGGAGATATTAGCAAAATCCTCCTTTTTACAGAACACTAGAAATTATCCTCAGTTAAATTATTTATTTGCAAAATAGGTCCACATCTGTACCAAAGCCAGTGGTACCAGTTTCCAACATCTCAAACCCCAAGGCAGAGCTGCTGTTGCTCCAAAATTCTGTCTTGAATTTGGTTAAAGTGCAGATCTCTGTTCTTTTAAAAAAAAAGGTCTGGTGGCTTCGTCATCAACCAGCATTCTCATTCAAATTTTGTTATACCAGCGTTTTTTTGTGACCGTATCTGTACCTCAGTGCCATATTGGGCTGGGATTTGAAATTTTAATCTGTTTTTATCAGGTAAAATGAACTGATTTCAGAAAACTGGTTTACTTGGAGAGATAAGGATGACTACCATCTTATTTTAGGTCTAGAAGACTCATTGAGTTATCTCACATTAGTAAGAAGGAGTAGATTTATCACACTGGCATCAGACTCACTAACTTAGTGTGCAGTACTACAAATGAGATGATGCATTGAGTCTTTCCACAGTCCTTCATGCCATGAAAAAACACAGTGAGACTGAGTCATCATCAAGTTCATTTGATTCTGTTTAATACCATTATTTTTCTGTAGAAATGTATCTTGGCCACTGTGCATATTAATTTAATCTACTATGAGTTATGTAAGTGAGCTCTGTATCATGATGATTTCTGAAAACTTTCAATTGCTTGAAGGGACCACAATATAACAGTCCTGTCCTGAACATACACATCATACAAAGAATTAAGTGAGGAACTATGGCTCTGCAGCTGTGTTTTCTGAATCAAAACCATTCTGCATTTTAGGTACTTTCTATTGATTTGATCTCTTAGTATCAGAATTTATAAATTTCTTTTCCTGAACTTAGCAATGCACTTAAACCAGCCAGCAAAATTAACTTTTCTCTATCTTTGTCCATTATCTTAATTTCTTTAACTGTCATTCTAACATCCCCTATATCTTCTGTTTACTTGAAGGCTTTTAAATTGCTACCTTCCTAGCCTGATATATGTTTTCAAGCAATGGAAAATTCATCAAGACCAGATATTCTGGTTATAATAGGAAAGCTACTTAAATGGCAGACTGAAACTTCTGACTGATGTTCTCAAGAGACCTCATGTTCCCCAGACCTTTTCATTTTGGATGCAAATAATGTGTCACATGGTTACTTGTGCTCTACAGCAATTCTGATTTTTTTTTTTTCTTTCTTTATAGCCTTATTGCTTCACCATTGTTTATCTCCGCTTACCAAGCAGTCTAGAGCTTGGTGTGAGAATATTCCTTTGACAGAAGACAGAAATAAAAAGCAGATCACCCAGTGCCTCTACCCAGTGAGCTATGATGGTATCTGCCACTTGGAGAACAAGAAGATGCACAAAAACCTAAAAATGAATTGTTGCAGTACATATGGTCTTCTCTGTGGCAGGACCACCAAGCTTTCTCCACCATGAAGTCTCACACTTCAGTTGCTAAAACATTCCACATCAGCTCTGAGACGTCTCTTCAGAAGATCTTTTGGACTCCTGACTCAGAAGCTACACCTACACTTGCAAAGCAGTGTCCAGGAATAAGCATTACTAAACTGTTTAGGCATCCCTGGGATTGTTTTGATCCTTTGAAATTTTACATCTTTTTGTGGATCTGCCCCATAAAGTCCCATAGAAAATGTCCCAAACCTTAATTACCTTCATTTTTAAACACAGTCTTATATGTAGTGTGAACCTGTGCAAGTCTGTCTTTCAAATAACTCAGAAACCAATACATGGAATACTCTAGCAGGACATGCTATAATGAGAAACTTAGGGCCAAACAGATTTTTTTTTTTTCTAGGAACAGCTAACAATTCTTATTTGCACTTCCTTAAAGAAAAGAATTAAA
>JANXJC010000078.1:17810158-17824800 GCA_027564655.1 Leptodon cayanensis
AAAATAAAATTAGTGCATGAATTCTTTAGAATATTTACAGTATTCTCATGAAGAGAGAAGAAAGAGATTTCTTTTTTATTTTAATATGGACAGCTGATTAATTACCTATGATTACACTGAATGTTATGAGCAGGGGATACAGGTTTTTATTTTTCATAAGCACCAACTGTGGATGAATTCAGTGCAGAGAAAAGCAACCTGTTCTGCCTTCTCTGTATTTCCATTCCCAAAGGAACTGCCTTTGGGACTGCCACATCTGGAAGCAAAGACTTCTGAAGCAGCAATGAACAGGAGTATAAAACTGTGGCAGAGAAAATATTCAAAAGGTCTGTAAACCTTCCACTTTATAACATGTAATGAGGAGAAAGCAGTTTTGTTATGCTTTGTAATTTGTAGTGAATGTATCACTTTAAAAAAAAATTACAAATCTTGGGAAAGAACTAAAACTAATATACGGTGTTGATATTACATCAAGTATTGTCTCTTTTTTTATTTTGAAAAAAAAAAAAAGAATTTATGCATCTGATAAATACAGTTAAGTAAAGCAAGTCCAGTTAATTGGCTGTAGGGTGTTAATGTCCCAGTGCCTTTTACCCGTACTGTTACACAGCTTCCTGCAGACCATTAACATGAGAGTTAGGGACAGGAATAAGAAGGGCAAATAAGCGGGGAAAGGAGGGGCGACATCATACATTGTCCTACACAAGGACCTGTCACACCTGGCAAAATACAGAGACTCCAAGTTTGTAGTCTCAAGTGGAAAGTTTAAAGACAATTGTCTATGACTGCCTTTTCTGTTCTACTTTAACCCGCAAAGCAGGCTGTCTTCACAGTGAGATGCAAAAATTTGCAGCAAGTAAATTCCTCATGTACATTTCTCTTCTGCAATCATAACATTTCTTTAGAATACTTAACAAACTTGAAAGTACATCTGTGAAGAAACCACTTCTATGTCATTATAAAATGATTTACAGCCTTTCAAGCATAATTGAAGGTGAGGAGCTGAATGGGTTGACTATATTTCTAAATGCAACACATATGTGTTCCCCAGCATTTCAGCTGAACCGGTAGCTTTCAAAACTTTCAATCCTCATTTAGGGCTCAAAAGAAAGTACTGTTGAGGTATGCAGCCTCTTTGGGCTTCCCTCTATGTATGGAGCCAGAAAACCTTAGGTCACCTATGCCCTAAGCATCGTCAGCAAATTAGCTTCCCTGCTGGAGTAAAAACAAAGGCAGCATTTAGGAGACATCTGTAGAAGATTTCTAGGGCCCCTTTTTCTATCAGATGAATACAATGATTTTAGAAGAAAACCTCCTATTTGGAAACCTCAGGGGGAGATTTCTTCTTCTGCCCTCCCCCTTACCTCCTTCATTCCCACTGCTCACTCTTTTAGAGCTTCTTGTAGGACTCTCTTATATCTTCCTATATTCAAGGGGTAGCGTAGGCTGTTAATTTACTGGACTCAGGGATCCTAAGGGGCTCCTAACAGTTTTACAATGGCATATGTTTCAGAATAAGCCAAGGAGGACTGTGAGCAAGGGACAGAGTTTGGCAGGTTTTGAACATTTTTGTGTTTCATCATGTCTATTTCTGTCTTTGCACCACTTACGATAGCAAAAATTTATGGACCCTAGGAGTAAATACAATGACAACTGTTCAACTTCCTGACTCACATCACTGCAAGTGTTTGCACTAAATGGTGGGGCTTTTAAAGCAATAGGTAACAACAACAATTGTTTTGACCCTTTGTGATTAGCCATCATTTTGAGACATTTCTGAGTTACTTGTTTAACTAAAATAGCCTTGTCTGTAATCTGCAGGGTGTACTGGATGATGAACATTTTCAAATTACATGGTTTGCAGTTCCTAGTTCCACTGAATTTACAGCTGCTTTCAGACTCAGTGAACTGCATTTGATAAGGTTGTATTCAGTCCAGAACCTTTCTTTAGGTACATAATTGAAACTATTCTACCAAATCTGTTTCACTTAGGCTACAATCATATTCTGCCAGCCACTCAAAAATCCCCCATCCTGCCATGAGCAGTTAGTGGTGGGTTTATAATGTCATTTAATCATTTCCCTCTAAAGCTCTGGCACACATGAATAATACTGTAATAACGATCAGGTATGTGTCCAAGCAGTGGCTGTGGGTATTCCAGTGTGTGTGATCTTGCGGTGTGGAAGTTCTAAATTCAGAGACACAGATGTCCCATAAAGGGACAGTCCAGACTTTGTGCTGTCATTTAGAGACTGGCAGGTGTCTAGTAAAGGACTCAGTGGAGTCTTCCATCTGTTTGACCAGCTACAGCCTGCATAGCAAACAGCTCTCCCTTTCTAATTATGGTATTACAGGGGGGTTTTAAGTCTGTGTCATAATAAAGGGGCCCTGTGAACATACTTTTGTTTATACATTCTCAAAGTGTTTATTAATTTCTTCCCTCTGTCACTCTGAAGAAATGAATCTAGCTTTACAGATTACTGTGGTGCTATGTAACAGACATTTCTATGCTAGGAGACTTTTTGTTTGTTTGTTTGTGTGATCTGCTAATTAAGATACATAAAGAAAGGGGATTATGATTTTACAGGCAACAAAGTAAATGAATTATGGTTTTCAGAAATATTACAGCAGAAAAAAGAACAATCTTCTGAGTTGTAAATGGGAGTCCTAGAAGTCTAATTTTATTTTAAGAACATTGATACTGCTTTTATTCGATTGTAAAACTATCTTTTTATTCATAAGTGTGTTAAAGCAGCTCAGCTGATGTTCTATTTAAAAGGCAAGGACATGAGACACATTCTTGCAACACCACTACTTTTATGATTTTCCATGCTGTCATAATCAGATAACTTTTATTATTTAATCCAAAGTCTGTTGGGCTTATTGCTTTGTGTGGAGCAGAGGGATTTGCAAGAATTGCCAACCCACTTTTAACCCAGCTGTTATGTGACAGAGAGACCTGTTGCTAACAGCAGTCATACCGATCGTGGCTTTCTTTTTTGGAAAGACTGGGCAGTGCTGAGCTCCCCCAAGGGATGGTTGACCCTGTCCCTCAAGAAAGGACAGGGGTCTAGATTTGGGATAGATGAAGGTGCCCTGCTTCCAGAAAAGGAAGCACTGCACCTTCTGCTGAGGAACGTCGGAAGACAAGGAGTGATCATCCACATGCTGGAGCCCACTGTCTACAGGAGGTCTGGACACATCACTTTTGTCGATGATGCCACTTCAGGGAATTAAGCGCTCAAAAGTTGGACTTTCAGGCACAAATATCTGTTGCTGGGTCTATCACCTTTATTAGTGAATTTCTTCAGTAAAATTGGGAGGGCCATATAGTCCATGAGCACTGCATGTGTGTACTACTTATAGTTACTCTTTAGCACTCTTTCTGCTCCTTGGCTGCAGTAAGTAAATGGAGCAATAAGAATAGCAAATGATGTAACCAGAAGGATAATTTTAATTTTACTTTTAGGAAATATTAACATATTTGATCTTTAAAAAATCCACTGGAGTAATAAATAAAGCCAATTGTTGTAACATTTGTACAAGAAAAAGCTTGAAAATGAATTAAAATGAAAAAAAAAAAGTATTTTTAAACATGTGTGTATATTTACAGATGAGATATCTGGTATTAGCCCTGCTAATGGCTCTCAGTCTATGGTCAACGAATCACCCACAGTCTGCAAAGATTTTCGTTCTATTGATAGCAAGCCATTTTGAGATAGGTAAAATAGAAAGTTGAAAAATGAAAAGGCCTTTTTTTAATTTGCCCACAGAATTAAAAGGTAAAAGCAGTGCCCCTTAAACACTCCCTGCTCCATTTAGTGAGATGTGCAGTGCATTGCTTTTCTCATGAACTGTACATAGTGATAAAGCCCCATCAATTCCCTTACCAAGCCTATAGGTCCTATTTCAAATATAGGCATGGCTCAACAAAATTCCTGCTCTAAAGAGTACATGGTTTAGGATGGAAAACAGGGCATCAGGCCACATGCAAAGGCAGAAATAATGTGCACCAAACAAAAGGTTTCTGTACTGCAGTTGCACTGTAGAAAAGCAAAGACAGGATGAACACTTTCAGAAACATCAGTATTTCCTGGGGTTTTCTGTGCTTGGATAAGCTCTGTGCCCATCAATACAAGGATTAGACAGAAAAAGCAGATCTAGATGGAAAGATACATATATGTGCACATTTAATAATATATGTGCAATACTGAGGTCTTTTTACCAAACCTCTTTGTTATCAGTCTTTTACCCTGAAAGTAGACAAAACAGATTTGTCAGATTCTTCCCTCCACAGTAGGCAGAAAATCACCCTTAGCTACTACCTTTTATATGAATTTCATAAACATTCACAGACATTCGTTATGATATATAACAGGAATGACATCTGCAGGCTGTGGGGCAAGGGTGAAGAGGGTGGCAAAGGGCAAGGGAGACTGATTGAGCACTCGGAAAGTGGGAAGTAGGATTTGATTGTTTTATTAGAGAGAAGGTTAAGGTTATAAGGCAGGGAGAAAAGATAGTTCCTCTGATGGGAAATGAAGAGAGCCACAGAGTCAATTAAGTGTTTGGAGGACTTTCCAGATGGGGGGGCTGAGTGGTGGGGGAGCCTGGTGCTAGGAATGGGGAACGGAGGAGGAGGGGGAGGACGCATGGTGAGCTTAGCAGCAAGAAGAAGGAAGGCAGTGCTGTAAATCACAGGCACTGCCTTGATCCCATATGGAAAGAAAAGAAGATGAGGTCAGCTGGCTTTACTTGGGGTTACACATGTTGTATTACATTGGGTTATCAAATGGATCTAGAAACAAAGCAGCTGTTAAGAGTGAGCACTTAGGGATAAGGTTGTGAGTTCAACTTTTGCCCTGATTTTTACAGAGAGTAGGTTGAAGCTGAAAGAAAAGGGGTAAGTCAGGCAAATGTATCTGAAGGTACACTGAAAGTAGATGTGTCTGTGGTTTGTTTAGAAATTAAAAAAAAAACAAAACTTTTCCACTCAGATTCTTTTTTTAATCCAGTATATATCTTGACTCACTGGGTTTGAGAGCTTCAACCTTAATGTTTATAGCCTTCCTTTTATCTTTAAAAAATGGGTCTACAAGATACAGTGGGGAGCAGAAATAAATCTAAATAACTAAATAAATACAACTTTATAGTCATGATCATGTATTTGTGTTACTGTCCCATAGAGAGAATATGTATTTCTGTCAGAGTGCCTTGTGTCTGCCAGTGTTGCCCCTGTGGAGCAGTAATGTGTTCAGGTAGTCATGACTATATCTAATAAAAACTGCAAAATAACAACTTTATTGCTGCAAAATTAATCCTGGACCTAAACCATGTTAGGAAAAACAGACACACACAAAACAAACCTCCTCCCACTAATAAAATGAGTCTCTATTGCTATGTGTGTTACAAGCATCCCACATGAATGTAAATCACTTTGGGAAAACCACCATGAGGTTAGATATGCTTAGGACATTGGTATTATGTCAAAAAGATCATAACCTAGGAAAGGCTGGAAATGCCACAGCTAGTCTTCATAGGTTTATCCCCAAGGCTTTTAACATCTACACAATGCCAATATGCTTCTGAACTTGAATAAACTCCTATCAACAAAATCCCACTTTTGAGTATGGTCAATTAAAAAGACATAGGCAGACACTATATGACAATTTTGATAAGAAAATATTTATAAATTAAAAATATACAATTTATTTGGGTTAACAGATGGAATTTGAAACTGAAATTAATGACTCACAGAATGGTTTAGAAGAATGGAAAAGGCTTCTTGACATTTTCCAGTCCAATCTGCCTGCTCAAGCAGGGTCAGCTAGAGCAGGTTGTGCAGGACCACGTCCAGCTGGGTTTTGAATATCTCCAAGAATGGAAGAACCACAACCTGTTTGGGCAGCCTGTACCAGTGTTTGACCACCCACACAGTAAAAAAGTTTTTTCCTTTATTCAGATGGAATTTCATGTGTTTAAACTGTGCCCACTGCCCATGTCAGTGGACACTGCGGAGAGGATACTAGCCCCCTTGTCTTCCTTCTCTCCCATCAGGTATTTGTACACATGCATGAGATCCTCTGAGCCTTCTCTTCTCCAGGATGAAGAATCCCAGTTCTCTTTGCCTCTTCCCATGGGAAAGTTGCTCCAGTACCTTAATCATCTTTGTGGCCCTGCACAGGGCTTGCTCCAGTAAGTTCAT
Organism: Leptodon cayanensis; assembly: GCA_027564655.1. Taxonomy (NCBI): domain Eukaryota; kingdom Metazoa; phylum Chordata; class Aves; order Accipitriformes; family Accipitridae; genus Leptodon; species Leptodon cayanensis. Next base: position 17,816,364 of record JANXJC010000078.1, read on the forward strand.
GTCTTTCTTGCACTGGAGAGCCCAAAACTGTGCTCAGCAGTTTAAATGGTAGGTAGAGAAGATGGATCACCTTCCTGGATTGGCTGGCAATGCTCTACCTAAAGCAACCCAGGGGGCTGTTGGATTTCTCTACCGTGAGGGAGCATTGCTGCCTTCAAGGACAGCTTGTTGTTCACTAGGACCCCAGGTCCTTCCCTGCTGAGCTGCCTTCTGGCCCATCAGCTTCTTGTATTTACTGATGCCCAAGTTTTTTCTTCCCCAGATGCAAAACTCTTCATGTCTCCTTGTTGAATTTCTTGAGGTTCCTGTCCTCCCAATTCTCTAGCCTGTTCAGCTCTATCTGAATGGCAGCACAATTCTCTCATATTTCAGCCACTCCTTCAAGTTTTTTGTGAGCAAATATGTTGAAGGTGCAGTCAGCCCCATTGTCCTTTAATGAAGATATTAAAATGAGAAGGTCATTAAGGAAGGTGTTGTAATTAGTCTAATATTAATTCAAACACAGTTCTAGTCACACAGATAAGGAGGATTGTTTGGGAAGAGTCAGCACGGATTTGCCAAGGATCAACCATACCTCACCAACGTACCTACTTGTGTAATAATGTGACAGGATTTGTGGACGAGGGGAGAGCAGTAGATGCTATTTTCCTGAGTTTTAACAAAGCTTCTGACCATGTCTCATGCAATACTCTTGAAACCAAGGCAGGCTATTACAGTCTGCATGGGTGGACAACCAGATGGATGAAACACTGGCTGTATGATTGGACTCAGAGGGTGGTGGTTAATGCCAGTGTCAAGGGGATTACTGCAGAGGTCTGGACTGGGATATGTCCTGATTGTAATTATGTGACCTGGAGGAGAAGAGGGATTGCACTCATGTCAAGCTTGCAATTGATGCCAAATTGGTGGGACTGGTGGGTATGCTTGAGGGGAGGGCTACCATCTGGAGGGATCTGGACAGGCAGGAGGAACAGGACGATAGAAATCTTCTGAAATTCAACAGGGACACATGGAAGTCCTGCCCCTGAGAGGGATAACGCCTCCAGCAATACAGGCTGTGGACTGCTTGATTAGGAGTAGCTCTGGAGGAAAGACTTGGGGATCCTGGCGGGCAGGGAGCTGAGCAGAAGCAGCTCTGGCAGCCGTGAAGGCCAGCTGCATCCTGGGCTGTATGCCAGTCAGTTAAGGGACAGGATTGTCCCCACTGGTTTGGCACTCATTAGGCGACACCCAGATGCTGCACACAGTTTGTGAGCCCCCAGTACAGAAAAGACAGCAATAAACCCAAACGAGCTCAGCAGAGGGCCACTGAGGTGATCATGGCTGGAGCACTCACCCTGTGAGGAGAGGCTGGAGGACCAGGGCAGATTGAACCTGGTCAAGGAGTGCCTCAGGGAGCACTGAAGAGCAGCCCCCATGCCTGGCTCTGCTGAGAGCAGCTGCTTGCACCAGACACTTCCCAAGCTCTCTCCCCACCAGAGTTTTGCTGTGATTCCTAATTCAGCCACTGAACTATGCTCATTTGATATTATTTAAGAAGCTTGGCTAACAAAGATAATTCTGTAGAGTTAATAGTCTTAGCCTGCAAGTGTCAGGCTTAAAACTGCATGAAATTCTGATAAAATACACTGTATCAACACAGTAACAGTAAACCGTATCTGTAAATATTCATAAACAGCCATATGTCATTTAACAGGAATGGATATTAGAACAAAACCAATTTTAACAGAATCCAGGAAAAGACACTAATCTAGGGGGGAAAAACCACCACTGTGATACAGAATGGGCAGCTATGTTCTTGAAAGCAGTGATCTGGAAGGATTTAAGGATCGTAGGAGACAAACAACTTTGCATCAACTTCTATGACTCAAAGTCTGAGGTGATATTTAGATGTATAAGCAGGGCAATAAAACACTAGGAGAAATAAAGAAGGCACATAAACCTCTCTGTGTAGCATATGATAATACTGTCCAGAAATATTATATACAGGTTTTTCCCCATAGCTGTAAAAATAGGTGGAAAATCAGAGAAGGCAAATAACCACACTCCAGAACTAGGGAAGGTGGGTTTTGGCAAGGAACATACAGAGCTTAATCCATTTACTTTATCATATCAATGAAGAGACAGTTTGATTATGGTGTGTAAGTGCTTCAGGGGGACAAAATACCTGAAACTAAAGAGCTCTTTAAACTACCTATGAAGTGCATAACAAGAGTGAATTGCTGCAAGTTAAAGCCAGTCACATTCAAATGACTAATATAGCACATTTTTAAATGATGTTGATTATCCAGTAAAATAATCTACCAATAAAAGTGATGGATTCTCTGTATTTGAGTGAGGAGTGATTCCTTTCTGGAAAATGTGTTGTTGGGTTTATGCATATGATTGCAGGTGTGAGACGTAGGATATTTAGAAAAATTATGAGCATTTAGCTAGAAGGTGTACTGGCACAGAAACTAATCCTACATTCAGACCAATTTGTTACAAATGTGCTATAAGATGTCTAACCTAAGGTGTTGCAATGGACTAGGTGTGTCATCCCCCCCGCCCCCATTTTAATTGGGAGGAGGATGGCTTTTTCAAATGAGCTAACTCAAACATTCATAATAATGTGAGCATACTCTTAGTTACACAACATTTTAATGGCTTCAGTTGGGTGGGAATTAGAAGAAATGTAATGGACAAGCAGACAGATGGTATAATGATCCTTTCTGATCTTAAAATTTCTGAATTTGAAAAAAAGAAAAAGATACTATTTTACCTGTGCTTAGGTCAACCAGGTGTAAAAGCACAATATGGCTGAGCACAGCAATATGAGTTTTATTTGATGTATGTTAAGTAATTTCAGAACTTTAGATGAAGTCTAAATCATAATTATTATGGTTATTACAAATGAACTATCTGTGTCAAACACATCTGGGATGATACCATGGAGTCACCGTAGGAGTTTGTCGGGGTTTTTTGAGGAGGGTGTTTTTTTCTGTACACGTGTATCCCCAAAGGTAAAATGACTTTGCTATGGCAGCACTTTCAAGGCAGGCTCACATCAGATCTCAGCAAGGAGGCATAGCAACCATGCTGCGCAAAGAGGCTGTCTGCCTCTAGCCATCCTTGACAGCTACGGATGCACTTTGTGTCAGCGTCAGTGTTGCTGGGCTTCGGAGAGAGTGCTGTCAACTCCCTCTGGCTTGAGGGTCTTCAGCAGCTATGGCTGAACCTTGCAGTGAGAAGGCCATTACAGAAAACTTAACTGGAGAAAGATTCTTCACAGATTATGTTTATTAATCTAAGAACTATAGGCCAATTTGTCATTATTATACATTATTTGCATTATTTGAACACTTTGGTGCCTTTACAAACTCATAGCAACTAGATCTATGCCCCCCCCTCGTAATTTAACAAAGAGGGAGAAAGTCTAGCTGTGATAAAATAGGTAACGAGTGGAGGGAAGAAGCAACAACACAGATACAGGGATACAAAGACATGTTCAGTGCTCACCAAAGACAACTTCTGACACCCAGAAAGAGCCCTCAGCTGAGGTCCCGGGCAGCTAATACATTGGTGGGTTTGCCTTTTCTTAAATACATTCATTTCTTTTCTACAGTTCCTGTTTGGGGCAGTGAAATTTTTTGTCCTTTGGAAAACTGGTACTTTGTTTTTCCCACCCCCACACCTGTGTTTCACATAGTCCAACATTATTTACTGCAAATGGCCCCCGCAGCCGGCACCGAGCTGGCAGGAGAGCGCCTGGTGCTCTTACAACTTTGCAGAGAGCAGGGCATGGTCACAATAAAGACCACTTCCAAGATTTACAGCTTGTGCACGAGACTGAAACAAGTTCTCATTATGGCTGAGAGAATCAGCCTCTCCCTGGTAACAGTGCCTGAGAGGCTTGAAAGTAAAGTCTGTTTCTAAATTCTGATTTTTCACTTTACATACATGATAGATGGATGGGTTCCTCTTTTATGAGGGCTCTTGTGTTTGGAGCATTAAAATTTTTTTTTCATACTATTTGTGCTGAAATATATTCACAAATAATACAATATTTTAAAAAAGAACACATGAACATTTACATAAATTCCTATTACAGATAGAACTAGATATATATTCTCTTGCACCAGCAGAATTTTTCTCACATTTTACCTAAGAGAAGATCTTAGTCAGAGCTGTGCCATAGATACTCTTTCTACTCCTATGCTAAAAAGCCATTGCAGAAATATTGGGGATATAGCACAGGGTTTAAAAAAAATATTTTCCAAATACTGCATTGTAAACAGCAGGTACATTGTTTTTCCCCTTGAGCTCTGTTTTCTAGGGTATTATTACTAATACAGATTTACAGAAGGTAGAGTTGAATGTTTTACTGTTTTACTACTAGAGTGACTTTATCACTTCAGCTAAATAGAAAGAATCAGAGGTAAGCCACCTTTGCAATTTTAAGAAATTTAAATTCACATTTTGACTTTTTAGGTACTTCAATGCTTCGTTTTCATCTGACAGTGATTATGTTGCATAGGACGTTAGAAGTAATTCACAAAGGTTATGTAGATAGCACTTTTTAAAGTGATCTGATGGATAATACCCAGCATATGCGACATTTTAATCGACTTCAGCTTGTCTAACAGAAGTATAACTCTGTATGCCACTTCAGCTATTTGAATTAGCCAGAAAAAGGGGGAAAAGTGCTAGAAGCATTTTACCATTCAGCTGTTAGCTCCCCTCTATTCTCTGCTAACGCACTTGAACCCTATCCTGCAGTAATCGCAGGAAGCCTGCTGAGAAGGTAATGGAGTTCCTCTCTGCTCGAGGTCACTGCTCAGCACTTCTCATACCTGAGATGACCTGGTGTTTCAGAGGTGCAGGCACGTGGCTGTAGAAGGCAAGGTAAGGATGGTGGATTTATTCACTTGGGGAACAGTTATTGCTGAAAAACTAAGTTGTGAAGATAATATCATACATTTGGATTTAATAATGAAAAGATTTAAACACATTGAACTTCTGTTGTGATACAGGAGTATAAACCTGATCTTTACCAGAAGCTGAGGTTGTTTAGAGGAAGAGAATAGGTCAGACTCCTGCATCTGCACAACAGATGCAGAGAATGCACTGTGTGCTTTACATATATGTAGCCATCTCCCTTAGCAGCTGGTCAGTGTTGCAGCTCTCTGAATAGAACAGAAGAAGCAACCAAACAAACAAAACTAAAAACCTAGACCAGCACTGTTTACTTTAAGAAAAGAAACAACGAAAACTAGGACATATGATAGGGGTGAAATCTAACAAATTGCTAACGAAACAAAAGATGAAATTTATCTACAAATACGGAAGGGAAACTTCATATTTTTCTTCCTCCTTGCTTTCTTTCTAGAGCATATCACAGCATGAAGCAGATACACCCTGAAAATGGCACAAAGAGCCTTAGCAGTGGCATTTTAACAAGCCTAAATGATTTGGAGTCTGTACTGATCTTGTTATTTGACTGGACACAATTAGTATGAGAGGTGCATGCTTGAGTGCACCGAGTTGTGCACTCTAATGATCTGACCCATTAAGGGACTTCAGTAGGAACTGTATGCTGCTGTACTGCAGGCAAATAGGGCAGTCAATGATTTCAGTTATATCACTGAAAAAGGCAAGAGGTGAGAGGTACTCAGGTGATGCTGGCTTTCCCTTTTCCCCCTGTGACTTTATCTTTTCTGATTGTTTATGTAAAATCCATGAACAGGGAGCTGGCAAATAACATGGCTGCAGTCAGAATCAGAGGGAAAAAAAGGAGAATAGAGAGAATTTATAGAAAACTGTAACATTAGGCACCAGATGACAGGAATAGGAAGCCAGTTTGGTCCTAGTAGAAATCTTATTCCTAGACCTCATCTTAGCTGGTGACTTTCAATGCTTTTTTTCCCCCCTTTTTTTTTTTGTTTTTGAAAGTATTAAACTGAAAGTGTTAAAGCACATTAGGAGAGCCTATTTTCTTTGCATTCCACTTCAAGTGCCGTAAAAATCAGACTTAAAAACCAAAATTAATCTTATGACATTTCCAAGCCCAATTTTCTGGGTTTCAAAATGCAAATAGTTTGCTTCAATTGATATGTGCTTATTGCACTGAAACAGTTGCCAGCTCACCAACACCAGTGCTTCTCATCAGTCTCTATCAGGTTATTGTCTCATAGGATGATGATAGTCATTTGGGGCACAGTGTATTTTTCACTGTTCACAGTATCTAGCCAAGACAGAATTCTGTCCCATGAATATAATTTTCATTCTCTGCCTCAAAATATTATATAAACAATGAATAAACTTTAGGCCAAACAAATGAATCCAGTCTAATGGTATTCATATCAACCCAGGGCGCAGTTATATTTGCTAGTATAGTGTTGTTGTTGATCTTCTGCGGCCTCCAAATAAAACCACACAAAAAGGATGCTCATTATTCTACTTTTTTTAAGCAACTTGCAAGTACAGTTACAGGTTGTGTTACAAAGATTCTTCTCCAGTTTGGACGCTGGAGACTCCAATGAACAACCAAAATTACACTTAGCTTATATTGGTTTGAGTGTGAATAGAATTGTACCTACTGGTTTTGCTACCTCAGTCATCTTTGGAGTTGGTGGTTGTTCCCTGTATGTGTGTACTAAACTATAGCTGTCGGGGGCATTGACTGCATCTTCCCCAAAGCATCGAACCAAAACAGTCACAGTGCCTCTGTGGACACAGAGAAATATCCACTGCCATGACTGCCGTAGTGTTTGATCACTGGTTTAAGTAATCAAAGCTGGAGGCTGATTCCTTAGACAAGGAATTGGCAAGCTGGCAGGTGCAGAGAGGTTGGGAAGAGCCAGGAGAGAAACAAATCCTTGAACCTGATCTGATTTCATGGCAGTTTTAAAAATGAACCATCATAATTTCAAATACTGATTTATACAAGAGCCAGAATTAAACCTCAACAAAGCAATCAGTTTTCCAGCGAAAAGTCACTCAGTGCAAACAGAAGTATCTGGAAGGTGACTGTATTGTGACATTGATTAAGATGACATGCCAAAATGCTGCAAGAAAGGAAACTCACTGTGGACAGCAGACAGGCAGAGTCTGAGGTTGAGTTTGAGTTAGAAAAAGAAGATATTAAGCAGTACAATCCAAAATAATTTCCATCTCCTTGGAAAAAAAGTGGAGGAGTTCTGAGGGATTAGGGCAATTTGCAAGCATTTGCTGAAGCTGGCAGAGCACAGACAGAGAGGGCATGGGCAGCAGCCAGGCATGATGAGTTCTCCATGGACCAATGGACAAGATTACAACCAAAGGAAATCATACAGACAGCCTGAAAACAGATGGGTCATTTATTAAATGTAAGCTGGACACAATCCAGTGTGTTGCTGGTGACAGTTATTGTTACTGGTGAGAAAGACATTACATCAGAGAACAAACATGTGAAGCTGAATGGAAGTGAACTAAATGTATGTTAGAAAGATTTCAGTATGTTAGAGAACCAGAAAAAGAGGCGGATGGGAGGAAAAGGTTCTTTTAGGACTTAAAAACTGTCTTCTCTCCTTTCCATTGTAAGACTGCCTTTTTAGGAAGAGCAGGGAATGAAGACCAATTAGCAAGGGTTGGAAGATAGCCCCTGGGCATGGGCTGGTACTCAGGTGAGCACTGCTGAAACGTTCCATTATCCAAGTAGCACAGGACTTGTGAGCCCGGATTGTATTCACACCTTCATTTAAGTGGCTTGTGTTAACAGATTTTGGCTTGGAAAGTATGATAACAGGACTGTTACTTTAATGACCTCTCCAGACATCATCTGGGCAAGGCCCAAGGTGATACTATGGTCCTGTTCAGCCAGCTGGGACTGGGGCTGTTGAGAGGCCAATCCCTGTCATGGCATCCGTGAACTGCAGTCCACCCTCTCCCCAGGCCACTGGCGGGGGTCAGCGGGATACGCACCCATCAGCAGCATTCCACAGCTTCCTTCCTGCCTGACCTGGCAATGGTACACAGCCATTCAAGCTCTTAATCAGTGTATGCAGGTATCTCAAAATTCACCTCCGCATTATGCTGCCAGGAAATATCATGGTTTAACCCCAGCCAGCAACTAAGCACCACGCAGCCGCTCACGCCCTACCCCCCCACCAGTGGGATGGGGGAGAAAATCGGGAAAGGAAGGAAAACTCATGGGTTGACATAAGAACGGTTTAATAGAACAGAAAAGAAGAAACTAATAATGATAACACTAATGAAATGACAACAGTAATGATAAAAAGATTGGAATGTACAAATGATGCACGGTGCAATTGCTCACCACCTGCCAATCGACACCGAGTTAGTCCCCGAGCCACGATAACCCCTGCCCCCACTCCCCCCAGTTTATATACTGGGCATGACGTCCCATGGTACGGAATACCCCTTTGGCCAGTTTGGGTCAGCTGCCCTGGCTGTGTCC
>JANXJC010000078.1:17849544-17883879 GCA_027564655.1 Leptodon cayanensis
GGAAATGGCCTCAAGTTGCAGCAGGGGAGGTTTAGGTTGGATATTAGGAAAAATTTCTTTACTGAGAGGGTTGTCAGGCTCTGGAACAGGCTGCCCAGGGAAGTGGTTGAGTCACCACCCCTGGAGGTATTCAGAAAGCATATAGACAAGGTTTAGTCGGCATGGTGATGTTGGGTTGATGGTTGGAGTCGATGATCTTGAAGGTCTTTTCCAACTTAAATGATTCTATGATTCTATCATCCTTGTCTGAAATTATTCCTCTAGAAAATGACAAACCTCATTACCACTTTGGGGAGTACCTCTATCTTTCCTATCATTTATCCTCTTCCTTTCTTCTTAACCCTCTTCTTACTCTTGTGATACCTCTGAGATTGAGGAGTCTACTGTCAGCATTAACACCAGGTTAAAGCTGCCTTAGGGATATTTTATATCTGCCCAATGATGACAGACTGTTCCTTGTGACCTGTGTGTCCATGCTCCCTTGAGATGCAAGTAAAGAGAACTCTGGGAAGGGTCCTATGAGTTACATATTAAAAGCAAAACTTTTAATCCTGATTTAGGAGCAGATGGGCAGATGGTTACATTTCAATTAGGTCAGCAGTAGAAAGTTGAGCATTTAGGCATAAATAGAGACCTACACTACCTGCCTGTGTCAGTGCTGACCCACTTTTGGGAAGTCATCCAAATCCTATCCAAAGCCATGGGGAAATACCACCAATGACTTAGGTGAGGTTTGCATCAGGCAACCTAATTCAGGTATATTCTTTCACACACTAAAAGAAATCTTTGTCTTTCAGACATTGTCTTGCCTGGTATGCCTCCAAATGCTAGGAGAAGTATTGAAAGAGAAAATCCAAGTTCACCAAGTATATCAACAAAAGAGAAGGTTTGGTGCATTTTCACTGTTGTATGAAGTCACCACTGAGATTATTACCTCAGAGACAGTTCGCAGGTATCTGCCTGCATTTTGCTGCTGAGGCAGATGTGACTGTATTCATAGGTTTAAATTAATTCTGAATTTTTTTCTCCAGGGGTTTAACCAAAACAGGCTATAATTTTCCCAGTTTTTCAAAATTCCAGGTCAAACCCAGGCAACTGATCATTTATGTGCATGTGATCACCTAATTTGGTCATGTGTGCACGTGATCACCTAATTTGGTCATGTAATCATAAGTTTACACTTTATCATACATAAAATTGTCACGGATGTAGGGCCAGCAATTTCAATTAATCAAATGAGGCCTTGCTGTCACAAAGTATATTCATGATTAACAAACACATACCTTCTTTCCAAATTACATTGTGACTTCAACTTTCATAAGACTACAAGAGTCAAGAGTTCAAAGAAGCTATGAAGCCTTTTAGGCATTGCTAACCTTTTAGTAATCCAGTCACTCTTTTTAGTCATAACAGATTCATTTTAACTTTGCATCTTTCAGGCTGCCAGACAACTCTACCGTCAATCATCAGGAATACTAAACCAGATTAAAGCTATAACATAAAGAACACAGCAATGCATAATTATTTAAAATGGCCACATTCAGTCTGAGCAATTCACAGCAGCGATGTGAAATCAAGAGACTTCAATTAAACTGTTATGCATCATTTTCATTTCCAACAGGTTACAGCAAGAACCAACAAAGTAGCAAAATATACTGAACAAGGTAAACAATTACCTAGCTGCTCCAAATCCATGTCAAAAAGCAAGACCAAAACCAAAACCAAATGCAAACAAACAAACAAAATCTTTATGCTGATGCTTCATAGTAACTACCTACCTAGGTAAAGAAAAGGCAAACCACCATTACACACACAGAATACAGAAAACAATGTGAGATGAATTGGGCTGGATTTCTTCAAAATACAAGGATAGCTGGATACTACAAGACAGCATATCTGACTTACTGTAATTTGCTTCTTGTGAATATAACCCTCAGAAAAATATCTACTTTGTTTTACATGAGCACTGTCAAAGAAATTAAGTAGGGACAAACCATGAAATATCTTTCCTACAACTTCTGCATTTCAGAATGTTTTCATGCTCCACATAATAAACCATTTTGCCTCTTTCCTTCTGCAGTGTGCAGAAACATATACATTAGTGGCTTCAAGAGAGCAGTCTTTACTACCCTGCGCACAATAGTTAGGCCCCCTGTGTAACCTTCTTTTGCTGACTTGCTATTCTGCACCCTGTTATCCAACTTCTGATGCTTTCAGCTGTTTTGTGCAGTATGTACAGAGCAGGGCTTTTTCAAGGCCAGATACATTAGTTAGCTATACTTGTGCTGTTAGTACAAGTGTCACAATTTTTTTTTCCTATAATACTTTTAATTCATTAAGGCAGTTGTGACAGGAAACTTGCCCTCAGCATCAAGGACAGAAAGACAGACTTGACGTTATTGTACCCATGAGAATAGATTCTGAAATCACAGAATCATGCCATATATATACATATGTAAATACAAACACACATTTATCTTCTGTAATGCAGATTCTGACCTATCCCTTCCTGTGCACTCCAGGCTTTGAGCTAGTGATATTTTGACCTAATTTTTTTGTGAGCAGGGATGATCTGCAATGGTGAGAGAGTGCTTAACATTGAGTTCATTAAGTGGTCTCAGTTACTGAAGTTAAGCACACAAACACATTATTTGCTTAAGCTGACACTGCAGCTTTGATTAAATGTCTTGTCTTTGAATGATTCAGAGTGAGTATATAACTACCAAAAAAAAAAAAAATCACTTTTAAAGGGACTTTCTGGCATCTTGGTTTTCTTCAATTTTATGAGAAGCCAAAACAATAATATTAAATAATTAATACTCTCCATGTTTCACAAGCATTATGCCACTGACCTTTAACTGTCCATTTGCAAGGCAGATAAGTAGGTATCATTATGTAAACTATTGAACTGCTTTAGGAAGGCTTAAGAATAAACACACCATACAGTGTAGCACAAAGTTATGTACCTAATGTTAAGTTTTTCTCCATGTAATCCACTCTTTTGAAAGGTAAAAATTACTAGCACCACTCAACAATACTTTCAGAATTAACCCTTTTTTCATGGTGAGAGTAAAAAGTAGATTAAGGTGCTGAACTTTAGGTTACCAATTTCATTGCCAGGTGATTTATTCTAAGTCAGAGCAAAAAGAGACAGAGCCAAATGAGAACACCATAGAGAAACAGCTGGGTTCCTGTTGCAGTGCTGTTGTCATTACACCAGATTTTCTCTCCCGGTCTCTAACAAACAGAATTGCAGCTACTTAACCATTTTAAAATTCTGAGAAAGGAAGATGAATTTATATTTGCAAGTCAAATGTGGGTGAATATTTTAGAGCCCATGTCTGTGATGAAAAAGATTTATTAACTCTTCTGCAATATATAAATGCAATGAGAAAGTCACCTTCAGGAAGGCAACTTGTCATTTGCTTAAAATCATACCGACTTACACACTGTGAAAATAAAATATTTTCAGTTTCTCACTAGTTTACTTTTCTCCATCTTGTTCTTGTTATCTTTTTATATGGAAAACGCATTATAATCAATAAGCAATGGCACTTCCACAATCACATTCCAGAGAATGTGTTTGAAGCATACACAGAAAACCTCACAACATATCAGGTGCTTTAAGTACAGCAATATCTTTAGATCAAAATAACGAAAATACGTTTAATTCTTACATCTGCTATGTGGATTTTCTGAAGCAGTGTAGCAAGCTACTGGGCTACCAAAGTCTCCTCAGGCTTTGCTGCTGGGCTACCCACCTGGTTCGGAAACTGACAAGTTCCAGGCTACACCCCTCTCAACATCCACTGTACACATCTGGAAATGAGGATCCATGGCCATCATTTTCCAGCTACTCCAACCTTTTAAATAGGCCCTTGAAAGAAAAAACATTCAGGAAACAAGTTTCTCTGACGTAATGTAGCAAGCATCCCTATTCATCTTGGTATTTTTGCTCTACTTTGTCCTCATGTCCCACATTAACTCAAGCAGACTTACAAACCAGTATCCCAATTTTATACATATTAAACTTGAAATGGAAGAGACTTCATTACTTCAGCTGTGATCTGAAAGTGAGAGAGAAGGCATTTCTTAGAACTCCAATTACAAAGAGCTTTGGTCAAAGGCAAAAAAATAGGATTTTTAAAGTGATTTGACCTTAAGCCTACAAGGGAAAGAAAGATTCTTAAAAGGAATTTTTTTAACTCCCTTTTCCCTTCAGTTATGATGCTTCAAGCGCTAGTGAAAATAAGTGACTATTTATGCAATTTTCTTCACCCAAGTATTCAGGCATTCATGAAACTGATATTATTCATCTATTCATCTTAATGATTAGGCAGATGAAACAATTTTCCGGTGATGCTGTAGAAACCTGGCGCTATTTCCACTTCCATCTCTTTGAGCACATTGCCTTCTGTGCTCAAAGGAGCATTTGGAGTTAAGGCTGCAGATTTCACTGCGTTGTACCTCCATTATTTGCACGAGTTCAGAGTTCATACATCCTGTGCCCCTTTTATTTACTCCTGCCTACACATGTAACACCAGCATGGCACATCCCTGCTGGAGTCTGTACAGTAACAGGACATTTTGCTCTGACAATGCAGCATTGTGTCTTGGTGACAAAAAGGAAAATGAACATTACTGAGAAATGGTCTATCTATAGCACCTGTGGCCAGTGGGATTCATAAGACATTTGTGTGAATCTAGTCTTAGCCCAGAGTTTTATCATTGCTGTTAACGTCAAACAGATTTTTCACATCTTTGTCTGCTAGCCAGGTAATAAAATTCTGTTTTAGTTGGTGCAACTACACCATGAAAAATGATATGATAAAATGCCACTAGTTCCTTCAGTTTTTGTGGGTTTTATGTTAACAGACTAATAAGTTTATTTCATTTTCTTATTACCTCTGAAAAATTGAGAGTTAAAAGTAAAATTTAACATTGCAAAGTTCCTAAACTATTAAAAAACTGAGACTTCTCAAGTGCCATTGAGGGCACAATTGCAAAGTAACAGGATTGCACAAGTGAAAATCTATCTGGACACTTGTTACAGCACTAAAAAAACCCAAAACACACAGTTTTCCTTTCCAAACTGATTTTCAGATTGACAAAAATGAGTATTTGTGTACCTGAAAGCTAACTATGTATCACCTGGAAATAACAGACCAGTATCAAGTTTCACTGGATTTACAAGATTGCATTTCCTAATATCAAAGAAAGATATTTGTGTTTGTGTAGGGCTGTTTAGCTCCCATTTTGTCTTTCTGAGAATTGTCTTAGACACATTTTTCTGACTTCTCCCTTACTTAAAGAGTCACTCCTGGAAGAATGTTTCGTTGTATTTTTATTACATACTTTTCCTGCTTCTTAGTATGAATTTTTTTTTTTTTTTTTTTTGAAAGGCCAGTACTGCTGAGAGTCTCACAAAGCTTTCTCTTTTTGTTATTGGGCATATTGTCACTGGCCTGGACAGTTAGTTACCTGACCCTGATCAGAAAGGAGGCTAGCCAACAAGACACTAAGACCTTGGTCCAGAGGACACTTGGAAAAAACAAGAAAAATTCTTTCACTTTAAGAGAAGGGTACATACATGCACATTGACTGGGAGAAGTTCTTTATTAACAAGTCCAGAGTAAAAATGGGCAGAGAAACCTACATGAAAGCACTATAGAATGGTATCTGCCATCTACACAAAGCAAAGTAACCTGTAATTTTAATGGAGCTTAACAAAAGAACAAGAACACTGGTTTGATATTTGTCATTTTTCACCTCCTCCCACACAAAGCTAGGAGGATTTGAAGACTGTGTCAGCATTACATCCCTAATTTCACCCTCTAATGGTGCTGTGGGGTGGCAATCTAAGCATACTTTGTGAGGGCTTTTACAGAATGACTTTCAGGGCGTAACAATAGTTTTAATTACAGTTCTTATAGCATTATAATAAGGACAATTTCCTTAACTTGTAACATTACTGAGGAGTCCCTGCAGATGACTTTTTTGTTCACTAGCAGGGGCTGCTCTCTCAATCTTTCAGTGCAAGCCCTGATAAGCACTGACCTGTGAGCTGCTGGTTGGTTTGGTTGAGTACAATCATAAATCAGCTCTGAAAACAGGCCCCAGCTCAGTAAGATTTAAATGAGATCCACTAAAGAGAAAGATAATGATAGATAGATGGAAGAGAAAGATAATAATAGTTTTCCAACAATGTTACAAAAGGACTTAGAAACTATTAAGATGATCGTTCCTAAAGTGGTTTGCAGAAAGCCCACATCTGTGTTACATCTGTTCATTGCAACACAAATTGCTTATAAAGCTAATACTTTGCATTTTGATAACTTGCTAATTGAAGAATCCCTTCATCCTTTAAGAATATAAATTACAGCTTGATGTTATGTGCCTCATTAAATAACAGGTGTTTGGAGGACAGTTACTTAACAGAAACTCTTTTTTTAATCTCACCTAACTCTTACATAAGAAAGCTTATGATGTTAATGTACTCAAATGCTAAAATTCTATAAAAGGCCTTCACCTGCTAGTATGATAAATTGTGCATTGGCACATAATAATAATTTTAGTCTAAGCATAAACTGAGTCAGCTTGTTGACTGCTTTGACTCAGTATGTCTAATCATATAATTTCTTAGATTTCAGATTTCACTATGTGGCACTAATTGTTCTGAAACTGCTTCACTTTAATTGCTGGCTTTTCTGTTTTAACATTAAATCAAACTTGATTTCTATTAATACAAATAGCAGCTGTGTGGAAGACAATGGGACATCTCAACTCAATTAGGTGAGAAAAAATTAATCCACAGAAAGAAGAAATAATTATAACAAAAAAACTTTTATGAGGTACTTTAATTTCATATATTATTACCCTATACAAGTTGTGCCTGATTTTGTGTGCCAGCTAAGTTTTTTTATTCATCTTAAATTAAATACATTAATGACAAAAATAGGGTAAGATTCTACGTGCACAATTGGTCTTAATGACCGATTCCTGCATGCCAGACTGAACAAAATATATGATCAAACCCCATAATTTTAATAGCAAAAGAATATTCTGATTAGTTTGACTTCTGTGTTGTAACTTGATTAAATTATGATTTCTTCCTGCAGGTATCGTAGAAGTGAGACCATTTCCCACCTGTCTTGTAATGAAGGAATAAGTTATATAACAAAGAAAGGGACCGGAGATCCTGAATACAGATAGTTTTTGGTCTTCATCTTTGGAGTAGAAATGTTGAATACCTGGCAGTGTCCGATATTTCACACAGTGTGAACTTCCCCTAGGATTTATATTTTAGCTATATTAGATAACTTCAATATCAGGTCATTTTTATTGCATATTATGTTGAATGTGTTTATATATATTTACAATAGGTATTACAGTTTGCTGAATATTTTAGATATTTTCCTATCAGATGATACCATTCTATCAGAAGCAGAACTTTCTACAGCCTCTTATTATTCAGATTAAGTGCTTTACAGATGGAAAAAAAAAAGAAACAAAACAATTCAGTGAAATCAACTTTTTTAACCTTAATGGAGTGAAATGCTTTGTTTTTTTTCTATTTTCTGCAATCATCTCAACGTTTTTACATTAAACTATTCTAAATTAGTTGGCACTGATGATTTATAACATCAGAATGAATTGGTTTTGTAAATGACATTTAAATGAAAATTAGCAAAAGTTTGGTGTGGTTCTCTTATTACATATGAAAATGATTTTTGTGTTTTAGAATAGCCTGCAAAATAGAAATGAGAGCTTCAGCCTACGTTGACAGAGTACAAAACATGAATCCAGTGATAAGATCTCAGTATTGCAAAGATAATTGAGATTAAGTATATTTTGTGGGGCAAGAAAGCAAGAGAAGCATTCTGGGAGGAGTGAATATACAGAGGGCAGAGTGACATCCTTGATATTCACTCAGTTTTCATGTCCCTTTAAGAACAGCCTCTGCGTGTTCTGTTGTGATCCGTACTCTTTTAGTTTGGACTTTGGGTTTATAGTATTTCAAAAGGAATTAAAAATGAATAGAGATGAATGGCAGTAACTTCTAACTGGTTTTCCTTAACATACAAGAAATGAGGGCTTATTTTCCTTTCTAAGATCGTCTTCCATATTCCAGTCACACTTCAGTCATATGCACCTGAGGCAGTGCAGAGAGGTCCTCTGGAAACAACATGCATAAAACCTTCTGCATTTCCCTTTCCAGAAGTTCAGGGCTTTCCTAGCACATTATGCTCCTCTCCATATCATGTAGCAGAGGGATGTATGTGGGGTCTTTGGTTTATCTTGATGCAGAATTCATTGCTGGTTTCTGGATGTAGTCTGCTGTCTGTGTGATTAGGGGGAAACATATCCAGGAGACTGGCATATAAGAATTTTCAGTGTTGTTCTACTGGTATAAATCAATATAGATAAACTAAAGTGCTAGAGAAATAATGCAGAAGGGGGAAATTTCCCCATTTTAAAGATAAGATAGCATGAATTGTAAATATTAGTCTCCTTTAACTTTTAGTGATTCAAAATGGAAGGCATACAAATCTGAAGGCAGAATAACAAAGATTTATTTGTTCTTTTTTTTTTTTTTACTCAAAAGTTCACATTAAAAAAACCTTCACCATGTTCCATCCTCTAGTTCCTTGCATTAAAAATGAATGTTCTCTCACTTTAGGGGCCAAGGGTATAAATCACAGGGATGAATTCAATATTATACATAAACAGATTCCTAACTTCCACTTGGGAAGTGGCTCCCTGTGCAGAGGGGAACTAAAGCGATGTAAAACTTTAATGTGCATGTGCTGATGCCTTTCAGAAAAAGTGCAGGTGGGAGCTGCCTTGCTAAGAATAATAGAAGGATGAGGGTTCAGATGCCATGTTTAATCAAAATTAATGTCAGCATATGCTTTTAGCACACAGGACATCAGAAAGATGGAGCTTCAAATTTCAAGCTATTTCTGTTTCATTAGGGGGAGAAAAAAGTTACAGCACATTAGACATAACAAAAGTTTTACACATTTGAGTTATCCATTGAACACATACCAACCAAAACCATGTTAACTTTATGCTACAGGTTCCAAAAAGGGAGTCTATCAGAATACTGCAATAGAAAAGCAAGGAGAATATAGCTGGAAATGCAGTATACATGTCAATACTACAATACTTAATGATATTATAAAGTTTCTCTTTTTTAAAAAATATTGATTTAAAATTATGAACTCATGAACAAAAAAATAGAAGAGAATAAAAAAATCATTGCTGTGTTAATTATAGCAAATGCCATTATGGAGCTGAGTGAAATAATAATTACGTGTATTCTCAGGTTCTACTAAGGGAGAGTATATTGATGAGACTCTTCCACTTGTCAACCAAAATTAAGGACTCAAACACTTTATGAGCATCCACTCGATTTTTCAAGTTGCTGCACTTTTCTTATAGGGAAGGAAAGCTTAAGTAACATGCTTTATCATTATTGCTTGCTTATGTATAAAATAATGGAAAATTTAAAAGTCCAGTTCTATACAACAATAATTTGCACACCTCACTGGTGTCACATACAAATTTCCCTAATAATGTAATTTGGCTTGGGGTCCAATGGAAGTAATTGATGGGTTATGTTAGGGTTTGCTTTCCTGAATTAGTGAAATACAAGCAGAGAAGGAATCAACAGCACTGAAGTGAGGCACTGAATTTTTCAAAGTTTATTTCAGATATCTAAAATGGTATTACCTCTTTTCAGTTGTATGATGCAATTGTTATTTAATTTGTAGTAATTTTGGCTGTAGGTTTATAACACAACAGCTGTACTATGTCAGTCCAAAGGTGTACATTGCCCAGTTTCCTGCCTCTAGCTGCACCTGTGAGCAAACAGCTTAGAAAGAATGAGAAAGGGCAAACCATGTGATTCTTCTTTCAAACACAACTTGCTTTGAACTTCAACAGTACTCAGCACAGAGGACTGCTTGAGTCATTAGGATGACATGTATTTTTTAACCATATGTGCATGCCAAGTCTTTAAATGGTTATCTCTTCTAAGAACTTGTCCAGTCTGCCTTTTCATTCCTTCATGTGAATTTTAAGCCTCCACAACAAACTTTGGCAGAGAGTACACCTTGCTATCTGTTTGATTAGGAGCCACCTTCTTTGGTTGTTTTGAACTAGCCTTCTACTAGTTTGTCCTGAGATGGTGAGAAAATCAATTCACTTCCTCCATGACATGATGATGTGTGGACCCACCTCCTGAAATCTTTTAATCCAGGTTGGAGAGTCCTAGTTTACTCAGACCCAATACAGAAGCTGCTTGGTACCTTCGATCTTCCTTGTTGTCCCCTTCTGAAGTTTCCGCACTTCTACTACACCTTCTACTGTTTCTTTGTTTTTAAGATGAGATCAGAACTATGCACACCATTGAAGAGACAGCTGGCAAAATGAAGTCTGTTTTGCTTAATTCTTTCCTAACAATTTCCAATGTTTCATTTGTTTTTGATCTCAAATTGTTTTTGATCATGAATCTAACATTTTCGTGGAACTATGTGGCATTTGGTATCTGTAAATACACATTTTGAAAATAATCTCCGTGCTATGGTAAAGTTTAGGTTTGTTTTGAACATTCCATTACTCTATATGAGACGGCATGTCATAAGACTGTCACAACATTTAAACACCACCTTATCAGTGTATCTGTCCTTACTAATCCCTCTCAGATGGAGAAGAAAAGCATATAGATAGTAGGTGAGTCACACACAGTGTTTGCAATGACATGCAAGATCAACATTGGATCTCCAGTCTGCTGTCATATAACTTGGATTAGGCATTTTCTTTCTTAGCCCATCTAGAACCTCATCAGGCTTGACAACACTTAGCAGCTAAATGACTATATTAAGTTTTGTGGAGCTATGCAAATTATATACTGCTTTGCCTGCTTCCTTCAAAACAATTAGGTAGTCCCAGGAAAGCCTAGGAGGCCTGCCAAACATAACCAGATTGTAACATGCTCATAACCAACATTTCAGCATTTATAACAGCATTCAATTATTATGTGATAAACTGGAGATTTTCTCCATCCAACATCCCAGACTACCTGCTCTCCTACTCTCAGCACCAGAGTCAAATTATAAAGATGGGATGGACACAATACCTTCAGATATTACATGTGAGAAAATCCCACCAATATATTGTTGGCGCAGTATTACCCTGTACTCTTATAGATTATTTTCCATACTACTCTTACACTTCGTGCCAGGAGCAAGCAACTTATGAAACTCTGAGATATAGCTAGATTTTGAAGGCTTACGGGAAGTCTGTTTTCTGAGGACATGGACTCTTTAACAAAAAGCATTTCCAGTTCCATGAATTTCAGAGCCCCAGTCATTGTCAAAACACATAGGTTCAGGTGCTAGATAAAAAAAAAAATAACTTCATTCTTTCTATAATAAGAAAAGAACTTGCTCATAGTTCTCATCAAATGCAATACTTGCATTTCTCTCAGAGCTTTCCACAGAATTTCTTGTAAAGGGAGGATATTCCATGTTTCTTTGCTTTTTTCTGTTAGCCTTTCCTTTACCTCCTGAAGGCAAAGAATAGTCCAGGAGAGGATTTTGTCTCTGCAAATTCAAGCAGAGGCTTCCTCTTGCCCAGAGGAAGGGGCATGTCTTCCAGAAGGGGGTGAATTTAAAGATGTTTATTTCCATTCAGCAAATGCTGTGTTAATTTTAAAGATTTCCTTGACATATTGCCAAAGTGACCTACTTCTAGGTTTTTAACAATACTAGCTATTCTTGTCTTTCATGACTGTTGATTCCAGCAGACGTTGCAGTGACCAACACTGTAAGACTTCACGCTAAATCAGACCTAATCTTTTTGTCAGTCTAGCATAACACAGCTGAACAGTTAACCTGGAGCATCTCTTCTTTTATGCTCCAGTTATAGACTTTCTACAACAAGGACCATCCTTCTGTTCATATTGTATGGCACTTGCACAGAGGACTTCGGGTTCAATTACCAGGTGTTACTGGAAAAGGCAGATTAAACAGATGCAGGATACATCTAGACACTCATCTGCCCAGTCAGGCTTTAAAACACATTTTCCACAATTTATTACAGGTATTGAGATTCCTGAGATACATATTCTAAATTTGTCTTCAGTTAGGTGAAAACTTAGACTTTAGAGCATGAGATGGTAGTCTTTTTCCTCAGGTTTCTCTCCCTGTCTCTTTCTCCTCATCATCCTTGCATGGATCTATACAAATTTGAGTTTAGCAATTCATTCTCTTCTAAATCAAGTATAAATATTTATTTCTTAACACATTTTTTTATCTGGGCAACTTCAAGCAGGCAAAGGAATCGTTACTCTCCTTAACAGCTAGTTTTCTTTCATAGAAATACTATTTTAAGATAAAGCCTGTTTCAGAGGTTTCATACCATGTTTGTTTTTCAAACTTCTAATGCTAAAGATTAACTGACATTACTAGAGCCATTCCAACATGAATCTTTTATTTGATGTGATGTAGAAAAAAAAAATCTATTTTTAATCACCTGCTGTTCTTGTAAGTAATCATAATTTAATTAGTCTTGATTTCAGACAGAGGATGTTGCCACATGAAATCCTATGGCTACATGTCCAATTAATAGCATTTTCTCCAGAAGCCCTGAAATGCAGCATTTCACTATTCACTATTCAAAACTCTAAACTGTTTAAATTTCTCTCTGGAGCCACATTGAAGACAATTTAATCATTCTTCATGTTAATGACATTAATTATTGTACGTAAGAATTTTTCCTTATGACACCTTAAGCAATTTTTCAAGTGTTAATATAAGCGTATATTTTAAATCAGCTAGCAGATCAACCAATAAAGAATTTTTTTACGAAGAGATAGTGGTTGCTGTCTCAAATTCCTTTTCTTTTATGAAACTTTTAATTCCCCTGTAGTGCTTTCTTATGTAAGTTTTCTCTTTCCTAATGCACTAAACTGCCATTTACGATTAATCTTAAATTAATTTTATTACACGCATCTCATGCTCTTGATAGAAGAGTAGTTCAGTATTTCACAGAGTCACTGACAGTTTATACTCAGCTCCATGCCTTTTTCAGATTAAGTCCTCTCCTTTTTTTTATTGGGGAGGCAAAATTTAAAAAGCCTCTCTGTTAGGTGGATTTTAATGCACATTAAAGCTTTTAATGTTCTATCTCCTCTCTTAATTGCTTAGAAACTCAGGTTCTTCTGAGCTGAGCAAGCTCAGCAAGTGAACCCAAATTTCGTATTCTTGACCTCTATGAAGTAAGAGCTCAAGTCACACAAGCAATGGAGCAAAAGGAGTTGAAAGGATGGGGGATGCAAAATGTGATCTGCGTCACTTTGGTTTGGCAGATCTCTTTTGGGCAATGGCAACCAAGGGGCCTGGAAGACAAGGGCAGAAAACCTGAGCTGCTTCTTGAGAGCTGAGGTAGCACCCCACACCATGCAGGTTTCTCCTACCGCTAAGGAAGCCTTGGGAAGCCAAGATTGCTGGTCGTGCTACTCCTGGGATCCAACAGCTCAGTAAAAGGAATCCCATCTGCAGAGTAGTATGTATGTTCATTTTTCATCAAGGCATCACCTTTCTTTGACAAAATTCCCTTTTTTAAAAATTAACATGGATATTTTTACTTCCTATATTTGAAATACTTTGTCCAGGCTAAATAACACCATATGCTAATAGGATAAGAAATATTCTAGAAGGACAAAAAAGGGCTCTGAAAGCAAGTTCTGGTATTTGCCTCTGCATATGAAATCCATTGATTAAAAGAAGCCAAACACACACCACCTCAGGTAATTTGTGTTCTAAAAGTTAGAATCCACAAGCCGGTGATCTCCTTACTGGAAGAGTTTTAACATTTCTTGTGGGAATATCAGGCATTCGAGCACTATTGAAATAAAATGCCACTTACAGTTTAAGAAAAATTACTGTCAAATGAATAATGGCTTCTCAAGGCACATGTTATCTATTTCTGCAATTAGCAGAGAAATCCTGTTTTAAGACTCGTTTAAAGCATTAATTTTACTGCCACAGGAAAGCAGCAATGTGTGTTAGTTGCATTTGGCAGCACTACTGTGCTGTAGTTAAAGGCCTGTCAGACTTACTATTAACAAGGCTTTATTTTGAGAATCTTGCAAATATGACATACAAAATTTCTCCAGATGAAGTCTGTGTTCAAGATTTCCCCCAGGGAAAAAGGAGTCAGTCAAAGGGGATTTTTCATTTTTAATGTTAAAAAGATTAACATCCTAGACTGAGGTTGTGATCAGATGTTCATATTCTTCATGAAGCAGTGGGTATGAGACGTAATGACCAGACTCTGTCCCCCTTGGAGCTGTGTCCTGTACACTCAATGCATTGTCTCCCTCCTAGTCACATCCTAATAGTGCTATGTATCTTAAGAGTCTGCTGAGACGTCTTTCCACAGAGACATTTGAATAAGGGCTCAGTGACTCTGCAGTCAAGCATGGACGCATGTCCCTGAAAACAATTTCCAAAACTACCTTCTTTCTGAAGTAGTGGTAAAAAATCTCTTTATATATATATATATGTATATATATGTATATATATATATATATACACATATATATATAGATGTGTAAAATCTCTGATTCCTAGGGCATCTGCTCTAGCGTGACTGGTTTTACCTAGAAATGGGAATTGCCAGCACGTATGGACAACGTTTCCACGCTGACAGCTCCAACATTCACTGTGCTATAGAAAATGCACTGGGGTTGAAAACCTCCTGCCTGTTACTCACCTATGTGTACGAAAAGAGAAAACTTTGAATAAATGGACCTCACAACCAGAATAGAAAGATAAAAAGAACACTGGACAGAGACGTGACAGAAAATGCAGTTTTTAATCCAATATCCCGTATCTGTATGCACTGCAGTGTCTAGATTACTGTATCCTGATATGAACTGCACCGTCCCCCTCCCTTTCTTCTCCTTAATGTCTCCAGATCCAGGCCCACAGGACAGATGTCAGTATTTTTCCACCACATCCCTAATCTGGATGACAAAAAGACCAGAGAGCCAGGGCACACTCTTGTCACATCAAGTCAAAGCCGCAAGGAGATCTACTGATCTACTAATCCAAAGATTCAACTTGAAAATCAAACTTCTCCTGAACAGAAAATTTGGAAAATCTTGCTATATTTTGTGTATATGTGTTTAGAGACTTCGTGAGTAAGAAGAGGTCTCTGTGGCTTTTACTATAAGCTAGGATACAGATGTTAGCTTTACAAACACTACCTTTTGCACTTTTAATGGTATTTACTACCTGTCTGCAACATACATAGCTAGTGAATACCAAAGACTTTGCGCTATCAGGGAACACTATTCAGACTGCAATGTCTTCTGTGAGGTAGTCCTGATGGAATGTATTTACCTCACATCAAGTATAACAAATAAGCCTTAATAATGTACAGAGGACACAAAATTGATGGTAGGTAAAGTTGCCCTGCTGTCTGAGACAGGAGATTTTCTCTGAAGTAGTTCTCTCTGTACTGTATTTCTTGTGTAATCTGGTTGACCCTTTTATTTGGAGTCTGCACTCAGCAAATTACATGCACTTTTGATTTCTTGCTGTGGTGTTTGAATTGGTGCTAAATAGTACGCATTGTGCAAGTGGGTTGGTCTGAAGGAATGTGTTGGTGGGAGGCAAAGTGTGGCCCAGGCATAGAAGAGAGCATGCAGCTGCATGGCTGTGCAACATCCGCTTAGACTTTAATAAGAGGTGATGTGACTTTCCCTGGGAGAAAGTCTAACACAGCGCAATGTTCCCATCTTATTAACTGACATTACATAGTATTAGATTTTCATACAATGATGTTCACTGGTCTGGCATCAGCAAACGTTGTCTCATATTAACTTCAATACAAATCAGATATATAGTAAGAAGAAAATCTGAAATGGTACATTTTGCCTTCTTTAAACTAGATTTCTAGCATTACTCATTTCATGTTTCCTGTTTAAGGGTATTACATCATATTCCACATGCACAGGTCAATTAAAATCAATAGCAAAATCTTTGTATATATTCCATACATACATTTTAGTGGAATTCTTTCTCTGTTCCATAGAAGAAATAAAATGCTTGCTGTTACCTTATTAGTTTCACTTAGAAACTCTTGCTTGCAGAGTCCAAAATAATATTAAAATTTAAAACATTTTGTCACTTATTCTGTGACTTGCAAACTTGTGTCACATCCTCGCTAGTTGAATTTGGCACATTCTCATGGTAAAAGAAGAATGTATATCAGAAGAGGCATTCAGTTCGGAGGGAGCAGAGACAGTAAGCGTAAACTTAAGTGCTTTAAAATGCCTTAGTTCATCTAGTGGAGGTCTGGGAAGAGAACAAGGACATCGAAACAACAACTGTCTTTTAACCATTCCATCTCTGCAAGGATGATGAAACCTAAACTGTCTTTTCTCTCATAGTATGAATGCCCTGATTCTAGCCTTGTTTGTGTATTCCTTATAAGAAAAGACATTTAATAAATGGACTACAAAGTGAATCTGAAGACACTTTTTTCCCGTCCTCCTACCCTTGTGGGCAGAAATGCTTGGTGTTTTGACAGTGTGCCAGTGAAGTGGAGGGTGTCCAAGGCATAAATCTGCATTCTCCGGCATACCCTACATGTTGCCCTAAGCCACAGATTCCCTTTTCTCCTTCATTCCTGATATAGCTGGTATAAGACTCTGAGCTGTAATAACAACCGTAGGGCTCTGCACAAATTGCAAATAAATTACAGATACTCAGTCCATTTAAACCCTAAGACCATACTTATTTCTCTAGGCTCCACTCTTTCACTGCTGCATTTCGCTCTGGCATCCAGGAGCAAGTGAAGTTTTGCTTCTGGAAGCGTGCAATGAAGAGACTCTCCAGAGGACAGAGACCTCATAGGAGTCCTTTGCCCCAGGGCAAATGCTGCTGGCAAAATCTGTGTATTAGCACACTGGAAAGCCCCGTATACATATGCATGCTTCCTTTGCGCGGGTCATGGTGTTACAGCTTTGACATGAAAGCAAAGTCAATATAGATGGAATATGAGAGGGTGTTTGACAGAGAAGTTGACACCTCTCTACAGCCATAGCTGATTTGCTGAAATTCCTTGACCGTGTATAGCTGCAGAAAGTGAAGTCACTCTAACCTTATTTTTTTGTGATTTAGTAACAGTAGCTGTCTGTTGCTGCAGTTTTGTTTTTTGATTGTGTATTTTTTCCTCACAGGGCTGTTTTTTTTAACACCCCCTTCCCCTGGCAGTAAGTTGATATATATTGTCAGATATAGCTTCAGAGTCAGTCAAAAGAATAAATATCTGGACTGAATATGTACTTGTTTCAAAGATATTAATTTATTTTGTTACTGAAGAAGATAAAATTAACTGTTGTAACTAAGACATTAGTCAAGAATTTGACTCTCAGCCTAGCTTTTTATTTGCATTAGGGTCACAAACTTATCAGAAAAACAAGGTTACTGAAATGTGAACTTGAAGACATATGAAAGTGACACCTGTTTGTGTTACACTCCTCCCATTCTCTTACTCTGTGAAGCCTTTCCAGTCCAGCAACTTCTAAGAGCATTTAAAAATGTATTCTTCCTCAACAAGTGCTTCTGTTTACAGTACAGCTTTCAAGAGCTGACAGGTATGCCTTAGTGCACTAATTTATTTATCCTATTCACATGCAAAGCTGCACACATCCTCTTGGTGCTGTCTCAGGTTGAGAACTGAAAGCACAGTATAGCCAGTTAGTTACTGAATTTTGACACAGAGCCATCCACGTCAACTTGGCTTACAGAACTCTCCTGCTAAGTGCCGAATAGGGCCTGGGTGATTTGTACACTCCTGTTCCAAAAGCAGTAATCACCCTGGCATTTACTAAACCCTGCTTCTTGCAAAAGGGAGTTCCAGAACACACCCTCAAAACACTTGTTTTGATAAAAAAGCAAGCTTACTCCCTGGTGCTTAACGTTTGCAAACCCCATAGGTAATTTTATAAAATATTTCCAAAATTAGCCAAGGAAACAGATTTTCTAAAAAATGTTATAGAAAGTGGAGTTTAAAATATTTAATTTTTTATTTCATCACTGACCATAAAACAGAATATCAATTTTTCCATTAAAAATAGAGAAAGTAAATCATGTGCTTTTCTATTTTTAAAACAGTAAGACGGAAGTTAAGTTTTTCTCTCAGGGTCTTAGATGCAACCAATACACCTTTTGTTATAGACTTGTCCTGCCATTACTTGTCTCCATTTCTCTTTCACTTATATGTTCACAGCCCTGCCTGATATTTATTCTGACAGCCTCTGTGTTAACAATAAAACTCTCAAAAATATTAGTAACCTTGATTGACACATAGGCATAGAAATTTCAAAAAATATCAACCATGTGTTAGAGCTCCCATTTCAGATATTCCAGTCTGTTCCCGAAAAATGAAGAAATCTCAGACAATCACTATTAAATCTCCTCAGAATGTTGCATACAGAACATTCATAGGCAAAGTGAAATTCACAGTCAGGATATAGTATTTTGAAATGCTTTTTTCCTTGTTGTCTGTAATAGTTCACGCACACACTTCCTCTCTCAAGGATAATATTAAGAGGAGATTAAAAACTCTGCAAAAAGGCAGTCAGACCCCCTGCCAAGATGCAAAGCAATGCTTATGGAAAGTAAAACCGCTTATTTTATGCTCCTATCTTTCCCCTCCCCATTTCACCCTGTAAAAGCAAGTGAAGTGAAACAGGAGACAGCGAGAGCAAGACACCCGGTGCAGAGAACAAAGAAAAGCAAGCAGAAAAACATCTGAAGGAAAAGCTGATAAAAAAATAACATACCTCTCCCGAAATATCTCTGTCCAATTATTTCCATCTAGTGTGTTCAGGGAGGTATATGCATTTGTATTTAGTGTTTTAGGTATGGTTTCATGCTGTAATCACTGTAACAATGGACACATTGTTATTTTCTTTTACTGATCACGGTTTCAGCTGTACTATATCAAATGACCAGGAATCCATCTTCAAGTGAATCTGGAGCTGCAGTATGTCCTTGTAAGCAAAATGATGGCGTGCCACATAAACGAGAGAATAGAGGAAGGTCTGCAGTGGACTCTCTAGTAGTGTGGTGAGGTAATGCACTATGATAACTAAATTTGTACTTATAAAAGTTCACCTAATTTTGAGGTAGAATCGGTGATCAATCAAGAAAATCTACTAAGCCTATTTTCTTTACCACTACCCCCATAAACTGAAAGTCTGAAAAATAATTGTAGAATTTAATACCAACGTGAAATATTTTGTACAATGTGGAACAAAACATGGGTTTTTGTCACAGTAAGACAGAAGAGTTTGCTTACTACTTTCATTTTTAATTAACCATTAGTTGCATGTGGGCTTGCCATGATTCAGAGTAAAATAAACTCAGTGATAATTTTTTTTTTTTTAAAGCCCTTTCCCAGAACCTGTCTCCCCCTTTTCTTGTGGCTAACAGCATAAATTGTGTAAGGGGCAAAAAACTCTAGTCTCTGCTGTAAAACCAGAGCTTGGGAGAGCAACCTCTAGAAGTTGTCTGCCTGCGTTTCCATGCAACCCAGACAAGCATACTCAGAGTGCAGAGTGCATCTACGCTGCTGTCTTGCTTCTTCCCACTCTCTCTGCTTGTGATACTGAAGGGCAGCTAGCCAAGCTCAAGTCAGCAGTAAGGTAGGCAAGGTAAGTTCCCACTCAGTATATACTGTCCACTGAGTCCATTGACAACTGCTACAGCCTGTAATATGTGCCTCCTTTGTCAGCAGGCATTGGAAATAGAGGACATATAATGCAGAGTATTTCTTGTGTGTCCTGTTTTTTTAAAACCTGCTCACAGCTTATACACAATAATTCACCTTGTCAAACACGGACAAGTTTGTTCACAAACTCTGCTCTAGCTCAACAGCTTCTTGCTGCAGTAGGTGCGACATGAACACAATGTCCCAGAAAGACTGATGTTGAGTGCCCATAACTCAGGAGGAGGATGTTGTTTTGCTCTAAAGAGACATGGACCATTAGCTGCTCTTGTGTCACCATCAAATGAAAGACTAATCTTTAAGAACAACCAAGGTTACTAAGCTGATCTTTTCAGCCCTCATTTTTTGAGCTTCCTGGTCTTCTTTATACGCCACTGTACATTTTCACCTGTCATTTCTCCTTCTATGCTGCTTTCTCTGCTCTTTTTGAACAGTAAGCAAGATATCGAGTAGAAAATACATTTTACTGTCAGCAAGCAACTTTGTACAGATTCTGGGGCCAAACCCTCAAATATGTTTTCTTCTTCGTGATATATATTGTTCTGCGCACACTTACCTGAAAGGCACTGTGTAAAATTAAACAGCATAAGACATGAGACTACAAGACATTTGCAGAGGAGCAATACCACCCCCTAACACATGATTCCCTCCTTTGTTTTCCAAAGGCAATCAATCACATGTCAGTGAAAAACCTCCCACCTTTCCTGATTTTTCCTTCATATAATATATTAGTTAAATCTTCTGCTTTGACAGCCAAAGGGAAATCTCAGGCTGAAATGGTGTCCCAAATTAAAACACAAATTTGTCATACCCTTTTAATCCTATAATGCTTATCTCCTTTACCACCTTTGGGGCGTACAGACTTTCACTATCATCAAAGTCCCAAGCCCTCTCTCCTCCATTTCCCCATTATAATCCTATAAATAAACATTTGAAGAACAAAAAGGACTAGTTTCTGTATGGGTGGGGGAAGGGGTTCCTGGGTCATTTTTGAAAGGACACCACTAAGCTAATCACTTGCCTTGCAGACGTGTGCCCATCTTTTCAGGCTTGCCAAAACTTTCTTTCATTTGTATGCTTTCATTTTGTGTCAGATTAACCCAACGAAGTGACTCGACAGCCAGATTCAGATCCAAAATGGGCTTGTTTCATAGCCTGCAAGCTCAAATTATTTCCAAGCTTTTTTATATGTCAGCTGCTGTAAACATGCATGGAGATAATGGAAAATATCAGAGGTTTCACTGAGCTGGCATTGCAGCTTTCAGCACTGCTTCTTGAAATGTTCAAAGATATCTTAATAACACAACTTCTTCACTTTTTATATATATATATATTAAAAAAAAAGGTTTAATGACTTGCAGAGTGTTAAAAAAGTAAAAAAGAAAAGACCTTCCTTCATAATCACTGGCATGAAGCTGCTTTAAAGACAAAATGCTGATGGAGGATATTTAACAAATGTTAATCACAGGAAATTTCAAGTAACAGTGCATGTTTCCAAACTTTTCTGTACGCTTCATTTTTCACATAGGTTTCCTCCAAAATCCTGGTTCAGACTTAGTAATTTCAGACATTATACAGAGGTGCAATGTCTAAATGGATATGCTGTGAAAGATAACGAAGGGTCTAGGCCAGATGCTAGCATTTGGGAACTCACTCGTTTCTGTTCACATGGAGTATTGGTATGTTTCTGACCAAAACTAACTCTTTTTTTTTTTTTTGCTGTAAACCTGGAACAAAGCAGGAAAGTTCATTCTACAAAGAAAAACCCAAAACTTTCATTGGCTTCAGTGATCTCTGGATTAGTTTCTAGTTTTTTTCTGAGACACCAATCATTTGCCAAAGATAATCCTACACATGCAGTTAAACTGCCATGTGAAATCTGAATCATATTCTATCATTTCTAGGCTCTGTAAAGCAGCAGATCTGAGCTAAGAATTAAAATAATGGTGCCAACTTCTTCTTTAAAAGGTCTGTGTGTGATAATTGAAAAGTCTGTATCTGGAAAGTCTTACTTAATAAGTCATAACACTAACTTTAAATTCCAGCACAGTTCTTCACACACACATGCACATGCTCACACGGTGTCATCTGGGGTTATTTGTGCCTGAGTCAGACTACGAGTCAGGAAAACCAGGGCTGTGTCTGCATGCTGTAATACCAGGTAACACTGCATTACAATAACCTCCAGTACATTTCAGGAAGTGCAACCTAAAGCCCTGAGGTCAAGTGCGCCTTGGAATTTTGTATTTCTCCTTTAATATGAATCATAAGCAAAACTGATCCCAGAAAAGGGGAGAAACAAGATGTCATTTATTATACAATCTATCAAATTTCCAACCATGTTCCTTTCCAACAAACCTAGGAGTTGGATAATTAGTTACCACTGAAGAAAATCATGTTAGTCAGACCAAACAGAACTTCTTCATACACATTTTTCATTGACTGAATGGTAAGAAACTAGAGATGGTACTATGTCTGCATTCAGCACTTTCCTCCAGAAACCTAAAAGGACATTCAGACAAGGTCACTGATCTACCGAATATAACACATATACTTCCAAGGGAAGCACTGAAGCTGTGAAAGTTTTAGGTTTTCTTGAGCATATTTTAATAATTTCAGATTGTCAAAGTAAGAGGCATTACATATTTTTATTAGAAAATTCTCTACCAAACGTGCTGTGTGTTTTTTCTGTTCAAAATCTTTAGCACCCCATCAAAGGCTGACATATTAGCAAGTGCCAGAAACAATGTCACAGTAAACCTTTGCCTGATTAAGAATGAGAGTGCTTCATCTGCAATGTCAGTGTAAATAAATGTATAAACAGGATGGTAGAGCAAGATCTAAATTAGCCTCTAATTTACAAAATGTTTATTCTCAATGACGTTAAATCTATTTCAAATAAAGGTGGCACTTAATTCTGAATAGTCAAGGGTTGTAATAAATGATGTGTTCCAGGTTTTATAGACAGAAGTGGAATGTATATATAGCAAAGCTGAATATGTATTCTTCCTCTAAACACTTCTGTCTTCAGCAGTTATCTCCATTTGAATGACATTAAATTGGAATCTGATATGTCAGACCAGATGTGTGTGGTGGTTCCTTTATTTTGAAGGGAAATGATTGGGAGAGGTTTTGAAAAGGTTGTGCATTTTCATTTAAGAAAGCAAAGCCTACAAATGGGTGCAATTTTAAAATTCTTACAAACACAAGAGTAGTGAGAGAAAAGATCATTAGGTTTAGGAATTTATTCATTCTCAAATTGTATTAACATTAATTTTTTCCCTGGAATTTTGAAATACTGCCATCTGAAGTTAAAATGTGTAAAGTGGAAAAAGTTAGTATCATGAGCATTTATGGTTATCCTTAGTTAACCTTGTACATTTCTAATTTCCAGCTCACTTTAATGGAAATGAACAGCATCACAACAGACCCAAACTACGTCCATGCAAAGCCAGAGAGGTGACAGATTATATTAGTGTCAACAGGACACCTTCATAGATCAGTGTGGCTCTTGGGACAGCCGTAAAGTCCAAATATTACTAAGAAATTATATAAATTCACCCATTGAGAGATAATTTTGCAATGACTTGAGTGTAAATCCACAGGGGCCGTATCATAACTTTCATGTTCGTATTTCACTAAGACTAGGAAGCCTTGTGATGTTAGACTCACAGTAAAGTATCTTCTGAGCTGTTCTTTTGGTAAGCTTTTGTTGTTCTCAAACATATTAAAATCAAAGCCGAGGTTTCAGCACCAGCTGAAAAAAGCTGAGTGGAGCACATAAAGAAGTAAAGTGAAAAATTGTAGACGACTCCCCTGCAAAGTGAATCCACCATGGTTCTTAAGGCACCCCATGGAGAGAGCTTCCTTACCATGTGCACACCATTTTGCGGCCCAGAAGGTTGATTCACATATTTTCTAGTAACACTGAACTCAGGAAGCACTTGCTTTATGGACTACAGATTTCTCCCATTCTTAACTTACAGGCCACTTCAAAATCTCAGTTGCTGTCCACTGAATCAGCCTTCCGGGGCTGTGTACTACTGCAGTCTCTGCAACAGCAGAAAAAAGAAGGTGTTTCCCATTAACATTAATATTCATGCACATGTCTAGTTACATGGTTAACATTTACAAAACTTTAATAACATTTAAACAGGTAGTTAAGCTTTAATATATTCAAATGCTCCCTTCAGAAGACATGTTTCCCAGAAGTGGGGCAGAGGGCAGATGGGGAACTTCCACGCTGGGGCCGTTTGGAAGAAGTTCAGTTTTACTCTTAACAGTGCATCACAGCATAACTTTGTGACAAAGGCAAGGCTGCACTTGTGTGTTCGAGGGAGGGAGATATAGACAGTGCAGACATAAGAATAGCATTGACTAGCTGGGTATAGCATTACTCAACATTGTTCTCATCAAAAGTAGTATTTAAGAGAAATTGCTTAAACAGCTTAAACCTATATATTGTATGTTTTGAAATATTTTATTTGGGTGTGGACTTGATTTCTTTAATGCAGCTATTTCCAAATTTGTATTATTTTTTAATTTACTGAAAATGCAAATTTTTAGTTTGGTGTTCATTAAGCAGCACACTCCAAGAGCCCTTGTTTTGGTCTGTGGAGATTTTTTTCTCCCTTACAGTAAACCAAGAAGCTGTGACAGAGAGACACACAGAGAGCACACATAGTCAGGAATAAAGTACAGCTTTTAGTCATTCCTCTGCCTTAGCCACATCTTATAAGAAAATTACACCTCTGGTAGATCTACTTTTCTTTATTGACATGTATGTAGAGTAAAGTTGAATTTGTATTTTTGCCCTAGACACTTGTCTTCAGAACTTATTTCCATTTGAATGAGATTAAACAGGAATGTGGTATCTCAGTCCTGACAAAACCTTAGTAGATGGTTAATTTACCCTCTCTGGGGTCAGGAAGAGAAAGCGGGTCTTTGCAAAGATTTGTGGCCGGCAAGTAGATCCTACCATTTGAACTGCATGTTAAAGACAGAAAGATAATATCAACAGGCCTAATTTTTCAGGTTTTATTCTGTTGTGTACTTAACTTCTTTTGTACGTCTTAAGCTACCTATGTTCTAATTTATAGTAGCATTGCCTTGATGCAGATGACTTGACCTTTTATCCGTTATTTTGTCTACTATATACATCCTCCAGCTTCCAAATACTCTGTCAGAAACTGTCATTTGCAAGTAGTTCATCATTAGCTTGCTCTCCAGCAACTCCAGTGAAAAAGTAGTCTGGAAGACCATGAGTGTGACTCTTCCTTCTTGCAAGAAATGAATATTGCAGAAATCTCATGTTTGAATCCTCATGTTGCCAGAGGATCCTCTCTAGCAAATATACAAAGGTCCTGTCATCGCCTCCTGAAATAAGCAGTGATGTTTTGCTATTTTTTATTTTACTATGTTTGTGAATTCTCTGTTCTTTTTCAAAAAATATATTTTTAAAGTTATTAATTCTCATTACTGTTGCAGTAACAATATTCTTTTGTATGTATTGCATTTTCACACCAAAAATGAGTAATCTTAAGTTAACACTAACCAACAGCAGTCTAGCCCAGTGTTTAGAACCCAGGGCATGTGAAAGTAAGCAAGTAGTGTTGTTTTATAACCTTGTTCAACTCAGACAAAGGGTGTAAGTAGAATATGCTGGGATTTATTATTTCCAGAATGTGTTTTTGAGTAAAATAATGCTGCAGATGGAAGAGGAGAAGGAAACATGTTTAATTGTTCATTTCAATGGGTGATTCAAAACAAGTTGACTGCTTAATTAACTAAAGCCAGAAAAATTTGTCTGTCCCTCCAGTATACACTGCATGAAGAAGGGACACTACAAATTCAAGGTCAGCCAGTCTCTTGAAATTACATCATCTAATAATTACCAGTTCCACATGCATCAGTGCATCTTTACTCAAAAGAATGCAGAGCCCTATTTGGATTGGTTGGTCCTATTTATGACAGTTTATATGCTGAATCAGAAAAGGACTCTATATCTTATGTCTAATGTGGGGAATAAAACACCATTCTATGACTAATTCCCATGAAGGACTTTAAAACCATGATAATCATTAATTTTCTAGTACTTTTAAGCTTAATTAATATCTTAAAATATATATCTTTATGTAAATCAAATATTACAAACCATGTTAAACCTGGCTGTGGTGTAATAGGCATTATAAAATTTTGAGCTGAAAAATGGACATTCAGATTAAGGTCTGACTGTCAACAATCCATCCCACCCCCTATCCTTGCCCAGAATACACGCAATTACAAAGATATATCATTCTACCTTAGTCAGCATTTGCTGGGAAGATACTCTTCATCCTTGTTTTGATAAGAACTTCTCCAAATGATTCATATTAACCACCAGAACTGCTCTGAACTTTGTGTGTTTATTTGTACAAGCCCAAGTTAATTTGTTCACTGAAAATACTGGCTGAAAGACAGCTTTATTGGTGGCTTTGGAGTTAGGCGGCCTCATGAAAGAATCTATTTCTCTGTATTCTATTAGAGGTCCTCCACTGTATCCTCAGAAGTAAACAATCCTCACACGTAAGAGAACTAGGACTGAGCCACAATAGCAATAACTTTAAAGCAAGCTCTCTTTGCTGTGTTCTGCAGGCTGACAGATGTACCTAGATTTACCTTGCAGAAGTGACATTTCTGTGCATTTCTTGCCTTCTTCCTCTTTTCCCAATACCCTGCCCCTAAATCACACACAGATATACCATCAACAGCTGTAAAAGATTTTAAAGTCTGTTGGTATGCATTCTCCAAGGAAACTGCGGTACAAAGCACCTCATATGCAGTGCATAGATTGCCTGTCCTGCCAGAGCAACACAGCTGAAGGAATACAGTTTGTCTTCTGATCAAGACACAAGATCATTCATATAGCAAACTAATATAACTGTTTTGAAAAAAGCAGCAGAACTTGTAGAAGCTGCAACTAAGTACAACTGAATATGGAAAGTCTGCCTAAAATCTGGCCTATGGAAGACAGATGGAGAAAAACATTTAAGAATTCCCACTGCTTTTTCTATAGACTGTCAGTAAAAACTACCTTCGAAGTTTCCTATTTATGGTCAGAGGTCAAGATTAACAGATTTCAAGTTGTTTCCTGATAAAGAGTTGTGTTGTTCTATGCATTCAATAGAAATTTGTTAATATCTCAAAGCAAATAAAAACAAAGGTGGTATTCTTCAGCTACATGCATGATACAAATGTAGCCAAATTCAAGTATTCCCTAGTGTTAGCAGAAGTTGGCAGTACTGCAGAAACACCTCTGCTGTAGAGAGCAAGATTTCACTATTAATTCCACCCTCGTCAGCTTGCTTCAGAGAAATCACTGTGAAGCTAGGCTGAAAATTAATACATGGAGTCACAAATTTCATCTTCATGCACTGATCAACAATATAATCAGTGATGTGTGGGTTTGGTCTGCAGGATTTCAACCACAGAATAATCCAGATCCAGAGCATAAAGATTTAGGGGAATCCAAAACATGAACTGTGACAAATAAGGCACCAGCAACAACCCTGCACATAGCCTTCTGAAAAGTCATCTGAGAGCACAGCTGCAGTAACAGAAGCTATTCGTAACACTCATTGTATGTGCTGCAATTGTCAAGGGAATATAATGGTGAATCATGTAATCATCTAAGTCATAGCAAAGTAGAAAAGCAATATAAAATCACCTTTTTTTTTGTCTTCCCCAGGGGCTGTGTCCTCCCTGCAAACCATCTTTTTGAATCCCTATTGCCTGCAGGAGTGCTGACATGAATACATGCAGCTGTGTACAAATCAGTAGCAATGGCTCATGCTCTTGAAAGCTTCCAGATTTTGCAATATGAGTCATATGCTTTGATAAATTTTAAAAAATCTTCATTATTTCTAGTTTATTCTATTCTGAGCTATTCTATGTATATAAAGTAACTAGAACATAAGGGAGATCACTTCTAAAAAGACTACTGGAACAAAAAAATACATTCAAGATATCACAATCTTTATTCTTTTGGGCTTGATCATAGAAATGGGCTGTCTTTCAGAACTGATTAACTGTATAGAGAGTACTATGGGGTGTACATTGAAAGTATTTTTTCATATTATTAAGAACTTTCAAAAATATGAAGTAGGTTTTGGTTTATAACTAAAATTTATTGTATAAGCAGAATATTAAAAATGTCAATACAATATATTTAAAACATTTCTGCCAGGTTTTGCTTGAAGAAAGGATTTGGTTCCAACAAACTGATTTTTATGCATGCAAGACCCAATCAACTCTAATATAAAATTAAATGCATTTAATAAATGATGATAGGACAACAAGAAGAACAAGCAAATAAAACCACAGAATTTTCTTTCAGGCTTGTCTTAGGTGTCCAATCATCATTAAAGAAGCTATGGGTAAAATGCATTACTTCGGTAAGGATCTGCCCAAGAAAATAAGAGCAGCATATTAACTGGAGAAAATTCCATCGTCAGATAACTCTATTAAAAAATGCTAAGCCACTGATTGTAAGGAAGAGGCACTACTGAATTTTACAAAGAATTTTATTGTATTAACACATTTTATAGCTCTCTCAAACTTTTAAGATCTTAAAGTTTCTTTGGTTTTGATCTAAATGAGTTATTTGACTGAACGGTTCTAAATTTCTGGTATTCTGGTTCAGAGCCCTTGAAGGACTTGTTATAATTTCTATCAGGATAATGACAGTGAATGCTTTTCATGTTATTACTTGATAAGTCAACAGATTTAAACAATTTCTGCAATCTCACTTTGAAACACGGAGACAAATTATTAATCTAATGGAACAAGTATTCTGGTCTGTAAAGT
This sequence comes from Leptodon cayanensis, assembly GCA_027564655.1. Lineage (NCBI taxonomy): Eukaryota > Metazoa > Chordata > Aves > Accipitriformes > Accipitridae > Leptodon > Leptodon cayanensis. The sequence continues at coordinate 17,878,204 of JANXJC010000078.1, forward strand.
GTCTAAACTGAGGTTTTTATCCTGTTATTATGTGCTACAGCATATACTCTCACTGAAAGGGTATAAAGACCTGCAATTTCTCTTTTACTGAAACCGTTCAAAATACATCTAGCTTTGTATATATTTATAGCTGTCAATGAACTAGTAATGGTGAAGAAAATGAAACCCTCATATACTAATCAGAGGTAATGGACAGTTCTTAAGGTGACTGTATTCCTGATTAGAGGTTTGTAAGCTCAGAAATGATACTGGATGTCACCCTCTGCTGCTCAGATGTATCAGCTACTGAACAGATTTTAACTAGGGAAAAAAGCAAAGGATGTTTTGAAATGCAAATTCTGATCTCATATTTTCCTTCTATACTTATTATTTAATCTTTCCAAAATGTCTGAATAAAATCACAAAACATCACAGCCCTGCTTAATTTCAAAGCATCAAACTCCTTTAATTTAAAAAGCAGCTCAATTGTTATTTGTGTATGGGGAAGCTACAAAGACGTACATTATAACCACTCACTGATTAAGTTCCAAGCATATAATTTTGTTTCTATACTTCAAAATGATGAGTAGTCCTTTCTGGCTATGGAGAATGTAATACTATTTGGAGAATATTCTCCTTTTTCAGTATTCCGTTTTCTAGCATTTACTTAATAACAGCTAGCTAGATTCAGCTTAGTTGTGGGTTGCATTTTTTATGATTATTACTGCTCAATTCCATGCCAACTTGCAGCAAATGTGTTCATATAGCATAGATAATTATGTGTGATTTTCTCCCTTAATGAAAGATAAATAATTTGGCAGTCCTGCCTCATGTATTTTTTTCTATTTCAATACAACTCATTGTTTGGATTAGGTCTTTTTTTAATATGGTTTTGCAAGCAGAATAAAATGTGTTTCTTAGATCAATTATGTAGCTTTTAATGCAAGGTACTGCTATTTGTATTAGAGATTTGCATATGATCATTAAGCACTAATATTACACTACAATTTAATCATAATGTTATAGTTCTTTGTTTACAAACTAAATAATTTGCTATATAGACAGAACATTTTCAAAAGAAAGAGCAGAATGTACATTTATAGCAATCAAATAGAATAAAAAACACTAGTCAGTTCTAATTTCCATTAGATCCTATTTCTTCTTGTCAACAACTCTTAATGTAAGAAGAGACAAGTCGGGGCAGAACAGGACTGAACAAGGACAGAAATACTTGTGTAATAATTTCTATTTTCAAATCAGATTGTACTTCAAGGTATTAGTCTTACAAATCTCAGGTAGTTGTTATGGTTTCACACAATACGAAGGAGTGTTCAACAGAAAAGAAAAATTTCAACAAACTGACACTTGTACTTAAAACTGTGGTTGAAAGGGTAACCTTCACTTTTAATTTTTTAATTGCTGGGAGGAAATTTAATAATCTGCCAGAAAAGCTAGACAGCTCTACTTCAGTGTTCTCCAGTGACTATGAATGATGCATAAAGATGTTGAGTGCCACCCAGAACAGCCAGACAAAAAAGATAACAACCAGTTTGGCAGTTTTGGTTTATATGCTCCAGCAATTTTTCTGGAAAAGTGGGACACCACAAAAGAAGGAGAACAAAGCGGGGCAGAGTGGCTTAGGCAGGTCAGAGGGCTGGTTTGTCATCCTACATTTCTTTGCCTGCTGGAAGAGAGATTTACACAAGAAAAACAAATACTGAAAGAAGTAGGAGGAGAGAGAAGGGAAACAAGTGATCTTCCAATTCATCTTTTGGTTAATAATCCTTGCTAAGATAAATTCAGTAAGAAAAACATTGAGTTCCAATCAAAGGTGAATTGGTTACAGTTAAGGAGTAATATAAGTAAATGGCAACGCTAAAACCAAGAAATTAACTGTTTGCAAGTAAAATTTGTTTATGAGGAAATGGAAAAGTTTAATCTAAAGAATAACCAATGTGGAAACCTCCATGAGACCAATATACTTTGTTTTGATGGTGTGCTTTTCTTTGGTCTGCACAAACTGAAGCAGGTATTAGCATAATTCTGGCAGCAAAAGAAACCAGTCTACAGGTGACAGAGTGGATATGCAGCTGAATAAACCATTGGTTTAGAGCACTGCTGTGCAACAGTTTTTATACATTAAGTCAAGCTGTGTTGCTCAGACTGGGAAAAGGAAATTCCAGACATTTAGCTGCCTGGGGCCACCACTGGAGTAAAACATTTAGGTATGACAAGGTCAAGGAAGAGTCAGGGAAACAAAAGCTGGAATAACAGTTAAGTACTTGACCATCTAATATCATACCAGGCTAGAATTCCTTGGTTCTGGTAGCCAAGTTTAAAGCAGGTTTTCCCATATTGGAAGACAATGAGATCAGGATGGATGAACGAGAAAAGAACCAAGCCTACAAACTGAATTAGGATTAAACCCAGCGTTTCTTTGCCAACAGCCAAAATTAGCTGTCTTTGAAAGAACCTCTGTCTGTTCTAAGTAAACCTTGTAAGCAAGATGTGGTTGCAGAACATATTATACAGGAGAAGGGAGGGTGAGTGAAATGGTTAACTGTTCCTGTGTCAGGCACCTAGCATAGTAATGCACACAGTGCATTTCAGAGGTAGCTGAAGCACTGGTGCAGGTAGAGTTCCCTCTGTTTGAACTCTGAGGTAACTTCTCCAGTAAAATAGGGTAAATAGAGATTCTTTATTCCAATATAGCATCTGGAAGACTATATGCATCCAGAAGAGCAAACATGATAAATTCACTACTCAAATACTATAGCACAGTTTATATATTAGACTTTGGGAGATCATGTACTGACTTCACATATGAACTTCCAGAAAAGTGACTCAGTATATGTTTCACTCTATGCATCTCTAGTATACACAGATATACTATCCATCTACGACTTACAAGCACACATGTCCCCTCAAGACAAGTACTTAGAGCAATTATGGATTCACTATTCTTTCCCGTTTGTTGGAAAATGATTACAGAAAAGAGAAAGCTAGTAGCTAAAGCTCTCCTGCACACCCAACACTAAGCCATCAAGTTATTACAGAACACTTCAGTATTAGCTGAACCTCAGGAAAATCAGATAGGCTGTTGATGAACCAAATAGCTAAGAAAGAAAAAAAGGGTGGTGGGATGGAGAGGAGAAAGTCAGAATAGACTTACATATTGGGTCCTACTGTCTCCAGCAATTTTGTTTCTCTTTACTGTAAGGGGTTGAACCTCTTTATAATTACAAGTGCTACACTGCTGTGAAATCTGGAATACTGTTAAAGAAAGACCCATTATATCCACATCCTTAAGCCTCTGCAAGACTGATGCTATAGTTATTAGCCCATTGAACTTCGGGGAGTAAGAGACATAGTTTTGCATGATTTCCTGATTTCACTGGTGTCAATATATTCCATTTCATTATTTAGAATAAAATTTCTTATGAAAGTCATTATTCTGTTTGTATAAAAAAATTACCACCATATTTCCTTTTGTTGCATAAGTAATGCCCTTCAAAATCATTGCAAAATCTTAGTATTTGTGAGGCTGAAATGAGGACTAAGGACTGCAGGAAAATGACTAAGACTAAGTATATTCAAATAACCATCTATTTGATACAATAATGTCTTGGGATATTCAAAAGCAATTTGTGTTTTCACTGTGAACCAGAGAGTACGGATTAGCTTAGACTGTTTCTGTCATGTCAGTGAATTAAGCAGTTGGATTCACTGTTTTCAAAGGTGGTATTGTAAAAGGCAAATAAAATGTGATGTGCCCCTGTTCCATACAGTGTCTCCACTTGTTCCTTCTAGTACGTCTGTCTCATGCCATCTTGCAGCTCTCCAAGCCCTACTGTTTTTTGGAAAAGCCTTCCCACCTGCCTTTCCCCTTTATCTTTTATCCAACATACTGGAAGACAACATGTTCTGCAATATTTTGCTACAATAGGTCTTAAGAACTCTAGATGGATGCTAATCCCTTTGCCCCAGCTGCCAAAAGCTGCATGGTGCCTGAAGCAGCTGAGCACTGATTTTGACTGAAGCATCACACTGCAACAGCAGCTGCATGGGCTCCTCTACCTCCAGTCCCAATCTGACATGAACCCTGGGACAAGAATGGCAGTAAGGCCACTAACATTCTCTGCAGCGAGCTCAAGGCACAGTAGATTGTAGTAAGCAATAACCAGGCAAGAACACTCATGCTTTCAGGCAACATTTAAGGAGTACTTGGATCTTGTGCCAGTTCTCTGCACAAAAGCAAATTTCACTTGCAATGAATATGAAAAAAATTGTGAATTGGGCAGGAATGTAAATTTCCCATTATCACTGTGAGGCACAGCTTTTCACTTAGTTAAAAAAAAAAAAGGTTCAAAAAAATGTGAATGTATGTTTTTTCTGAGATATAACTTTTCTTTTCACACTTAAAAGCAGAAGAACATGAAGTGGTATTTGCTGTACCAGAATGAACAATTTATCCTCTGCAATTCTTAAATACTTAGGATATCATATTTTAAATTCAGAAAAGATCTTGCACATATAACCTACCTAATAATATAGAGGGGATCTACTCCTAGTCACAGACAGCTTTGATCTAGAGAGGAAGACAAAAAAGGAAAGAAAAATAAATCCAAACGTAATGAACACAGCCAATTTTACAAAGCTCTGGTAGGAGAACACACTGGCATATACCCTGTAGGCTTGAAAAGTACCTGTTTCAATATAAACCAAGTAGCTTTAAAGGGACCAGATTGTGACTTTCAAGATCAGACAGAAATGATGTTTAGGAATGTCACTCCAGAAAGTGCATCAGGAAAACCATGGTTCAAAAGCTTCTTGACACTCTCTTCCTTGCCCGTTTCTGTAGGCAGGTTTTTTATTTTCCCCATTCTTACTCTTCACAGAAAATCAAAATTTAATTTTAGACACCCAGGATACAGGAGGACAAGGAGAGGCATATCTTTCCCCCTCTACTGCTCCTATAGCATCAAGCAGGAGCACTGCAAGACCTAATCTGAAAGGGGTATGGTTCAATTTCCAAAACACTTTACTCATTATTGAGTCAGAGCTCTGAACTCATAATTTTTGTGACATTGGAAACAGGTCAAATTGACTTTCCTTTCAGGGAAAACCTGGCTCCAAATCATTGTCTTTGAACAAGTTTCCTGCTATTATATTTGTCTTGTACATCCTTTATTTTTTTTTAAATGTAATTTTCCACCTACTACTCAGAAGACTTTGTATCACTGAGGACTCCCTATTCTTACAGCACATTTCAAGTTCAAAGACTTTCCAGCAAGTTTTACTGTACTGAGAATGTTTTTCTTTAAAGGTTGCCATATCATTGTTAGCAAGTGACAACATGACCTTAGGAAGTTTCATATGGCAGAAAAAGGTACTTCTTTGAAGATTTATGATACCATAGAATGGAGTTCCTGAACAGTTATTCATAATGTTGTTTCTCAGACTCCCAGTCATGAAGAAAACAAAATTTAACATTGACAAGCACTTGCTTTTCACAGTCCAGGTTTTTCTGACCACATAATTTTGCTGTGTTTTCAAAAAATACTTAGATTTGTATATGCCAAATTGTTTTAAGCCTGCTGTCATGGTTTCAGCCCAGCCGGTACCAAAGGACCAGGCAGCCGCTCACTCACTCCTCCCGCCCCCCTCCAGTGGGATGGGGAGGAGAATCGGAGGAGA
>JANXJC010000078.1:17899826-17931638 GCA_027564655.1 Leptodon cayanensis
AAAAGAGATGTTTTTTATATAATTTTAAATAATTAGACATTGAAGTAACTTCTGAAGAGGTGAAATTGTAATGTCTGCCTTTCCTAGACTAAGAGCCAGTAATGCTGCTGGAGGGAGAAAGCCCACACCAATCCCAGTGGAAACAGACTTGAACTCAGGAAGTCATTAAGTGAAACAGTAAATGGAAATTACTCAGTAGCTGAGCTGCTGAAAAAGGACATTAAAGAGAAACGGGGAATTTTTTTCCTTCCTCCCCCCGTTCCCTCTTGAGGGTTGCTGAGCAAGAAATTTGTTTAAGGCAAAGACATAGGAGTGGGTCATCCTGAGAGATAGGTGAACTCCTTCTTACTCATAAAATACAGCATCCTCTAGAACAGAGAAAATGGAGCAATACATTCATGTATAGAAATGTGACCTTTACTGATGACAGACACCGACAAGAGAGAAAGAGCATCAAAGCCTTGATATAAACATTTTTAGGCAATTTTTCATACTCTGACATAAGCATACTTGCAAATTGTCACATCTTAACATTATGAGGGTCATTTTCTTTATATAGACTTCTGTAACAAATTTGCTTAACATCAACACGGACTGAACTGGTTTATTGCCATTATTCAGGTCTGGATCAACAAACACCTGATAAGACTAACATATGTAAATTTTCTTTTTACTCTTACAGATCTTCACTTTCTCTCCTTCCTGGATTTTCTTTTTTTTTTTTTTTTTTTTTTTCTTTTTTCCCTAAAGAAGTCTGGCCCATAGTCAGCTTGGTTTGCTTGGCTTTTGTGTTTTTATTCTTATTCCCTTCACATCAGGACAAAATACATGACTTGGGTTCTGTGGGAAGAGATGACTGGAGCTGATGCTTCAGTTGGTCATAGCCATTAAGAAAAACAGCTACTGGCATCCAGCAAGGAATTAAGAAGAGGTGGAAGAGCAGCAGGAGAACAGAAACTTTTCTGGGTAGTTGCCTTAGTGTCTTCTGTGATTTCTTTTTTATTATTACTGTGTGTTTAATTTGGCTGTCTTGTAATGTTATGTAAATGTTGTATTCTAGGGTATGATCAGTGACTTCAAGATAGCTTCATCAGCTTTCCCTTCATTGAGAATGAACAGAAACAATTATTCTCCGGTGAGATGATAACTCAGGTTGGTATTCAGAGAATAATCTTCATCCAGTGTAAATATCAAAGATGTTGATAAAATGAAAATTATTTTTGCTTGCCTTCACAGACTTTGTCCTCAAAACCTGTGGTTTTTAAATTGATAAAAATAGTTACTTAGTTAAAAAGCCATTATTTTAAAAAAGAAAAGGAGCATAAATCAAAAAAAATTTCATTGAAGTCATATAAACACTGAATATATGGTCGAACGTTGCTGGTCTCAGATCATTGCTATTTTTATAACTTTGGCAATATTTTCAAAAGATAGCAGTTCCAAATGTGTTTTAAATAATTTGTTCCCTATTCTTTAAAAAAAATCATAATGGAGCCATAATTTAAAGATGGTGTTAGGGGAGCTGTGCAGAACAGTATGAATGACTTCGCAAAAGCTCTGTTATTGCTTTGGCTAACTCCTATATGATAAATAAGGTAAATGCATGGTCAACTTAACTGTGGCACGGCTTTAGAAAAAGCTTAATTTATAGCTCCACAGTTGCTATTTTCCTTGGAAAATGTCCTTCTTTATTTTTGAACTATTTATTCTTATTCAGTGTGGAGATGCCAAACACAGACACATTCTCATGCATCTGACCATAAACCAAGACGGTGTGTATCAAGAGGCCTCTCACTTTTCTACAGTAGTGAATGTGTAATATACAGTAATAAACAGCCAACCAAAGGGGGTTCTTGGGATTTTTCATTTACTTCTTTCATCCTTCCTGTCTTTGCTAGATTCTGTGACAAATTAATTCACTCACTGTTACTCCTTACAGACTTCAAATAATTCTCCTGTATTTTCTACCCACTCCAACCAAGCTCAAAACTGCCCTAGGAGCCTTCGTCCTTTTTATATAGGTTTTGGGTTTTTTTGTTATTCATATAAAGCATACATATTATATCTCTTCTTAACAAGAAGTGGTTTTTGTGGTCCCAGTTAAATATCAAGTTAATGCCTTCTGTCCTCTCACAGTGTCCCCAGAGGAGTGATCAGGGAGCAATTCTATTTTTGTGGCTCAGTGTTGGAACCAAGAACAACACAGGAAAATTCCTTTCCATCAATGTCTTTGAAGTTTCATCTTGACAACTGTCTGCTGCCTGCCATAGGGATGTTCAGGACAGCCTTCTAGCCCTTCCTACATTCCCAGGCGTAATGTTCTTATGGAAGCAGTTTAAATTACAATAACTCCCAAGCACCAACTGTAAATTTTAATAGATCAGCCCCTTGGGGAAACAAGTCTAAAAAAATCCAGTGCACGTTAGAGGGTGACCCTGCAGAGCGCTCAGACCTAAGCATGGCAGAGCAGTGCCAGGGTAGAGCTGAGTTAGAAGTCTGGCTTCATGGGACCTGTCCAGTTGCATAGGGACAGATCAAACCCTGCAGACCCTGCAAGGAAATGCTTTTCTGTCTTACATGACAGAGTTCATTTCTTCCTTCCCACTTCTGATTATGTCAGTCATGCCCCAGCTTAAGGAACAGGAATAATCCAGTTTGTATTGAATTCATGCAACAATCAGAAGAAACTGTACTGTAGTTAAAGAAAAGAAAATGTAGGCTGAAGTAATAGGAAAATTAATATAAAGAAAGAATACAGGAATGATGATGCAGAGTGTACCTAGAAAGAAAAATACCAAGCATCTGTCTCATGAGATCTTACATTGTTTGAAAAACTACACGTGACCATGAAATGAAAAGAAGAAACTACTGAATACACAAGGCTTGGAAGATTTATAGCAATATTGTTCCAAAATTTTACATTCCTACATTTCTTCAACTACCACATATTTATTTTTATATTGATATATATATACTCATGTGTACATATAGGTATATGTATATTTTAATGACAGATTTCCAGGTACAAAATGTCTGGCATGGCAAATTCTTATTAACATCCGTTTGTGTCAGTTCCAAAAATAGTATTAGGCAAAATTCATGCTTTATCTAAAATCAAGTTTCTGCAAAGAAATAACATCAGGAATTAAATGCATCAGTAGAACAGTTTAGTTAGTAACTCATCTCCTACAGCATAATACTTACAAAGCATATAATAATAATTAATTATAATCTAATACTTTTAAAGAAAGCTATAACTGGTTATATTACCCAAAATGATACTTACTACTGTGTGAAAAACAAAATTTATACATTATAGTAATATCACTTTTAACAAGTTTTTATGAAGAACCCACAACGCAGTTACGACAGACTGCCAAAATGACATTTTGTGCCATATTTAGATATGAGCCCTGAACTTTTCAGTTGCCAGAGGCAGAGGGAAGAGTCTCCTAATGTTCTTTTTTCCTACTTCCCTTGATTAGCATCAGCTTTTATGTAAAGTCAGACAAATTAAATGATCTGTGGCAGTGTTTGTTATTGAACATCCAAAGGGATTAAATTTCATATATTCAGCAATGGATTGAATGTGCCTCAAGAAAAATGTGAAACCAATAAACTACTAGATTATAGTTTATGATACCATATGTAATGTCATCAAAGAAAGTGAACAGCAGTCTCTGAAATACACAGTCTCAGTGCAACAAAAGCACTATATTCATATGTTCAAGATTGAATGCTGGCTTTAAAATTTAGCAGGAGCTAAATTAGAATTAGAATTAGAATTTAGCATTTTCTAACCTGAAATCAGCCCTGTAAACCTTTCCTGATGAAATGAATACAATGGAGCTGTCTTAACATAAGCTTGCCTAGTCACTTTTTGTACAAGTCATTAAGTAAATGATGGCAGCACCTTGGAAACTATGAAGAGTGAGGTTAAATAACAAATATTTTAATTTGGATGGAAACAACTTGCCCATATACAAGTAACCTCAAACAATACAAAATCTCCACAAACTCTTCTAAGCTGTGGGCAATTCAACCAGTTGGAGGAAACAGCTCAGCACCAAAATAGGATATAGGTAATGTTTTTCCTTCTTTCACCACAAACTGTACCTTGTAATTAGACACATACCAAACAACTTCACTCTGTCTGCTGATTGCATACAGTTCTTTATTACACACACACACAGGAGTTATGTTCTACATAAAACTATTTACTTTTGTGATTTTGTCATTTATCCTATAGGTAGTAGACTTGTCTTTGCTCCAGCGCCATTCTGCAATAACAAAGGAGAATGAAAAATGTTAACTGCAAAGCCTGTGTAAGGGAACTGCATTAAAATGTTCATAGCTTTTGCAGTCAAGTTGAACTCACTCTCTCACTTCTCATTTGCAATGTGTTTGTTAGCTACCACTGGTATTATGAAATGTTTTCTTTTGAACCAAAACATCATTTTTTCAATTTTTTTTTCTTTAAAGGGATTTAAGTACAACATTGACCCATATACTCCTTTTGTCTGTTAGCTTAGCTAATATCTCTAAATACTGCAGCACAACCACATCAAAGGCGGGATTAAGTTTATCCAACCTAAACCTGAACTTCTCATTCCAATGAATAGAAGGCCAACACATACTCAGGGATTTGACACAACTATGCTGTCTGCAATTCATTTAGTAGTTTTGCTTATGTCTTTCTTTTATAGTTCCCAAATATATTTTTATTCCCTGTGGCATTCTGAGTCACAGTAAAAAATTAGATGCAAAACTTAATGAAGGAAAGTATTTATAGCTGGAAGAGCTGGTCCTAATCCTTCCCTTATTCTCCCTTTTTACTGTCCTTGTAGTAATGAGCCTACAGCAGCACTTCAGATTATTTCCTTACAAGTCATTGCAGATAGACAGGAGGTGCAATGATAGTTGTGGCAACAATCACCTTCCGAACTCCTGTCTGAAAACTTTGGAGTAGGAATTTAGAACAAAAATGTCAGCAAAGGTACTGCTGGGCAATGAACTTCTAGTTTGAATGGCGCTGCACTACACAGATAATGAACACTGATAGGAAAAATATAGCCTAAGTATTGAATATATAAAAATCTTGCACCTTGATATTTTTTCAGACTCAGAATTATTGCCATGCAACTGTATTTTATATTATTTGCTTTATAGTGGGACATTCCTTAAATTATGGAATTAGCACATCTCTTTACTATTATTACAAGTATTTTTTACATATTTCTAAAAGTAGGGAGAGTAAGTCCTCCCAGAGAATGACTGAAATATGTAATTACATTATTTCCCTGGCTAAGTGGTACCATAAATGCACAAGGTGTCAAGCAGTGGGGAATGTATCAAACACAACACCTACCTTAAGAGCATATCTGAAGTAATAGGTCAAGTACAGCACATGACAGAACAAAACTGATGCAGAGCTAAACCCTTCACATCACTCACCAAGTTCTTAAAATTTAGCTGCTGTCTCCAAGAGAGATGAAATCTTCATTGGACATATTTTATGTGCAACAATTTTCTCCTCTGCTAACGAATCCTTTTTGAAGTACTTCTTGCCTTCTTGACTCAGGTCACATTCAGTAATAGATTAATACTTCATATATTTTCTGTCAAGACTATATCTTGCACTTTGATAGTGTCAGTTATCTAATAGGACTTATCCACCTCAATCTTCTATGCCTAAGAATAATACAATTTGTAAAGGATAAGATATTAAACCCTGGATATTAGGGTTCTTAGAAACAATGTAATCTCCAGCTTTCAATATATTGGCTGTCTTGACAATTTATCACTGAAAACAAAAGAGGAAACCACTGAAAATGACATTCATTAGTCCTACCGAGGATTTCTTTCTGAAAGCACAGAGATTTAGCTAGAACTGAGAATGATGTTTACTTATTTTATCAACTGTAACTTTCCCCTTCATTTAAAAGAGAAATTAAAGTTGCTCCATTATCAAAACTGAGCTTGAACAGAACTGCTGAAATCCTAAGGCAGATGTTCCAACAATAACTTTATTTTCCTCTTGAGAATATTCAGAATGAATTCTTATGGGTTATGCTGGCATAATTTTACTATACCAATGGAAAAAATGCTTCATCCATAGCTTTGTTCACCAGAACTCAGAACCCTATCAAGTTAATAGGCAGATTTTACACAAGTTCCATTAGAAATGTATAGTCTCTTTATGGAAACCATCATTATGTTGCCAAGTCATAGGAAAATACATTCACAGTGATTAATATTTCAGAAAAAAAAGTCAAAATATACAACAAATTTACCATGAATTACCAAATAATCTCTAAAGATGAGTTATCTTTTTGTTTTCTTATGACAGATATGAAAGGTCTGTCTTTATAGTAGTGATGATCCTTCGAGCACAGAAAAAGTATGTGGGAGGCATTTCAAATCACTTGGATTAGACTTGCTAACAGCAAATTGTTATGCTATAATGTTAGTAGGGTTATACTTAAAATGTTCTATTTTCCTAAAATGAGGATATGGCTCTATAAGGAAAATCTCTGGCATTTTTTGAAAGGAAAACCTAAAATATATATATATTTATAAAATATGTGAAGTCAAATATAATTCAGCAAAATTATTATTCAGATAGTTTTATTGGTGTTGATCAAACTAGAGTAATGGTTGAGGTGCTGTTGAGATGTAGTAGAAAAGTAGAGAAGCCTACTTTACAGTACACATCAAAGTAAAGAAATGAAAATTATTTTGTAACATTTTCTTTTGATACTAGGCAGGAAACACAATGCAGTTCATTGCCTCTGGGCGCTTGTAACAACAGATTCAGTCTGAAGTATGTCCAGGCCTGGTTCTTTTTTATGTATTTTGATTTAGTGATGGAACAATGGCATCCGAAGTGACGTCAAAAGAGAAAGGCCATATTTTGCCATTATTTTATAGGTTTCATTTATGATTTCTAAAAAAACACAGTGTCTCTAATGTTTCCCACTAAATTAGAACATTAAATTTATAATTCAATGTTTTTTTCTTTGCATCTGTTTCTGGAAACACAAACCCAACACAAATGAAAGAAGGTATGAGATAAGCAAGGGTAGATTTGGAAAGAGGAAAGGCAGAGAGATTCATTTTGGGGAAGGGGAAAGGTGGCTTCTCCANNNNACATAATAGTATAACAATAGAAATAAAGTCCAATAACAAACCTGAAAGTGACTTGTGGATGAATCAACAGATCCAAGATACTCTGTGGTTTTGTAAAAATGTAGGAATAGATATTTAAATATATTCTTTTCATTTTCAGTACCTTATATATGGGTTTTGTTCTTTTGGAAAAACTAAGAAATCTATGAACTAGGTAGATGAAATGTATGTAAGTTTTTTGTCTTTAACTTGTCAATACAAAAAAGTAACACTTCTAATTTTACCCTATACGGCAAATGGGAATTAACTGTAAGAGTAAAATGAATTGTTCATCACAGCTTTCAAATTATACTACATTTATGTGTCAGATTGGGAAGTCTGCCTCTTCTAATCATTTCACCCACCCTGGGTATCGACACTGAATAAACATTGAGCAACCCTTGAATAAAGAGGTACCTTTTCTCCTCTTGTACAAGACTGAATGGGATATCATGGGTCTTATTTCAGTGCTCTAGTCAATGCTATGTATTTGCCTTCCTTATTTTTGCTGAGAGTTTTCATTTAAAGTTTATTACACTTATAAAAACTTCCCAAAGAGGTTTTATGATGAACTTAGTATCTACTGGTTAGAAAGATAATATCATGTTGACTTTCTTTTAGATGTCAAATTCATTGTTGTTGATTGCAACATTTCCGTTTCTTTGGGTTTATTTATTTTTCTAATACAGCAGCTACTAAGCTGATATTATGTAGATAAGAATGATTAAGAACTTCTCAGTGCATCTTTCTCAGAAAAAGCACCGTTATTTGCCTTCCTTCCCAATCATTTAATCCCCTAAGTAGCAAATAACCCAGAGCAGTTGGTGGGGGGTAAGATGCATTCTGAGATAAGCTTCCTGGTGACAGTAGATTATCTCTGCTGTAAACTTCCCTCCACATCCTTCTCTAAACTTTCCTTGCCTTTCACAGCACAGACAGATGTGTTTCATCATATGGGGTGCTTCTAAGGTTAGGAGTGGTATAACACCATTTTCAGTTTTTGTGCCCCCTAAGAAGTGGGGAACCTTTTACAAATTTTATATACTTATATGAGGCACAACTTTTTCTATTACCTTGCTTTTACTACAGACTTTTGGAAACACTTTAGAAATGCTACCTGCACAGCCAGAAGCTTGCAGACAACAGTATGAAAGTCTCTTCTAGGAACTCGTTGAGGAAAAACAGGAAGTTTAAAGCATCAATGGTTATAGATAAAAAAAAAAAAAAAAGTTTCCATTAGCAATAAAGATTTTTTTTTTTTAAAGGATATTTCATAAAAATATCTTAATTTAAGCACAGATCCAGAGGAGGAGCCAAATACTTCTAAGGAACTATGCTTGGCTTTCAGTGTCAGTCGTAAACTGGCATGTGATTTTAAACTCTCTCATGTTAAAATGACAGAAACATGTAAGTTGAAAGGGACGTCTGAGTAGGGGGTAATGATCACCTCTCTTGACCTGCTAGCTATGTTTTCCCAATGCAGACCAGGAGGCTGTTAGCTTCTCTTCACTGCAAGGGCATATTGCTGGTTCATCTTTAACGTGAGTCAGGTAGTAGTCCCTTTCTTTTCCAATTAACCTATGCCTGGTCTATTTACAGATTTTTGTAAATTGACAGCTTGATGTTAGATGAGAAGACATTAAACACAAATTTCACAGCTTTCAAAATGTAAAGGAGAAAATGCACTTCCTATTTTCACAGAACAAACTCAATCTACCAAAAAAAAAACCAACCCCAAACAACCCCCCAAAACCCACCCCAAAAACCAGACAAAGAATAGGGAGAGTCAAAGGAAGGAAAAAGTTAAGACAAGGAGATGAAGAGGAATAAAATTCATCAAAATATCACATTTGAATAGTTGAGGGATTAATATCAGAATTAGACTTTCTGCATATTCTGAGACCAGTTTTCACTTTTGCATGTACTCACATATTAAAAAGACGAAGAGTACATTAAGACCATATTTATGAATAGGTATATTTTCATGTGAGCAACAAATCATATACAATGTAATAAATATTTCAGTAGATTTGCACCTTTTCTTGAATATGCCATGTGATATTTTTTAGAAGGGGTGATGTGATTTTCTGGTGTTAGAAACAGGAAAAATCATAGCTGGAACTACTAAGTGATAACCAATAGTGGCACTTTTGAGAAATTTCAATCCATCAGCTAATGCATTTATGCAGTTCTGTAAAAACTGGTACTCCATTATGTGTATATCAATAGAGCAGAAAAGCTCAGAAGATCCTGTCAATTAAGTAAATGTGCACATGGTTTTCATAAGGCATATTTGGTAACTGTAGTAAGAACATACCCTGTGACCATAATTATCCAGCAGAAGTAAGAAACCTCTCACCGTGTCTTATTTACTACTTGCAGCAATAAGAAAAGAATGAAATTTCTCTCTTATAATTCACATTAAACTTTTTTGGCTATTTAGGAGGTTTTTCTCTACAGTAAGAAGGATTTGTACGTGTATCTATAATTGCTGGTCTTACAGATCAGATTATGTCTTTTTTCTTCTAATCTGAAACAAACAAAAAAAATCTGTAGGTAGTTTGGGAGTTTTCTTTTGCTTTTGAAGAGTGGAGTAATTCTTGCCATCCCCCAAACTGTAATATCATGGCAATTATGTTTTAAGTTTTTAAGTCACCAACCAAAGAAATTCCACCCACTTTTGGAAAATGAGGAAGTATGAATAACAAAGTAGCACTGGCTTCAAAGTCAAATTTATTAGGGGGCTAGGTTTTGTTCTGAGGGTATTGATTTGTAAGAGTCTGGAGCTTTAGACAAAGGTGGATACAGAAGTTACTGGTCCTCCATGATTTCACCTTACATCATTCTTTGCCATAGCAGTATAATTCTCAGAAGGGCTGAACTGACCACGAAAACAGCTCAACCAAAACAAGTGAAACAATTCAACACTTAGATGGTCTTTTCCTACCTGTTTTATGATGTAGCCCCACAAATAGTTCAGCTGGCAGACATGTGGGGTTGGTTGAAGAGGAACAGTTTCAGGAGTTCCAGGGATTATTAAAGCTTCACCACTGAAACCAGTGTCTCATGATGTATTTACCTCCTCTGGCCTACAAGCCTTTTTTCCCCAAATTACTCCACTAATTCTAGTGGGATTGCTTGGCAAGACCATGGGTTGCCAAAGCTGGGTTTGAATTATATTCTTAGTGACAGACTCTATGTTCCAGCAATATAATTTTTAACAAGATTAGCAGTCAAAATATTTTGCTTTATAATCCTCTTTTTCTCTCTCTTTTTCTTTTTTTTTTTTTTTAACCTGGATAACCTCTAAGGCACTGTTTTTTTTAATATTTTTGTTCTAAAAAAAACCCTGGAAGACAGTAATTATTTCTATTTATTCAGATATAATCACATACAGTTTCCATGTCTTTGTGAATAGCAGTTTATGTATTCACAGGTTTATGTGTATATACAGTATAAATGTAGATATAGAGCCTTATCTAAGGATAATGTACAAACAAGAATTCTTCTTGTGATACCCACCAGTCCTGCATCTTAATAACAGTGTTTTTCAGGGCTAATTTAAAAAAGCAGAACCTTGAAATATCATAATAAAGTCATAATTTCTAGTCTGATGCACTTATATTCCAGGAAAGCATACTCAACATACATAATTTCTGTATAAAATGTGTGATATGTGTATCTGCAGCACTGCAGAAATGGCAAAGGCCCAGGTTACTGATTCTTTGCTTCACTGCTTTTAATACAAGTCATCTAACAAGGTAATGAGGTAGACGACAGGAAATTTAATATTAATTTTGCATGGCCTATTCAAACCTTTTTTTTACAAGAGTTTTTTGTGATTTACCTAAACTAATATTATCTAGTCAGAGACATCACTATCTGGATCTATTTACACAGAACAGTATAACTTACTGCAACACAGAATTTACCATTGCCAACATTATCCCTTGCCTACAGCAAGACAATAAAATCTTAGCTTTCCAAAGCAAGAGTCTTTTTATGCAATGCTGCAGTTGATTTCCTTTTCTACAATTGATTTTTATTATATTCCATAGTCAAGCACTTTCAGCAAATTTAAAGATTATTTGCAATATGTATTCTTGGAACAAACCTGCTGTAGTCATACAAAGAGTTCTGTAAACTATTCCTGTAGATGCATCTTACAGTTTAATATGCTCAGATTAAAAAGACCATCACAGCATTTTATATGCTGATGGTGGCAAAAAAATTTACAATGGGCAAATCATTGATAAACATTACTTTTAGGTTTGAGAGCCTACTCCACATACAGCACTGCAGGAAATTGTACTTAATCAAATGAACTTTTTTTTCTGGAAACATCTTAATTTGGACCCAGTCTTTATCATAAAAAAGATCTTTCTAGTGACCTTTTTTCCTATGTACATTAATGCAAAATAGAACATGTGTGACTAAGGACAGACAGGCAGTATTCACAGTACACAGTTTCCCATTTACTAGCACTACAATAGATAGGTAAACAGTCATGGCAAATTTTCTGAACAATGGAATATTGGCTGACGTTTATTTTACACTTTCATTCAAGCAGTCATTGAAATGACATTTCCACATAAATGTCCTTTGATCTGGGATGGCTGCTATTTGCCACATGAGCAAGTTGCACCATTGATTGAAAAGGCACAAAAGTTGAAAGGAGTTGGACAGTGATACAAAGGGCTTGTTCCCTATAATGTAACTGTTTTTCATCACATTGCCTTGTGATGCTAGAGATGGAAATGTCAAGTAGGGCCTCTTGGCCACATCTTACATTCTCAGGTGGTTTGCTTGGCATGGGAACAGCAAGGACTTGCCCTTTGACAGACTGTGAGAAACTGCTGTGCTTTTCTGCTCTTTTATTTCCTCCTGTTCAGGGCATGGTTCTGTTTCCAGGATTATCGTCTTTACAAATGTGTGAAAAGGACTGCAAGCCTAGAACTTCTTCAACTGTGCCATCTGGGCTAATAAAACATACTACTTTGTCCCACAAATCTAACTGTTCTTTCATCCAGAGACCATCACAGTTGCAAGCATACCCTTAGCAGAAGAATGTGAGCATTTTCATCCAGCAACATTCCTGCTGTTGTACAGGGATAAGATGCTGGCAAGACGCTGCCTTGCTGTCTCTCAGTAGCACCTCACAGCTTGTGGTGCCTTTTGGTATTTTTAGCTAACAAAACCTAAGTTTACCATAGGTTGCATTTTTGAGCTGGGACTGGACTGAAGAAAGGCATCTACTGAATGTACTCAAAGAGGTATGATGAGATGTACTTTAAGCGCATGCTTCATATCTTCTATCCACTGAGAAAAAAAGGTACATTCGTTTTTTTGTATACTTTTTAATAGTGATGATTGGTTCTTTGAAGGACTGAATTGCTTCAAAAATAGATGTTTTACGAAGTTTATTTAGGTATTACATTAATAATTTAGAAAGTTTCCCTCATTGTTCCCTCTTTTTGCCAGGAAGCCAAGCTTTTGCATTTATATTAATTGCGGAGGTGTTGTTTTCTCAGTTACTCAGTTCATTAGCAGCGCAAAAGACCTGAAGCTCTGGTGGTATAAATTTTTTAGAGAGGTTCACCTTTCTCAAGGAGCAATGAAAAGGGCAAAGTCATGATATAATTTCTCATTTTATAATGGGGAATTTATTCAAGCATATTTTTGTTACCATTTATCACTGAGGACACCTTACAATTAAATGCCTTCATTTGCACATAAGTAGCCCAGAAACCTTTTAAATTCCCATGCAACTCACTCTGGATTTTCTTTCTTTTTTTTCTTTTTTTCTTCATTTTCACTTAGTCTCTCAACTCACTGCTGCAGCCAGTAATATTCATGCCAACACGGTTAACAGTTTTATGCTTGCATATTTGAAGAATCAGTCTTTAATTAATAGCAAGAGGCTTGTCAAAAGTGCAACTGAAAAATAGTTTGCTTTAAAGGTATATTTGAGAACACTGGGACAAAGCAAGTTTGCAGGATGGAAACTATCCATATATTTTTTCTCTTGAATTCTCTACATATGAGTTAATTGAAACAATTGTTTTCTATTGCATGACAGACAGAAGATCAGACACTGCTTAGAGTCATAAATAAGACCTGTTAACAGGTGATATAGAACATTTTCAGATGAACAAGTTAATTCCCCAGGAGCCAAACAGACTCCATAGCCCAAGTACTTTGGTCATTCCCATATTTATACAAACTCATCCTCACATCACTGGTTGTCATTTAAAGCCACTCTCATAGAGGTGCTTCATTACACCACTATCATTAAAATGGTCTCATGAAAGTATTTTTCACTGTTCTATATATTATTTCTCTGCCAACAGATTATTTTTTTTTTAATAACAGGGATTAAAGAAAAAGAAGAGAGAGGGAGAAACTGAAATCTCTCCCTGTAGTGATTATTTTCTTTCTACAGTGGTTAGATGTGCACAGGTGTCCATGCCAAGAATTGAATTATTGAAACATTAATTATAACATGAAGGGCATTGATGTATTTTCTTTGAGTTACTGGAGAAGTATACAGAGACTTACTATATAGGAGCATCTCAGCTGTGGGATCACAGTGGAAAAAGTGACCTCACCTTTGCAGTCCCTGTCATTCACAAACATCTACAGCTTGGACAGGAATTTACGTGAATTACAGTTCAGCAAAAGTTGCTGGCATCCAAGGGCTAGCAATAAATTTCTTCTTGCCCCACAGCCACCCTCACTATGCACAACTGGTATCATAAATTGTTCTGTCTCTTTTCTTCTCTTTAATTGCTTTTCTCCACTCCAATCCTTCTGTATTGTATTCCAGCCCTTATTTTTGCACCTATGTCTACCACCTCCCATCTGCCTTCACTTTGAAACTTATGCTTCATGTTATACGCTTATGTCATATCTCAGCTTTTACCCCATAAACTGAGGAAATGGTGTTCCTCTGTGCTCTCCAGAAATATCAGGAGATCCCACAACTCGTAACAACCCTGGACAACACCAGAGCAAGCACTTTTGCAAGTACTGACGGCATTGTGTTTACCAAGCCACTGGTGATTTATCTCAGGGTTATTGGCTCAAGAAAATCTGTAATTTTGAAACCTGTAGATGTAACGCTTTTTACAACAAACTGCTTTGCGAAGCATATGCTACCTGTGCATTTGCAATGTGAGGAAAGTAGACGAAGCCTCTTCTCAACTCTGAAATTAGTAAGAATATAAATTCATAGGAACATTACTAAAATAAACACCAAATCACCTACTTTGGGAGCCTGGGTGCTGTGGTGAAATGGTTGACAATATAGAAAGTAGAATTTATCCATTTCTACTAACCTACCTCAACCATCAGTATATAGTATGCTTCTATTTATCAGATTTATGTCCTACTTCACCTAGGCATATCATATGCTCTTGTAAATGTTATAGGATAAATTCTGCTAATGTTTATTCTACATTGTTAGTAAGCTGGAACACCTAATGCATAAAAAAACAGAGATAGGAGCGTGATTAATAAGCAAGCCACTTTTCCATATGAAAACTGAACCAGGTGGACAGTTAGGAGCATAGGAGGAGGGTGCCTTTGTACCATGAGCAGCAGAGGCACTGGGCATTTACCCCACAAAGCAGGAAAGTTTCTTCTAGGAAGGTGGAAGAGCTTTTATAACCAAATTTCCCTGCCAGCTGCATGCTATTCTGCATACCCCAGCCCCTTCTGCCTCCCAGCTGCTGCCCTAGAGCAGTAGGGAGCCGCATGCCCTGCTTGGACTGCAGCTGCAGGAAGCACACAAACCCACCATCACCCACACAAAACCAGAGTTACGTGGAGGGGGGGGCTCAGTCCAGATCTTCTCCTGAGGAAACCAATAGAAAAAAAATTAAAAAGTCACTTCTGCTTGCCCTCCTGCTTCCTTTGGGTTGTCCTCCCACAAATGTATTTCCTGACTTTCTCCCACGCTGTTCCCTTACCAGGAATGGCATTTCCACTCTCCTAACATAATACCAATTTCTTACTAAGTCGGTCTTCAATATCGACATCTATCAAGGCATTTACAGCAGGAAGACACTTCCATCCACAAAACTCTGCAGAGCATAACTTTTTTGACGAACTACAAGAGTCTGGCATTTGTGTCATATATATATCATGAAACATATAAGAGATCTTATTAGCCTTATTTTTCTAATAGCTGAAGATGTCTTTCATTTCATTTCTGCTTCTGTTGATTGCACAGTGTTTGCAAGACAGGCCTGTTGTTTTACATTTATGTGTGTTAAAAAATATTGCATAGAAACAATAGTATCCTTTGTCTCCAGTGAGATCAACATTGAACCCTTAGCTTTTAAATTAAAATTATTTTCTCATTTCAAGTGCCACAAGTGAGTTGATTTTCTTTTTAGGTGGCTCACGCAGTTTGAATTTACAGATCCAAATGTTTATTTTTATCTACTTCAGTATGATCAATAGGCATCTGTCTCCTTTCTCTCTTCTTGTAGTTTGCAGCTCTTTTTGGTCTTTATACTAATAAAACAGCATTAAGTTGTCTGGATAGTCAACTGGGTCTCACCATTTTCTTCCAGAGACCCAGATGAAAGTAAATATCTTCATTTATTTTTCTTGTTTACCTTAAGTTATGGAAGCATTTATAGTATCCTATAGCTCTTTAAAAGTTATAATGAAATCATATCAACTTGCCTTGCTAATCTTTGTGAAGTTTATTTCATTGTTTGTCTAAAAAACACTCCACGTTATTCTGATAAATAAATAAAGTGAAAATTTTTAATATATTCTTCCCTAAGTTAAGATAGGGTTTTTTTGACATTGTGAAAGGAAAAGCAGAAAGTAAGAGAAAACATCAGTAAGAAAAATAAATTTTAACAAGGAGCACAGAGTTTTCAGCTGTGGACTATAATGTAATATTTTATTTCAAACAAAAGCAAAGGAATTTCCATGTAGGTGTAGGCAAACAGTAGCAATGCCATGACCTGATCTTTTTTGTTTCACATGGGAAAGGAAAATCAGTAGAGCATACATAGGCATCTGAATCTGCTTACTAACATAAATAAACACGAGCTATAAAGAAAAAGTCTCTTCACTAGACTACTTTTCACAGAAAACAGTAACTGCTCTGCTAATGTTATCTTTTAAAATTTTGTTTTATGTTTGATATTCTAAGAACAAGTAAAATATTGTATTACATAATACAATACATACATACATAACAACATACATAAACAACACTAGACAGGGATCAGTTCTGAACTGACATTTCCCTGAATGTAATGTTCCAAACTGGAGCAACCTTTGCATAGGAGTCATTTGTAATCCCTTCCTCTTAGAAAGACAGCTCGATGCAAATGTGCTTATTACATCAAATTTAGGCCAAAACTGTAGCTGGCCTAACCCAGAAAATTGCCTTTGGCTTGAAAGAAGTAACTTCAATTTACAATAGAGAAAATTCAATTCCAAAATATCTGTGGCACAAAACCCATTGAGAAGTCTAGACTGGAACTTTAAAAAAGGAAAAATAAAAATTTAAAAAGTGACACTCAATTGTGTATGAGTTTTTGTTCCCCATGAAAAAAAGGTGTGGCTGGGTCTCACTTCAGGTCCCCATGTGCAAAACCTTTCATTTTTCAATTGAGAAAACAATTCTCATTTCAATACTGATGGTGTGTTTGGTACTGTTATTTTATTCTAGAAATTGTATTGGCTTCTTTCTGGTTTTGTTTCACTTCTTGCAGTTAGATAACAACAATTTCTAAGGAAAGATAATGTTTTCCTACTAAAAAAAGATTAAAAAAAAGAAGCCTATAATTTGAGATCAGATTTTTTTTTTAGTACTTTGATATTTTCCCTTTTCTGTTTGGAAAATATTAAAATCATGAGACAGCTTTTTTCTTCTACTTTTATTATATTTTTTCCTTTATTCCCACTGCTTTTCTAGTGTGGAGAAAAGATATGGTGAAAGAAAGAAAAATGGAAGTTAAAATCAGATTTTTTTAAAGCAGTTTAAAAAACTGTTTTTAAAACAAGATATTTGATATATAGATTGAAAAAAATACTAAAGCATAGAAAAAAACTTTCACATGTTTTGAGTTATATCATGATGCCAGAACACAGGTAGTTGAGGAGAATCTGTTTATCACAACAATACACTGAAAACAAGTGCAAAAGTTGCCTGAAAGGAAAATTCAGTCTGCCTTATTAAATACCTGCTTTTTTGTTGTCCTCTAATGAGGAAAATCTTTTCCTCTAATGAGGAAATTACAGTTTTACCTACAAAGTTACTGTGCAATTCAGCATATTGGGAGGGTTTGGCAAAGCAACTGTTATACTAACATACCATAACAGTGAAACAGGAAAGTAATGTTCAAGCAGCAAATAGTTTCAACATTAAGGATACAAGATGTACAGAGAAACATGTATCTCTCTTAGCATGTCTTTCATTCTTTGACTTTGCTTTTCTGCATTACTATATATTACTTCTCATAGTTATGTGAATCTGAGAATTATACTGTATGTTGCATCTATTCCCCATCTAAGGAACTAAATACCTAAGCTAAGATACTATATTTGCAAAAAGAGTAATGTTTGCATCTCTAGGTCCTGGACTCCCAGGAAAAAAAATCAAAATCCACAGATATATATCTATCACCAGAAGACCACACCTGTCTGTTTCTTATTAAGCATATCTGATCCAACACCATGTTCCAATAGCACAGACTTGTATCTCTGCTCCTTTGAAGCCTTAATGAAATATAAGGTCAATGTTGTGAGTCCCAGCTCAGGATAAAGAGATTTGTTCCAGTTACCAAAAGGTTTGTTTCAGCCCAGGTTGTTCCGCTTCCTCCAATCTGTTCTCTAAATATTTGAAGCTTCTCATGTATCTCCTTTCCTGAGCAGATGCAAGACTGTTTCTGATTTTCCATTTCTCCTCCATGGTAAGATTTTCCACAGGATGACACCATATCTAGTCTGTTGGCTTTGAGCTGGTAACTACCTTCTTCAATGGAAGAGGGAAAATTTTCTTTCTTTGTGTGTGATACCATTTCTCTCCACTGAAAGTCAGTTATTGAGTTACTTCCAGGCATTGTCCCTCAGAGGCTAATGCAGCCTGTCCATCCCTACAACAAAGTCAGAAGAGCACTTGGCCCTTCTATCTCCATTTCTATTTGATCTTTGTTTCTGGAGGATGACCTGTTGTATCTCACTCAAGTCAAATAATAACCACATCATCTGATAATCATAAAGTAGGTAACTGCTTATGCAAAACAATCCACACACAAATTTTCACTTCTTTGTTTCACTTTCATTCATTTTAAACAAACTTCTTGATGCAGACACACACCTACCTTTACCAATTTAGCACTTCAACAAAATGTCACAACATATAAGCAATACTCTAAGACTATAAATGAAGCTTCACTGTACTCTTCAGTGACAGAATCAGAGTTAAGGTCACCTGTAGCAAGGTCTAAAACTGACATTTTTGAAATGGCACTGCATGAATAAGTACTATGAAAAAATAAACAGAAAAGGCAGAATGGAAGGGGAGGAAAAGGAATATGAGAAAGGTGAGGGAAATTAAAAGAAAGGATACACAGCTTGTTAATACCTCTTCACATACTGGGAAAGAGTTGCTTGGTCATTCAGTTCCCAGCTTCTCATGCACAGATATCTTTCAACTGGCCTGCTCCTACCTGTCAAAGCACATTCTGCCAAAGTGACAGAATGTGCAAACTTTTTATTTTTATTTTTATGGTAACCCTTTCAGTCCCCATCAGTCTTTGACTAGCATTCAGAAACTCTAAATGTCATCTCTGCTTCAGTTCATGGCTCAGAATTTAGTCATCAAGAAATAATGAAAATGTTAAAGATCTTTTTATGTTTGACAGGGCTTTAAACATTAACCAACAATTATTGATGATGCAACATTTTATTTATATTTTTACTTTACTAAAAAAGGAATATTCACCCTTTACTCTCAAGGTAGAGCCTGTAACTTATTAAAGACTTGATTTTATGACTAGGATGAAAGAAAGACATTGCCTTGACAGGTGATGTTTTATCTCTGCTGCTGCCAAAGCCTATAACCTTCATCCCCACAAAGGATGAAGAACTTCAGATTTGCTGAAGCAAATTTGAAGCATTTATCAGGTTGTATTTGTAGCAATATGAAAAAAAAAATGTCTTTTAGAAAGTGTTTAAAGCACTGGTGATGACCTGCAACCGTGTAAGACGCATTTAGAGCTGGCATCTAACTCCTAAGTGTATCTTGGAGAATGACATGATTACATTCTTGTGCCACAATTTCTACTGATTATTTACTCCTAGGATGTTTTTTTTCTAGAAAAAAATTCTGCAGCACAGATGATGCAGAGAGGCACCGTATCCCACAAATAATGGTATTTCAGCTTTGAATATAGTGATTTGTCCAGGTATGGGCATGTTTTTTATATTCCACAGCTCTTTATTTGGGTTTGGTGAGTCAAAGAATACTACATTGGTTTTATGACTGTATGTTTTGCATATACACGTGTACACATGTACACATACCATTACTTGAATGGGCTAGTATACATGCTGTGCCTTCTCTGAAGACAAAATGTGTACCTAGGTACTTATGGTTCAAAAGCAACATTCCAATTCCTTCTTGTTTTTTCTTCACCACTTCATGAAATTTGCAAGAACTTGCTACCTTAACTTTCTTAGCTTGGTTTAAACTGGCCTACAAGATTAGAAGTTTTTGGAGGATAAACAAGAAAAAAGTTTGAATTAGCTTTGTTTACTTAGGAAACTGAGATCATTGGCATCCCCTTTGTATAGCACTTAGCACACAGGAGCTTCTCTATTGACCTTTAGTGCAAGAAGTAAGAATCCTTGTAAATATAACTACCATATACTAGTACTACTGTAAAAGAGTACAGGAGTACTAGTGTTATGTACTTTATGTATTACTGTACAAGACATAACAACCAAGCTTTAAATAAAGAATATTACCATATGCTTAATGCAACTTCTTAGAGATATCTTTCAGTTCTGCTGTAGTTTCTATTATTTTTTTTTTCATTTTCTGTAGAAGATGGGAGAAAATATCTTAGGCTGCCCACATTTACTTTCAAATATACAAAAATATACTAGTTCAGATTTTCTCTAATTCTTTTTTGTACAAAACTTGAACTTTGTTGTGTAAAATGTGATTTAGGTTAGAATTCAGGCAGGAAGAGATGGACATATGTAGATGAAATGGCTAATGGAACAAAAGTTGCTTTCATATTTCTTTTAACGCTGTTTAGAGAGTGAAAAGAAATATTGGAGATTGTCCTGAGAAAGTAGAAGGTTCTTGCTAGGAAACACTATATCTACACAGCTGTCATGCATGTTTTGGAACAGATGTGAAGTCTATGTATGAAGCGAAAAAGAAAAGGAGAAAGGGAGATTAAGTACTTTCCATGCTCCCGTGTCCTAAGTTTTCTCTGGGGAGACAGAGACATATAGCATGGCAGTTGCCCATTTAACCTTTTCTGAGCTGTGCTGACAGTAATAAAGAGACAGCACCTTCATCATGTTATTCCATTTGCACTAACTAATGAAACATCATGGAGAGCTATCTGTGTAGTGATAGAGTTGGCTCTGGGATGGCAGAAATCATCTAATGTCACTTTTTCCCTTTCCACTCTGTGGGCTCTGTGAAAATACAGCATTCGTCTACAATACATCTATATACTGCTGGGACCTGGCCAGTTTTCCATTCCAGCAAAATTTTGGCCATCATTACATCTGCAACATGCCTCTTGTTGTGTACAAAACACTGTCCTACTGCACTCAAGGGAGCTACTCACATGAGTAAAGGCCATGACATGGAGTTATTAACATGCAAGCTTCAGAGCTCTTAGCACTTATGCTGTGGGACTGTCTAGGTGCACTAAGTCACAGGGCGGTAGAAGGTAACTCTCAAATTCCCAAAATGAGAAGCGCCTTTTGAAGGAAAACGTGATATTTTTGGCACCAACTAAAATGTAAAAATGAAAGCTACTCACTGGCTTTAGTGCCAAAATCCTTTTTGATTTTGAGTACCAAATAAATGGCTTTAAACCACTGTTCTATGTGCTCAGCCTGTGTCAAAATAAGACCTAAAGGGATAAGGTAGCTGACAAAGGCACATCTTCATCAAGAAAAGAGGAATGGAGCTTCAGGACTGAAAATAATATAATTGAACTTTTTGTTCAGGGAGCAATCTGGGCCCATGTGACCAATTTTTAGTGATTTTAGAAGGATATGCACATAAAGCCAGATTTTTAAAGTAATTTGAATGCTTAAAGATTTGTACCGTTACTTAATTGGGCTTTCAGCAGCACGTGATGTCTGAATCTTATTTACAGATAAACTTTTGAAAAATTCTCAGCAGGCATCCATCTTCATTCTATTTAAAAGTCCGGTCCCAGTTTTGAATTTCAAAGAATTAACACCCCATTAGGATAATTTTTGAATCCTTTCTTTGTGATCTTGAGTCCACTCTATGAGTAGACTTCAGATGTACTTCTAAAGGCATTGCTTACATGTGTTTTTCTTTTTCAAGTAATTTACTGTGTCTGAAATCTGAGAATAGCTCTGAAAGTAATTTTCCATAACTACACAATCACTTTCCCATTTAAAACAACAGGGAGTGAAATGTCCCTATTTCAAATTGAAATCTAACTACCCAGAGCAACCATATCATGAAAAGCAATGATGAAAGCTTCCTGACCTCCACCACCAGGGCCATCATTTGCTAACACTAATTTTGCCACCAATTCTGGATGCAGGTGTACC
This sequence comes from Leptodon cayanensis, assembly GCA_027564655.1. Lineage (NCBI taxonomy): Eukaryota > Metazoa > Chordata > Aves > Accipitriformes > Accipitridae > Leptodon > Leptodon cayanensis. The sequence goes on from JANXJC010000078.1 coordinate 17,921,808, forward strand.
CAATTCCCTGGCCTTCTTTTCCCTCTTCTTCACCCCTGACTCCCAATAGACTTCACATAGTTCTCTTCTGAGCTTATTGGAGAGAGCAGTACACCACAGGAAAATGTCAAGTTACTGTGCTACCTAAAGCCAGCACTTTCACAAAGACAGCCATGTGGTTTCATGAGGTTTCATAGACATGTCTCTCTGCTTTATGTTTAATTCTGTACTGAGATAATTCAGGGCAAAAAAAAGTGGTAGTTGCGGTTTCTACATTGATTAAACTTGGCTGCTACCTGAAACCTGTACATTAAATATTTCTAGTATTTTTTGTGACACATAAATAAATAGAAGACAGAAATTACTTTCTTTAATTTCTATGCCAAGCTGCATTCAGTTTTTCAGATCTATTTTTATTGTTGCCCCTGTAATTGAAGTGCTGAAATCCTTTTAACATTACAGAACAATGAGATAACACAGAACAAGGTATTTTCTTTGTGCAGTATCGTACTTGGAGCTGTGATGTACACAGGCTGTATATTCCCTTCTGCAGGATCGTCAGGCGAATAATCTTTAGGCAAACTGAATTTATTATTTAATTTCAAGGCAAATCAATTGAACATCAATACTGCTGAATACTCCTGCAGTGTTATGGTAGGTTTAATACATGCGTCTATGTCATCATTCTCTTTTAGAAGCCAACCTTCTAGCCCAGACTACAAATCCTATGACGCATTGCAGAAACTCAGGGGAATATAAGTTGACATCCAAAAGGTAGGCGTAAATACTTCATGTTTGTCCAGCAAACTTCACTGAAACATCTAAATATGCAAATGTCAAATCCTTTGTTGATTTGTTTGTTTCTATTAAAAACTTGCTTTAAAGTATCTTCATACTATTTGATTCTGTGCGAAATGCTATTTCAAACTTTTCATCACTAAAACGAAAATAATAAACCTATCACAATCAGAAAGAAATCCCAGCTTCAGTGCAATCCTTCCTAAATCAGTTACCCTGTGTCTTTGCTGTTTAACAGGAAGGTACGCCAACACAGGGTTTATTCTTTAAGGACCTGCCACACTTTCCACACATTTCTCATGCACTTAACATGTAGTGTTTTTCATTTGTTCAGCTCAAGCCTCACCAAGCCTACTGACACAGAACACTTTTACACTGCAAAACTATTTTTTGTCTTCTTATTGCTGTGTGAAAAAAAAAAAAAGAATGAGAAGTATTGCAGCACTATGCCTGTTCTCCAAGATCAGTGAGCACCTCTCTACTGTCATGTTCGTATTCTGGAATAACAAATTCTGTCAGTTCTCCCAAACTTAGGAGCATTTTGCAGAGCAGCAGTGAGACTTCCTGGCCTGATAATGCTGATAATGATTTCTCCTGGTGCTACTAAGTCTCATACCTTTCAGCTAATGCCAGGATTTGATCTGCTACCCTTTGAGTGTGATGAAGGATATTAGTAATTAGGATATTTGTCAGTATCTCCAAAAGACTCAATCTGCAGATCAGTTATGTTTCTTGTTCTTGTCTAGTTGTTTTCAAAATCATGCAAAGCAAGCCAGATTAAGGTAAAGTGCATGGAGAAATTCAGTTATGGCACCCAGAATACACCACACAGTCACAGAGAGTTCACTCACAAATACCATGTAATCTTTTTTTATTCTGTTGACCACTCACCAAGGAGGGAGTATCAATTCTGAGTTTGAGATGTGTGTAGTTGTCTGTTGAAACAATGCCCACAGCCTCCCATTCACATAATTTTGGCAAGCAATTCTTTTATTCCAAACTGGATGTTCCTCTCTCCCACTTGAGCTTGCCTGGTTATGACTGGAAAAAGTAAAAGAAAGGAGCATTTGGTAGCCTGGCAGGCAAAATAACCACTGCCTTGATTCCAAACATATTTATACTTCTCCCTGTTCTTTGAGAAGTGCTATTTGATTATCAGTATTTCTACTTTGCCAGAAAACAAAACACTGGAGGTGATAGTCTGTTTTTCCATGCCAGAGTAGTTTCCTGGCCTAGAAAACCAATGCAGCTGGAGACTGAAATTCTGCAAATTTTGAAATCCGTTTGCATTTTGACAACACCAAAGTATGCAAATATACATGTCTGATTTAGTCAATGGTAGGAAGTAAATTATTTTCACCAGGCTCCTAGAAACATTTGTAATTTCCAGATAACTTCTCCAAAATTATCTGTGTTTGTATTTCAAATAACTTTTTTTTTTCTGTACTGTTCTGGAGATTCTAGTGGTCTGGGAGTTGGGAGTACTTAGCTTCGGAAAACACACAAATAAGCATATAAATCCTCTCCTAATAAAAAAAAATAATTGAAAAATAAAGCTACTCAGTTAACCTGTTACTGCATCTTCTTGTCATATTGCCATAGTAGGCATCTAGACAAAACTTTCACCACAGTAACAAAAACATATTTCTTTTCACTTATTCAAATGATGGATGAAGGAGCAGGTTGTAGACCCTTCTAACTGAAATTTTCTATTCTATTCTATTCTATTCTATTCTATCCTAACTGCTCATCTGAAAGAGGAACAGGACTCTTAAAAAAATAATGAAAGAGTGTTAAATTTTGTGAAAAATATTATATCTGAATCTTCCACCAATAACAAAATATGACAGGTCCGGAAGTGGACTGAATGAGAAGTAGGTCGTCCAAAATTTCCAGAAGTGAAAGGGGAAATCAGACCTTACAGCTCCAACAGCTTTACCTCAAAACAAAATAAAACAAAACAAAACCCACAACCCAAAACACATAAAAAAACCCCCACCTGCTTGACAGCAGGCTCAACATAAGTCAACAGCATGCCCTGGCAGCCAAGAGGGCAAACCACATCCTGGGATGCATCAAACACAGGATAACCATCTGGTCAAGAGAGGGGATCATCCTGTTATATTTAGCAATGGTGCAGCCTCACCTTGATTACTGTGTGCAGTTCTGGGCCCTACAATTTAAGGGGGATGTGAAGGTACTTGAATGTGTCCGGAAGGGTGACCTCATTGCTCTCTGCAGATTCCTGAGGAGGGGAAGTGGAGAGGGAGGTGCTGATCTCTTCTCCCCGGGATCTGTGACAGGATGAGTGGGAATGGCTCAATGCTGCATCAGAAAAGGTTCAGCCTTGGCATTAGGAAACATTTCTTTACTGAGAGGGTGGTCAAACAGTGGAACAGGCTTCCTAGAGAGGTGGTCGATGCCCCAAGCCTGTTAGTGGTCAAGCGGTAATTGGATAATGCCCTTAATAACATGCTTTAAATTTTGGTCAGTCCTGAAGGGGCAGGCATTTGGACTAGATGTTCGTTGTAAGTCCCTTCAAATTGAAATATTCTATTCTATTCTATTCTATTCTATTCTATTCTATTCTATTCTATTCTATCCTATTCGAAAGTACTCATGATGTCATTGCAGCTAGCTGTAAAACATATCTGAAAATACACATGGTATTTTGTATTTGCCAGCAAATACACAATTGTATTTGTGCTGTTGTATTAAATGTTTCCTGTGGTATGACCAGTTAGAAGCCAGAAAACAACTCCTAACAGTTGATTTTGAAAGAAAACGGACACCAGAACTGTACCAAGGTAATAATGTGTGCTATAGAAGTGATGTATTACTGTAAACTACCATTGAAATTCACAGCTTCATATGACAGAAAGAAGTACCACATGAGTATGAAAAGAAGCAGGAGCATTGTTCAATTCTTTATTGCAATGGCTTAACATTAAACCAATTAAAACATAACTTTCTTCTTCCAGAAATTCATTAACACTAATGTATCTTCAAACATCAATCTCTCCACAGATAATCAACAGAGGTTTAGAGTAATGTATACTCCTAGTTAAGAGATGCCCAAACATATATTACAAGGTGAAGTCTTATGAAGTTATTTCTAAAGAAAAATTATCAGCTATGGAGCTACACACCACCAAGGTGAAATGAGTGATTTAAACTCATTTGTTTTGTCTGAAATCCAGGCCAGGTTTATATCTGAACTTTAAAACTACACTGCTTTTGCCTAATTGCTTGATCATCCCTTTCCATTTCAGGAACTTAATCCATTAACAAACAATTGAAGAAGGTACTTGCAAAGTTAAACTTTAGTATTTAATGTCTAAAATTGCTGACTAATTTGTGTAAAATTTAAAATCTATATTGAAAAGTTTCCATAACAGTTTTCCTGTATACAGCATGTTGATAAAATCTGAAGAAAATTTTGAATACAATAGCAATCCACCAAGTTTCCTGACCTAGTCTGCTTGTTTTATCTCAAAGCTCTAAGAAAAACCTCTTGCAAAGCATTTCTTAAACCTGAATAATATATAATTAGTCTGAATAATTTGATAATATATTGATACTTAGGAAAAAATTGTAAACCTGCAAGTAATCCTCAATGTAATTCAAAAATACCTTGCAGATAAAATACAAGTTCCATTCCTCTTTTAAACATATCCGCGAATTAACTATTGACTAGACAACTATCCTACAAACATAAAAGTAGAATATGCTGAAACAAATCTGAAACAAATTTTGAAAGTTTTTGGCTGCAAGTTCTTACTGGACTATCTTTCATTCTGATTCTGTGTGCAGCTTAGACAAAAAGAGATAAACGGACAGCAACATCCCTTAAATCTAATCACTAATATTGAAACAAATAGCTGAATCTCAATATTAAAATGCTTTACCACAACCGAAAAAAAAAAAAAATCTTATTCATTTATTTTACTAAGTTACACAATTGATTTAAAATCAGAATTTGTGTGACACTTTGTCGAGGTTGACTGACTACCTAGAGGAAATAAAGATTGTGTGTTAAAGGGAGAAAAATAATGAAAAGGAAAATTATCTATGAACTAAACCAGCTGCATATGTCCATAGGTGGAAAACAACAGTAATGGGAAATTTAATCAAAAATTGAGAAGAACTGTTGACAAAAGTTTCGTATACTTTTTGATCCCTGTACTTTGTTTCATATATTTTTGCTCCAAAAGTCCATATACTGTTGGAAAATGTATCTATCTGGAACAAAGAGAAGAAGCTGAAAGTTCATGAGCAAAATTATAAATTAATTGGCATAAAAAGACTAAGTTCAGGTCATTATACTAATAAAGAAGGATATAATGTCTTTAAGAAAAATAAAATAAGAAAAAAATAATGCATGTTATATCAAAGAAGTATAAATCTGCTCCACTATTCAAAGTGCTGAAGGTCTCTGAACATTGAAAAAAGAAGAAAACAAAGAAGGCATTGTTGTGGTAGAGGTCTGCTGAAGGAACTTAAATTCAGAAAGACCAGTGGATTGAGGCTTTTTTTGTACAACAGAGTTGTCAGGACATCTAAATTTAAGATTCACTAACTGCTCCTTTAGGAAAGAAGTGTAGTAGAACACAGGTTGTCCAGAAAACCCTTGGAATGAGTATGTGACATGTATGGCTTAAGGCAGAATGTTTCTAAAAGACTGTTATTTTAAAAGACTGTAAAGCAACTGCCTCTTTAGTACACCAGTGAATAAAATGCTCAATTTCTTCTATCCTCCCAAACCAGCAAACAAACAAACAAACAAACCCCATCAAAACCCAAACAAACTTCTGGGTCTTTTGAAGCATATGCTGAGGAAGAAAGGAAAGTGAAAAATAGCAGAATTGCAATGATATTCCTTTATTATTCATTAGATTTGGTAGGTCAATAAAGACAATGTGTATATTAGAAATCTAATGTGAAAGTGAACTTATCTGACTACAAGCAGCTGTTAATTGTAGAAATATTATTTTTACACCTGACATACTTCTAACTAGAACACACTGTATTTTCATTTTTTAATTGGGAACTGACTGTATCTTCTGCTGTACTTCTAAAAGAATAGACAGTGTGCTTAGAAAGAACTTGGAAATGGCACACTGTGCCATTACTTCTTATCATTCACTGAACAGAGACTAGTAATGAATTGAGAAAGGACACTCATACCAGTGGGAGTTACCACATTAATCAATTAGATGAATAACCTGATTTTTATTTCTTTCTCTCCATGTTTTTAATTTAAGGTGAGAATTACTCATATTCCATCACTATACTGAAAGTTGATATGTTTGGTTATTGTGTGGACACTTGCTAAACATGTTACAAGTGAAAACATGTAAGTATTTTCTACTCTGCAAATACAGACATAAAAGGTCTAACACTAATTTGTGATAGAGTCACGTAAATCTCTTCAATGTATGAATGAATGAAACTTTGCTTTTAAGCAGTTTAAGCAAATAGTTTGCTGTGAGCAATAGATTCACTTCTTTACACTCATGAATATCTTACCCTTATATGTTATTTACAGAATTTTTGGGGTCAGGATGTTTTTCTAGTAATCTTCACACCAAAGACTCCTTCATGTTTGGAGCAGAATCAATATAAAGCACATTTAAGTCATCTATTCCATGCATTTACTGGTCTGGTATTACTCTTCTGCTATTAGGAGACTACCTGCTGCCAGTCATAGAAATGATTAAAGTGAACAGCTGCAGTAAGCATCATATTTTCAGGTTAAGTAAAAGGACTATTTAAATCTACCTTTGTGCACTGATAGGTGAAAAGTGGAGGCTATTGCCATAGGGATGGACTAACTGGTACAGCTGATGAGTACCTAAGCTGTATGAGGAAAAGTGTTTCCCTGGTAACTGATTATTAATAATGGGGGGGTGTGTGTGCAGAATGGATGTGTTACAGTTGCCTATGCCTGTAAGTAAGAGTCACAGGAGAAAGCCAAGCAAGCAGTAGTCCTGGTGTGAAGCCAGGAAACAGAGCTACCTTTGAGCAGAGTTCTCACTGGAGAAAGAGATTTGGGTTTCTAAATAGGAAGCTGTCCTTTATAAATAATTTCTCCTGAATGTAGGGAAACAGGATAGCATCAAGCCAATACATGTCCACTATCAGTTCTTCTTCCTAAGAGAAATAAATCAGCAAAGGGAACAAAACACTGTGTATTCAGCTAACTAGAATAACTTAATAAGCAGGTGTTCCAAAAGATGTTATCAAAGGTGTTATGCTTGAAGGAAACATGGGTTTTGCAAATGACAGTTGCCACATAAGTAAATCAGATGAAAAACAGATGGTTATATCAATTCTTTCCAACATGTAGTTCTTATTATTAATAAATCAAAGAGACGTTATGAAAATACTGTTACAGATGTTAACACAATTTACTTAAACAGTAAAAATAAAATATTATTTATTTAAAAATAAAATTGAAAATAGTTAATAAAATTGGCCTATCCAGATATTGTCATTCATACTATAGTAAAGCATGTAAGGACTGGAAGAGTTAACAGAAATGTTATATTTATATAATTCATTTCAGTCTGGCAGTTCAATGCGATTAGCAACAATAAAACCCATTCTTAGGAACAGCACCTCAGGCTTCTTCATAATACAGCTCTGAAACTTGGAAAAAGAGTAAGTTCAAATACTCAGCTGCTCAAGTTTCACTGAAGATTTTTTGTAATATGCTCAAAGTAAAGTAAATAATAGAATAAAAATTATGCTCAAACAGCTCTAACTGCGAAGAAGAGATGACACCTCAGAGATACTGTTTAAAAATGCCCAATAACAGTCTATGTAAAGTATTTCTTCAGCAACCCCAGGGCGGGTTTTCACTTGAGCAAAATTCATCACTAACACAGTTATGACAGATGCAGTTGGATAGAAAAGATTTAGGTAAAAGGAGTACAGAAAAAGGAGCCTTAGTACTCCTGGGCTTTTGACCTGTGAAACATGTGAAAGCAATAACATTTGCAAGAAGAAGCCGAGGAGACCTTCAAGCCACTGGACATGAGAATTAAAGAGGTCAGAGATGTGTGAGGAGATTTCATCTGTTTTCCTTGTCCCTTTTGTAAGAAAGCACATTGTGTTTTCCTGTCTATGGAGTTTTCATATGTGAGAATAACAGGGTCTCTTCTATGTCAGAGTGAAGGAAGATGATAGGGCAGATTTATTGCCAGTATATTTTGTATTCTGTTTTCCCTCATGTTTTCCTACCAAGTACCTGGATGTATAGTATAAGCACAGCATATATTTTCAGCATGAACTCAACATTTGCACTTTTTTATAAGATCCCTAACTGCATATACAAACAAAAATAACACCACTTGCTCAGAAGCATGCAGAAACCTCTATAAAAGTATAACTGTAAACATAAATGAAACAAAAAATTAGATTTACCAAGATTTTTCTCAAAAAATAAAAATCTCTATTCTTCAACCTCTTTGCTTTTAAGTATCCCTCCTATCAATGTCACAGTGCTTTCTGTCATATGTTCCACAAAACAAACATACTTCATTCCAGCAAAAAACAAGGGCCTGAATTTTCTTTTTTCTTTTGCTTTTTTTTTTTTTTTTTAGCCAGGAATATAGTATAGTCATTAATGATAATCAGTTCTGCAGCAGTCATTTCTACAGGCATGGAACATGTGTTACTATGCACTGCTCAAACATGCAGGAAGGCATTAAGGTCGTGTCTATAGGGAACTCTGCACATTATTTTGAGATTATTTGAGTGATAGAAAGTGGAGAATGATAAAGTGGATAAAATGTGCTGCATCCACCTGTGCCCACATTTGTGACTCTATGACAACAATTCTTCCCTTAGGAGGTAGAACTTATAAGTGTCCTGGTAGACACCTTCAGTGAGAAATATCTTTTGAGGAAAGAGCACACACACACACATCCACATCCACAGGATTTAGCTTTTCTTCTTTTTTTTTTCTCTAAATAAGAGTTGGACTAGTTATTTCTGACTAAGGAAACTGATTTACTGCCAGGTATCAGCAGCTTCCTATGGACCTGGACTTTCAATGTAATAAAAACTAAATGTACGCATATGTGAAAGAAGTGGTCAACAGAGAACACAACTGAGAATTCAAGAATTTGGGATTGTTGTCTTATTTCAAGCAAAGTAAAACTTCTCTGAGCCTTTGAAATTCTGATAAACAGAAATCAAGTTGTATGGAAAATCCTGAAATTAAATGCCAGATATTTTTACATAAATGCTATCCACTTCTCTTTAAATGTGTCCCTACTTTCACCTGGTCACATCCAATACCTTGGACCTTTTATTACTCCTTTTATTACTTTTATTGACTAACTCTGTAGTTAATCATATATCTTAGTAAAAAAGCAGTTTCAATAAAGCGTTGGACAATAGCCTTTGAAGAGACCTATTCTTTCTGTGGTTCCTTAGTATAACTGTTACCTTATCAATTCACAGAACAGCTCTGAGTCTATCTCTTTTAACTGGTTACCATGAAGGCAGCAAGATGCAAATTAGGCAAGCTCAAAAAGAACAACTTTTAGTGGCTTTCATTTGCCATATTGCCTAATGCCTTACCACCTGTCAGACTACGTGCTTTTTTTGTCTTAATTTCAGTCTTATTATTAGTTGCATAAATTTCTTGTATCCCCCATATTGACTGCAATTTTTGACTGTCCGTGAATTTGTCTTTAAAGTCCTACGCTGATGGCTGCCTTCTTACTTGTCATAGTATTATCTGCAATAATGTTTGCCGCTGTCTTCCTATAGATTTACTTGTTGCTTTTGTACTCCTCCCATCAATTTGCAGTTTTCTGTCTGATTCTATGGCCTTCCCCTTTTGCCCTCCCACTTACTTCCCATCTTTCTGCTCTTTCACATTCTTCAACTTTTCTTTAGTTTGCCACAATGGATGCTGGGCTATTGATCCTTCAGGCTTATCATTACACACCTCTCTCCTTTGGTATGTTACCAGCCCCAAAGAATATTGACCCTATCATTTAACAATTACATTCTTTGTGAAACCAGCTGTTCTGGACG
>JANXJC010000078.1:17940924-17951811 GCA_027564655.1 Leptodon cayanensis
TGGTGGTTAAAGCCCCAGAGCTGGAACTTACTGCACTAGTGTGACTGGGGCCTCAGATCTGGGTTAGTTGCATGGTATATTTAACAGAGAGCCCCAGAATAACTCTGCCTTGTGAGACACTGCACCTTAACAAGAGGAGAAAATAATATTATCAGAATAAGAGCATGAATAACGTAATGTAATATTAATACAACTGTTTCACTGGAAGCAAGTAACGTTCTAGAATTACGAAGTGTTCATATATTGTTGTTTGTTGAGTAAAGATAATTCATTAGACCAGAAATATCTACCCAGTGCAACTCATTAATGATTTACTTGTTATGCCCTGGTTACATTCATTATGTACTAGTTTCCCTCTGCATTTTTTTTTCCATGATTTGTTGTTATTGGGTTTATTATTGTTTGCCAAGTCATTTATATTATTGACTTTTTCTTTCTTCATTGACAAAGGTGTAGAGCGAAATTTGGCTCGCTGAAGTCCATCATAAGTGCACCAATGCTATGGAGACATTACTATAGGCAGATCTGTCACTGCTGGGATTCTGCAAGGTCTGTGGGGGCTCCCCAGTAGGTCAGGCAGGGAGTGGGAGAGGCAGCCCAGCAGCCAGGGGCAGCTACAAGGCTCCATGGCTACAAATCTGTTGGTAAGTTAGAAAATATGTCACAAAGAGATGGTCGAGAGCATGTATTTGTGTGTTTTGTAGGTTCAGTGAAACGGACTGGTTTACAGCGCAAATAGATGCCTTAGTTCTTTACAGAGCCTGTTTCACAAGGTGCAAGACAATTGCAAAGAAGGCAGATCATTAGTGCAAGTGCTACATAGAAGATGAATAAAACTACAACATGTCCATATTGACATCTGAGCTAAAATTACTTCACATAATTTCAGTAGGCCACAGTGAGCTGATGCAGCAAATTAAAGCAGTCACATTTCCCCAAAACCACCTTTGACAAAGTTATATTTCCCCAGGAGAGTACAGGAAATGGGATTTAAAAAGCTATTGCTTAAATGTGTTATACAAAGAAATAAACAGAAACACAACAAACAAATAAACATAAACACAACAAACAAAATGCAAAAAAGGTTTGATGTCCATTATCTGTACGGAAACACAAATTGCTCTCTGGTGGGTTTTCAAGAAACACAAAACCAATCCAAAATAAGACAGAGACAGAGAGAGCAATTTGGAAATTAGAGTTATTTAAATTTATTTTTCAAATTTAAATGTTCAAATTATGTTTGCAGGGATATGTAGTGCTCATGGCTACAAAGAAGTAACTGTACAATGTACAAAATTTATCTAACGCAGTTAAATAAAACCCCAAAACTTCTTTGGACAGCTCATGTGTGAGCTTGACTAACAGCATAGGTATTTTTTCATTCCTGGCTCCTTGCCAGATACACTAAATATTGCCAGAGAACACAATAACTATACATTCCAAATAAATGAGAATATATGAAGCCAAACTACTTTCCACTCCACCAAATTAGCCAAGTTGAAAAAAAGGAAAGGAAAAAAACTTCTAACTCAAAACCAAAAATATTTTTGTATCATCACAAAAACACTTATCATATTGATTTCTACCACCCAGGTGACCATTCAGAAAACAAAAAGAAAAAAAAACAAGTGGTAGAAATGAGTAGTAGAAATATGTGAAAAGATAAAAATTATAACCTTTTTTTCTGATCAATTTTTTATTTTAAGAAAAAGGTGTCAGACACCCAAAAATCTATTTAGATAATAGCTATTGTTATTGATTTTATACGGAAAACATTCAGGTATTGTAGTAGTAAGTCAAATTTTTAAAAGCCCTGATAGATAAAATTAATTTGTGGCTAATCACCCAAATATTAAACCACATAGACAGCATAAAACCTCTAAACTCTAAACACAAGTGTGGTTGTGGTTCTTCTGTAGTTAAAATTACCTAAGTGCTGAAGTACTTCCGTGTCCAGAGACATCGTATTAATGTGACAACATCTCTCATTGCTGAAAGCATAACCTCTCGTACTTAAATTTAAGAAAAAAACAATTTTTACATGAGAAAAAACAGACTCACAAAGACTTAGATGGGGTAGGGTTTTCTCTTCCACCTGTATATGCAAAAGCCAGGCAGAGTATCATTAAAAAACGTCATTTCGACAGTTTCATTACGTACATATGTAATGGTTTAACTCCAGCCAGCAACTAAGCACCATGCAGCCACTCCATCACTCCCCCTCCTCAGCTGGAGGATTCCTACTTATGATATATATAGCATCCATATTGCTCAGTTTTAGGTAAAGGCAAAATAACTTCTGCCACAAGAGGAAGAAACAATTACATTTTCTTCACAAAAATTTTATTGGAATCATTATACAGCACAGGCTTTGAAGGGAGTGACAGCTGGTTTCCAAAAAAAAAGAAATTATTTTTGGATACATTTTCTTACAGAGAAGCCTATAGGTAAAAAGGTAATTCACTATTTTTTCCTAACATATTGCACTCCTCCTAAACAAAAATAATTTAAAATTACAGTCTGAGAAACTTGTAACAAACTAGACAGTATGTGAGACATTTTAGAAAATTAGACTTCTTTTAGTGTTCTACTCATTTGATTGAAGAATAGCCCTCCAGCCACAGTGTTACAATCATAACTATGTCAGCACATTTATTTGAAATCTCACATGATGTTTTTCAACTCATGGCTGAAACTAAGCATAGTATAGGCCATGCATCTGCAGATGTGTAGAAACTGGAACAATTTGTTACACTGCCTGACAGACAGAAACACAAAGAAAAAAGTAACATGCAAGCCATGATTGCAAAATGAGTCAACCCTCAGATCTGAGGTAGCATCCATAAGCAAAGTTATGACTCCTGAAGATAAAACCATCTGCAGATATTCAGGGTTTCAGGAAACAAAAAGCAGCTATATCATGAGCAAGATAGATGCTTTAGAACTAGAACCAGAATCCCTTTTTCCCCCCCTAAATGTTTTTAGAATGTAAACAGTGCAAATAATTTAGTGAATTTTTAACTTCACACACACACACAAAACTGCTAAAGAGATTTTTACTAGTTCAGACCAAGGGTCCATTTAATGCATTTACCGTCCAGGCTTTTTGTCTTTGAGAGTGGCTTTAGGTGGAAAAAGGTGGAGTAGACAAGCATAAGTGATGTGCCTCTTCCAACAGTTTTGCATTCAGGAGATCTTTTGAGCCTATTAGAAGTTGTCTCTGCAGTAAATAGTAAGTGCTTTTTCAGTCTCCTTTTGGATTCCCCTACACTTGTTTCACATGCAACATCCTTGGGCACGGAGTTTCACTAACTCTTACTGTCTTCATTTGAAGGCCCTAGTTTCTATACTGAAAGAGGCAGTGAACAGTCAATTCCTACCCAGCTTTTTCTTCATATGGAAACTGCCCTATACTTCAGATCATCCTTCTGTTTGTTATGGGTGTCACTAAACTCCGCCTTTCCTTATTCAGAAATAATGAATAAAGAAATTCCGAATAAAGAAAGGCGGAGTTTAGTGACATCTGTAGTCTTAAGAAATGTTACCCTGTTCAAGGGAAATGTTGATAATGCAGTGCAGGAGCCATACTGTCCTGGCAAAGGAATTTTTTTCTTGCCAGCAGCAGAGCTAACCTCTTACACGTGATTCAAGGCTGAGAGTAAGAAGTCTGCTGAGGAAAAAGAGGAAATAAAAATATGCAAGACTAATGACATTTTATACAGAAGTGTAAGCTCTCTGTAAAAAGGAGGATTTATTTTTTCTTCTGTTTAGAAAGCAAGACACTAAAGTTTGGATTAGAGTTACACAAAAAATGTGTGCCCAGCCCAAAGGAAATATGGAAGTATAAATGGTCAGTATTAAAACTTTCCTTTTGTAGTATATTTTTAACTCACAAATGAGATTCTTTTTGCCTTTATATTCCCAGAAATCCTGCCTTCCATGCGAACTGCAGCAAACACAGAAAACTTGATTTTATGGGAAATTTGTGAGGTAGCCTCTTGTAAATGTTTGTGTAGAACACTGTAAAAATAACGGCTGGGGAACAGCACACCAACTGTTAGATACTGATAAATGACTGCTGAAAGCCAGGGTATGTGCAGCCAGCAGTGAAACAACTGGGGTGTGTACTCACAGCAAAACACAGACTTCATGCCCTCACCAGCCAGGAGATTGATCAGTAAGATGAGACCCAGCTTTCCCAGATCTGTTCTTCTCACACACATATCCACTGTAAGCTTACAGTCTGGGGAGAGAGACAAGCAGCTCTAAAAGCAAGTCACCCCACCAAACCAAAAAAACAGAGAAAAAGAAAGCTTGAAGTGTGCAAGCACCAAAACGAGACTAAACTACAAAAGTAGATGCAGAAGTTGACGTTTTGGAAATCGTAAAAATGAATGAAGTAGTATTAAATATACCCATTCCTCTTGCTCTCTGTGTCAATGAATGATAATTAAGTCACTCATCAGACTTTACATTTAACTGTTGATGCCAAGTAGGTGCTACAACGGGCAAAACTCACAGGGCCATCTTCTTTGACATTACTGCATGTTATTGCCCAATTTTGTTTTGCTCAGGTTCATGACTTAATTTAGACAATACCATGCAATGCCATGTACAGGTGAAAACAACCTAACCCTCAACTGCATTCACAGGAAGGCATGAGGTGGCTGCCTTCCTTAAAAGGGGATCTATGAGCTACTGAAGCCTGGGATCCCGTAGCTTTTTTTCTCATGGTGAATTGCCCAGATAACTAAGAATTTTCAATAACTGCTTCCTATCTGAAAGACAACTGGCTAATCTCCAGTGGATTTTTTTATATTTTAAAGCTACTAAAACTTAATTTCATTACATTTATTGTATAATTAATTATGTTAAGCAATCTGGAACTCTGGTTAAGTACCTTTGTTATTTGAAAGCTTAATGGATAAACAAGATGTGCAATTTCTCTCATTGTAAGATTTCACTAGGACTATGGCTTTTTTAATATAACTTTATTTATCTCAATATTATAGTAAGAAAATACAAAACTGTAATAGATTTGTGGAAAAGAACAAAATATTGGGATATTATATGCCTGTTTGTACAGCAGCATCCCATGTCATGTTTTACTCTATGACATCAGTGAGCTAAACATATAGCTATCTGTTTCTTTGTGTATATTTATTAAAATACATGATATATTGCACATATCATAGTTATTGGTAATTTTCAAGTTCACAAAGATAATTCCTTTATGTATCCAGATATTTCGAGTAAAATGTAAAACTCTATTCTGCCAGTTTTTAGATCGTACACTGTGAACTGTTATTTCTTGCGTATTGTGTCATCTCTTACAGCCTAGAAGACTAACACACCATGTTTTATTGTTGTTCAGACTCTTGTTGAAACACTGTATTTTTCCCATTTGCTTATAGTACAGATTGATGCAAAAAGGTGAGTGAAGGAATCTCCAAAATAATGTAAAACAGTCAAAAAAATCACATCAGCTTTAAAAAATCAAACCCACCTCTTTGAAAAATGAATTTGAAGGATCATTACAGCAGACATTAAAAATTCTATCTTAGAAATTATTCCAAGAAACAGAATAATTATACTTTGCCATGAACNNNGATAATTGTATACATTAAATAACAGAATATTATTATAATCAGACATTATAAAATGCACTTACTCTATTTAAATCTAATTATATAATAAAGATAGAACAATGTAATACATGAAAATTACATCATATAGTGGGCCAAACATTTAAACATTTAGATGTTCTTTGGAATAAACAGAAAGAGATGGGAACTAATACTGACTCCCAGTAATTTCTGGTGTGGATGACTGTAAAGATTCAGAAAGTTTTCAGGATGGAGAAAGAGAAGATTGTGATTTGTGGGTTCAATGTGCTCCATGGGAAGTCGAACACAAGGCTAAATTTCTAATACTTGGTTTACATTTACATTACCCAGTGGAACATCAACCACATCAACACAGTTTTTTACATTATTTACTTCTTTAGAAATTACTGTCTATTTGAACATAGTTATTGGAGATTTGCCAGGACACAGACCTTATAGTTGTTGAATTACCTATGCTACAACCTGTCTACTAACCTTGTAGCTGATTCTGTCTTGCCTTCACAGAAGGATGAATACATATTGCAACCATTCTGGATCAGTCAGGTGAACTGACTATTGCAGAGAAACATTAACACTTACAAAGTTAGTTGTAGCCTACACAGTTTTATACCCTTTGTGGAACACAGAGAAAGTTATTACTTTTCAAAATAACAGCTAAAATATTTGAAAACACTTTTTTGATTTATAAAGACAAGAATACTGGCCTTCATATCTCAGCTGATGTCAACCATGTAAGTAAGGATTCTCAGGATCAGCTCAAAAATATGAGCAATTTTACATATATAACATAATCTGTTTAGCAATTTTGGCAGTAACAGAAGCAGTCAAGACAATTGCAGTTTCTAGACTATCTTCCTTGTTTTAAAAAATAAACAATCCAAAGCATAATATGGTTTGCTTTTTAATCTTTCAAGGGACAGTGTCCTAAAAGACATTTAACCATGGACCTGTCTTACAAATATAAAAACTTTAAAAATTCATAAAGCAGACAGAATCAGAAAATGGGTCAGTGTCAGTGATATATTAATTTTTCAACACAAGAATGCAATTCTCCAGCATACTTTTTTCAGGACCCTTTGAAGTAAACAGCAGTAAAATTGGAACACATTTGAGTTCAGAATTTGCGTATTACATTTTTTAATGTTGCTGCTTTTGAGTACAAAGAAAATTAATGAGTTCTGTAAAACTACACCATTTTATGTTTTGCTTTGAACATGTGGTTACACTGAGTGGCAAGGTTTGTGAAAACTGGAATAAACCAGAAAGACTAAGTAGCTATGTCTCAGCAGTTCAAAGGAATACCATGGGGAGCCTGCATCAAACCACAAAGTCCCTATCCTTCATTACCATCATCTTTAAGCAGATATTTGGGGTGTGTAATTGCAAAGGGGGTGGATTAGCTTTTAATTTTTTTTAATTATTTTGCTCTTTTTTGAAATCCTATACTGCATGAAGATTATGTAAATGTATAAAACCACGTTTAACATTAACCATGAACCAATTATAGGCAGTCTGATCTTCAAAAAGTCATCCAAACTTCAACAACTCAAACTATTGAGATTCATAAACTAAAGACCACTACTTTTAGCACTGTCATTCTTCTAAATCATTTTTGGAATAAGGTTATGTTTACCAAATTCCTTATAACTGCACAAATGGCGGTCCTGTTTTCAAACACAATTTAAATAATACAGTATAAATTGTCTACTCATGTTGCTTTTACAGTGCAAACCACAAAACATCTATTTGACCCCATGTGGAGTTGGGTAAGTCTACTCATTTCTAATCTGTTACACTCTTTTGCCGACCTGTTCTCAGAGTAGTTGATATAAAATTAGTTAATTATCTCTAATTTACTGGAGTTTAGCAAATTAAAGAATCAAAACCAAACTAAATTTTAAAAAAAGTCTTTTTAAGAAAGCCTGTTATACGTGTTCATAAAGCACAAAAATAACTAATTACAGTAACACATTTAAGACTAAATAAAATAAAAATAATATCTTACTTCAAACTCCGTAATTTTAGTTAAAAAAATGGTAATTAAAGCATCCTATTATGAAACTCACAGCCATTAATGTATTAAAATATAGACTTATATTTATCATTATTTATTGGCAATAATTATATACATTTAACATTAAATTATGATGAGATAGAAAATTTATTTTAGATTTTTTTTCCCTTACAAGTAAGAAATGTGATTTCATTATAGTCTGCATTTCCCTTGTATCAAGAAGACTTGATTTCTCTTTTATATGAGTACTTTGTCAGAAATAACTACTCCAAAATCCATGTAGATATACTTCTCAAAAGTGGTATGAGATCAAACCAGAACTAATAGTTTTCCCTCTCGTTCTTCTTTATCCTATTTCCATATGCACACAGGGTAAACAAAGCTTTGGACTGGGCACATGGCAATGAACTGCTTTTTTATTAGTAGTCACAGTGGGTAAAAGGATTATGGGTAGTTTTCACATCTCGTCCAGAACACTGTCAAGACAATTTTCCGTACATGCATACAAACATACAAAGCAGAAATATGCCTATGCTTCACTAAAGAGTATGTTAAAAGCAATTAATCTCTCCTACAAGCTCAGTTTGAATAGTTTAATTAATATTTAAATATTATTTTTCAACTTCCAAGACTTTCCTTTAAAGAATATACAAAATATTTCATCATATCTTTGTATCTAGATTTTTCTCTTAACTCTGTGAGTATAATTGAATCTCAAAATCAATTTGCATTTTTGCTTCCCACCTGAGGCAGCTAGCCCTGATGAAATTTAGTACTAGGTTTGCACTGACTGCGATTTTGATGAGCAAATTGCCAACTTGGAACTAGAGAATGGACTAAGAGGTTTCACAGCCATCAGCCATCACTTCTATTGATTTGAGCTCACTGTGAACATAAATCTGACTCAAAAAGCTCATCTATGGATGAAGAACACCATACATCAGTGCCAATCTCCTAGCCATACTCTTAGTCTTTTTTTTACTGATGTAATTTGTCAGGCCATATCTCTTTAGACTAAAACTTGGAATGAAGCTGTATCATTTACAACAGCACTTCATCACGGCCTAATAGAGGCTGCATCCTTTAGATGTATTTAACAGCAAATAGATTACATATTACTGAAATATTTTTGCACTGTATGCAAATCTTCTATAGAATAAATCTTAAATCTCAAATCTCATTTTTTGTTTAATTCTAGTGTTAATAGCTTCACTGGAATCAATGTCTTCTTTTAATACTGTTGCAAATAAATGATTATTCGGTTCTGATTTTTTCAAACTGAAAGATGGAATATATCATAACATATTAATAATACATAACATATAAATAATACATCTAATATATAGAGCTAGTTTATAAATAAAATATCATAGAATCATAGAATCATAGAATGGTTTGGGTTGGAAGGGACCTTAAAGATAATCTAGTTCCAACTCCCCTGCCATGGGCAGGGACACCTTCCACTAGACCAAGTTGCTCAAAGCCTCATCCAACCTGGCTTTGAACACTTCCAGGGATAAGGCATCTACAACTTTTCTGGGAAACCTGTTCCAGTGTCTCACCACCCTCACAGTAAAGAATTGCTTCCTAATATCTAATCTAAATCTACCCTCTTTCCGTTTAAAACCATTACCCCTCGTCCTATCACTACACTCCCTGATAAAGAGTCCCACCTCATCTTTCCTGTAGGCCCCCTTTAAGTACTGGAAGGCCACTATAAGGTCTCCCCAGAGCCTCCTCTTCTCCAGGCTGAACAACCCCAACTCTCTCAGCCTGTCCTCATAGGGGAGGTGCTCCAGCCCATTGATCATCTTCATGGGCTTCCTGCAGACCCACTTGAGCAGGTCTGTGTCTTTCTTATGTTGGATGTCCCAGAACTGAACACAGTACTGCAGGTCTGGTCTCATGAGAGCAGAGTAGAGGGGCAGAATCACCTCCCTCAACCTGCTGGCCACACTTCTTTTGATGCAGCCCAGGATGTCATTGGATTTCTGGTCTGCAAATGCACATTGCAGGGTCATGTTGAGCTTCTTGTCAGCCAATACGCCCAAGTCCTTCTCCTCAGTGCTGCTCTCAAACCATTCTCCACCCAGCCTGTATTTCTGTTTGGGATTGCCCCAACCCATGTGCAGGACCTTGCACTTGGCCTTGTTGAACTTCATGAGGTTCGCACGGACCCATGTCTCAAGCCTGTCAAGGTCCCTCTGGATGGCATTGCTTCCCTCCAGCATGTCAACTGCACCACACAGCTTGGTGTCATTGGCAAACTTGCTGAGGATGCACTCAATCCCACTGTCCATGTCGTTGACAAAGATGTTAAACAGCGCCGGTCCCGATACTGACCCTTGAGGATAGCCACTCGTCACTGGTCTCCACTCTGACATCGAGCAGTTGACCACAAGTCTTTGACTGGGACCATCCAGCAATTCCTTATCCACTGAGTGGTCCATCTGTCACATCCATGTGTCTCCAATTTAGAGACAAGGATGTCATGTGAGATAGTGTCAAATGCTTTGTACAAGTCCAGGTAGATGACATCTGTTGCTTTTCCCTTATCCACCAAAACTGTAACCCCATTGTAGAAGACCACCGAATTTGTCAGGCACTATTTGCCCTAAGTGAAGCCACGTTGGCTGTGACCAATCACCTCCTTATTTTCCATGTGCCTTAGCATAGCTTCCAGGATCTGCTCCATGGTCTTGCTGGGCACAGAGGTGAGACTGGCTGGCCTGCAGTTCCAGAAATCTTCCTTTTTTTCCCTTTTTAAAAATGGGGGTTATGTTTCCCCTTTTCCAGTCAGTGGGAACTTCCCCAGACTGTCACAACTTCTCAAATATGATGGATAGTTGCTTAATCACTTCATCCACCAGCTCCCTCAAGACCCATGGATGTTCCCATCATGTCCTGTGGACTTGTGCACCTTCAGGTTCCTTAGATGGTCTCGAACCTGATCTTCTCCTACAGTGGGCAATTATTTATTCTACCAGTCCCTGCCTTTGCCTTCTTCAACTTGGGTGGTGTGGCTGGAAAACTTGCAGGTGAAGACTGAGGCAAAAAAGTCATTGAGTAACTCAGCCTTCTCTACATCCTGGGTAACCAGGTCTCCTGTTTCCTTCCGGAGAGGGTCCATATTTTCTCTAGTCTTCCTGTTATCACCAATGTACCTGTAGAAACTTTTCTTGTTGCCCTTGACATCCCTGGCCAGATTTAATTCTGTCAGGGTTTTGGCTTTCCTAACCTGATCCT
>JANXJC010000078.1:17951911-17982450 GCA_027564655.1 Leptodon cayanensis
TCCCTGGCCAGATTTAATTCTGTCAGGGTTTTGGCTTTCCTAACCTGATCCTTGCTGCTCAGACAATTTCTCAGTATTCCTCCCAGGTTTCCTGTCCTTGATTCCACCCTCTCTGGGCTTCCTTTTTGTGTTTGAGTTTGTCCAGGAGTGCCTTTTTCATCCATGCAGGCCTCCTGGCAATTTTGCCTGACTTCCTCTTTGTTGGGAGGCATCGGTCCTGAGCTTGGAGGAGTTGACCCTTGAATATTAACCAGCTTTCTTGGGCCACTCTTCCCTCCAGGCCTGTATCTCATGGTACTCTACCAAGCAGATCCCTAAAAAGGTCAAGATCTGCTCTTCTGAAGTCCAGTGTAGCAAGCTTGTTGTGCACCCTCCTCACTGCCTTAGTGATCTTGAACTCCATCATTTCATGGTCACTGCAGCAAAGGCTGCCCTTGAGCTTCACATTCCCCACCAGCCCCTCCTTGTTGGTGAGAACAAGGTCCAACATAGGACCTCTCCTCATTGACTCCTCTATCAAATAGAGAGGAAGTTGTGATCAATGTATTCCAGTAACCTCTTGGATTGCTTATGCCCTGCTATGCTGTCCCTCCAACAGGTATCAGGATGGTTGAAGTCCCCCATGAGAACCAGGGCTTGTGAACGTGAGGCTGCTCCTATCTGTCTATATTGGGCTTCATCCACTCCGTCTTCCTGGTCAAGTGGCCTGCAGCAGAACTTCACTATAATGTCACCTGTCCCTGCCCTCCCTTTAATCCTGACCCATAGGGTCTCGGCTGGCTCCTCATCCATCCCCAAGCGGAGCTCCATGCACTCCAACTAGTCATCAATGTAGAGAGTGACACCCCCTCCTCTTCTCACCTGCCTGTCCTTCCTAAAGAGCCTGCATCCTTCCATTCCAACACTGTAGTCACAGGAGCCATCCCACCATGTCTCTGTGATAGCAATAAGATCATAACTCTGCAAGTGTGCACATGCCTCTAACTCCTCTCATTTATTCCCCATGCTATCTGCATTTGCATAGAGGCATTTAAGTTGGGCACACGATGAAGCTGACTTACTGGCTGGAATCCCTTTGTGCTGCTCTTCAGGGGCTCTCCTGCTGACCTGTGATCCTTTTCCAGGCTCTGGGTGTCTGTTGCTGGCTCTGGCATCAAACTGGTAGGAGTAGGATGGATTAAGGTTCCCCTCCCACAACAACTTTAGTTTAAAGTCCTCTTCACCAAATAGCTCTCTGCCTCCTGAGTGGAAATCTACAGCATACTCAAAGTTGAACTGTAGCTCTGCATCACCAGACAGGGAAAGCCTGAGTACGTATGGCCGTTGCTTTAGCCTCTTTAATTGTACAAGTTAATGTTGAGCTTCACCTAGCAGACCTGTTCCCATGCTGGAGGATGAGATCCTCTGTGATATTGCTGGGCTTTGGATGAAGTTTTGGCAGGCTGATATTCCAGTCAGTATACAAAGTATAAAACACAGCCCTTCTGAGCTGGTTACATTTCATATGCACATTGAAGTATAGACAATAAAGTATAAATCACTATCAAATCAGGCTGTGAATTCTGGTTGTTATTTACACTTATTACACCTTTACTATGCTTCTATTACTCCTTTTCTTATGGATGATTCATCCTTTCTTTAGCTCTGTTCAAAATCCTTCATCTCCAAGGCTATTTAGTGGCTCAAGGTCACATATATATCATATATATATAGGTCCATGATATAAAATACTAGAATGTTTGTCAGATTCATCCTCACTTATAAAGCCAATAGCTGCCACAGGAGCTGAGGATCTGACAGTTATTTGTAACTAACTGCCTTTAAATTTGTCTTGTTCTTATGCCAATTAACAAATATCTACAGATATCTACAGCTTCCCAATTTCAACAATTAATGAATACAGGATCAATGAGTCAACTTCAGACTTTATACTATCTTATACCATAGAAACTTCAACTTAGAATACAATAAGACATCTTTTTAAAAAAACCTGTTGTTCTCTCAATATTTAAAATCCATGTCAATTCATTATCAGCAGTAAACATCCAAAATAGATGGGTTAGGTAAGGTTCTGAAAACATACTAATGGCAACAAAAAACAGGTTTTCTCTGACTTTTTTTTTTAAATGCTTTGTTGGTACAGTCTCCACAGTATTGAAAGGAATAGTGGTCTCCTAGGAAGAAAATCTTGACTCCGTCAAGACTATCTAGTTCTCCCAAATGTTTTACCTGAAGAAAAAGAATTAAATACATCACTGTATTAATATTCAATGAATTATGCAACAGCTTTGATAGACAGAATTTGCAATTGTCTCTCTTAAAAATCATACAAAGTTTTGTTTCTTTTTTTATACTATAATGGTTATGAAAATAAAAGTGTGAAATACAGACCAAATCTAAAAAAATGGGGAAGAGAGAGAGCCTTTGCAACTGCCCAGCCAAGGTATGACGTGTGAGAACATGCTATGTTGGGCTGGGGGTAGGACTGGTCCAGGGGAGAAACAAGAGCTTCATTAATCCTTTCCATGCCTAAATCATACTTTAGTAGAAACACGAATATGGATACTCTATAGGAAATCTTTTTGCCTTTTTGGCAAACAGATTTTCCATTAACATGTATTTTTAAGATTGTTGAGATTTCTATCAGCAAGCCCATTTTCACAGATCTATAACTTGGGCATAAAATCTCAGTTCATAGCTGAAATTTAGTACCAGGCAAAATTCTCTTTTTAATCTGGGTGTTGTGGGAAGTAGAAGTAAGATAAAAATGTTCCCAATTTTTCCTTTAGGATGGAAAATAATAAAATTCTTATTAAATTATGGTTAGTTCATAATAAAAAGTTAAACAAGCTAACATACATCAGAAGGATACCACTCTACATTTTATAAATTTTCTTTCCCTTCAACAGCCAGGTAAGATTTCATACTAATCCGTAAGTCTAAGTATTTTACTCCATGGGATTCCTGCTTCCAACTCTCAGAAAATCCACATATCTTCTGTTTAGATCTTGATAAGATTTACCAGGACAAAAAATCCTTTAAAAATAGGCATATTTAAACAGCAGTAAAAGTCTGTGTGCAAGTCAGAAAGTGAACCAAACAACTTCCAATATGTAGTGAAGTGCACACAACCAAATGCAGGAATAACTGAAAATTTCAGCTACAAAACCAACGTTTAGGAAATAAAAGCCTTCAAGTAAATGTGATGCAACCACTATGTAAGTTCAGACTCTGCTGTTTACTCAAGCTAGGTCAAGTATCTGGAAACAATCACCAATGTGAACCACTATGTGAACTCTCATTTGTACATTTTTCTCCCACTATCATACTCGAGAAATCTCATGTTTAATGCCCTTTGTTTTTTTTGTATTTAGCATATTTTTAGGGTATAGGTCAGGATTATCCCATTTCGCTAAGATAAAATGACAATTTTAAAAATGCATAAGTTTAAGGTCTGTCTATGTGGTGTAACACGTTGCCATTTTGAGCTGCTATGCTCTCTGAACCTAGGGGAGCACAGCACTGAATTCTGTTCTGCAATCTTTTCAAAAAAAAAAGTCAGCTTAAGTTAATATCATAATAAAGGAATAAATGAGTCATCTGCTTCTCTGAAGAAACACAGTTATTCTCATTGCTGCAGTATCTCATACCAGTTCCTGAGTCAGCAAAGCCAGTGTAGAAATTCACATTAATTTCACTGGGTGCAAAATAAGTGCTTTATCATGTTTATCTGAATGAAGTGTAGTGGTACATTATCACACCAATTTCTAATGAGCAGAAGGCTAGATGAAGATCCTGTCTGACTCCACAGACAGGAAATATATTTAGACTATTTTGGCAGAATCCACAGCTGTCAATCATATAAAAGTCATTGAATACACTCAGAAAATTATGCACTTGGTTTTTAAAACAACCACATCTCCAGCACATTAGATGGAACTCTTAGTCTCATATTTTATGTACTTCAGGCACTGACAAACTACTACTACCCAGTCATTCAAAAAAAAAATTAAAAATATAGACAGAAGCATTTTTCTTCTGCATGCAAAAATTTGCTTAAAATAGACATGGAAACAAGAATAAGAACATCAGAACAGACATGTTTCTGTCAGGATTTTGTGTCTCTTTTTCCTCAGAAACACCAGCCTCAATAAACAAGTCTTTACGTTCTTGTTCTTGCTCTTAACTCCATTGAGATTCATCCCACTGAAGAGGTGTTATTAATTTTCAAGAAATTTTCTTTCTTTCTTATGTGTACCAAAAGGCTGGGTGCTATGCTGGGCACATACAAGCAGTGAATATTAATTTAAGCAGTGAGTTTTGTGATTTTCTCTGCAGAACAGGAGAAGTCCTGCAGTAAGATTTCTTTGTATTTAAGTCTGAAAGGAAAAAGTAATGACGATTCCAAAGACAGTTTGTGTGACTCTACCAAATATTGTTGTATTATCTTAAAAGGCAATTAAGATTATATCATCATTCATACCCTTCAGGAACAGATTAATAAGAACGTTAACATTCATCAATAGACAACTCTGGAGCTTTTTTTGTACTTTGTAATACACTAAATAATCTTTCTGTACACCCCCTTTTTTTTTTTTTTTTTTTTTGCAACTAAATCTTTCTTACATGTCATGGAGAATAAAAGAAATTATGCTATGGGATCTAGGAAAATAGGACAGAAGGGAACTTCAGAAAGTCCAAGGAACGATTAATGATACCTATGGCATCTCTAGTTAAGCAGTTTCCAAAAACCTCTGGTGAACAATATTCAGCTACCTGCTTCAACCAAATATTTCAGTACTTACAATCTTTATCACATGAATTATGGCTACCACATCTAAATCTTTTCTGCTGTAATTTTAACTTGTTTTTTCTTGTCCTAACCTCAGTGATCATGAACAACATTATACACTCTTCATCTTTGAAACTACTATTTTGTCTTTGGAGACAACCCAATCTTCTTCAATTTTTTGTCACATATTCTGTTATTCCATGGCTGTTCTCTGGAGCCGGTTGGCCCACATCTTCCTTGAACTGCAGTTTTCAGGAAAAGGCAGAAATAGCAGAAAGGCAGAAATGTTTAGCTCTTACAGGTTTTGCAAAAGCATGACACATCTGAGTCATGTTCTGTTTGTGAGTCACCATAAACTGCAAATTTCATCCACTGCATTGCTATTTGTGTTGCAGATTATCTGTGCTAACTTTAGAACTTTGCTTCTATTCTTATTACTCTTTTACATATTTTAGATTGATTTTGCACAGAAACTATAAATATCTGACACATTATTTTGAATTCTAATAATTTTCTGCAGTCCTACTCTTGGAGCCCTCAACAGTTTAATACAGTCTGCAAATACAGTAAATGGACTATATATTCCACTGACCATCCCTAAGGAAAGTAAAGATATAGTTTGTGCTTACATTGAGGTATATACTTTATTGAAGTATATATTTATATGTCTGTTCTCAGTTCAGATCAGATTCCCATGGAACCCTATTTACTGTATGTCTCTCTTGACAATGAACTGTAATCAATCCTAGATATGATGACATTATACAAGTTTCATCTAAACAGTATTTTCCTTCAAACTTCCCTGTGTGAAGGAAACTCCCCCCCTGGAATGAAGCAGAATTGTAATTTTCCTCAACCAAACACAGATCTATTGAACGTGAATCAACTAAGTTGATTTTGTGAATACATTCCATGATTAGATGAAATCCCACCTAATGCAAATGGTTGCTTACTCCCAGCTGCCAAATGTGAGGGAGGAGAAATTGCTAGCGAGGAAAGTGGAAATGTCCCAAGCACCCTTACTGTTAAATTCATGCTTACATTTTTACATGATATGTATTCACCTGGAAGAGGCATCAAATATATATTTTGTAAGAAAGACGATCTTTATACATTTTATAGTCCCTAAAATGAAAATTTGGGAATTAAATACATGGATGTGGAGAGTTCACCCACAGACATCCACAGGGGTCTAAAGTGTGTCACCATAGATAAATATTTTTTGTTTATAGCCTCTTTCAAAGGGTCTGGGTACCTCTAACTGGGCCAAGGTGGTTTGGAACAGACAGGGGCATAGATAGGACAAGCTCTATTATTTTAATGAACAGCATAGCCTGACCTATGCCAGGAACCATGCCAGGAATAATTTTTGGTAGGAATAGTTCTCCAGGTGTTTCCACTTCTGAAGTTTAGATCTGTCTGTAGGGAAATCATAATTTGGCTTAAGGCAACTCCTTTCTCAGTATGATGCTCTTTTAACAGGGCCGTGTGACATGCCCTGTAGACAGCCATGTACAACATTCCTGAGATAGTAGATCAGCTTTATTTACTTTATCTTGCAAATGACATTCAGGCTTTAGAAAGACAACAAAAATTACTAGAGTCCTGAAACCTGTCTGACCATCAAGGAAAGCATGATGCACTGCTGTAATAAAGAGCAGAGAGCAAAAGAGAGGTCAGTTATCAATCAGACTTTAAAAAAATATTCTCTGAATCGCTATGTGAACAGCACCATGTAACTTCAAGGCACACAAATGATTACCAGCTGCATGGTGTTTACAATAGGACTAGATTTGTATTTCATC
Organism: Leptodon cayanensis; assembly: GCA_027564655.1. Taxonomy (NCBI): domain Eukaryota; kingdom Metazoa; phylum Chordata; class Aves; order Accipitriformes; family Accipitridae; genus Leptodon; species Leptodon cayanensis. The sequence goes on from JANXJC010000078.1 coordinate 17,958,509, forward strand.
AGTTTTTCCCCCAGATCCACACTTTCATTTCACTCTCAAAAAGATGGAATCTCTTTCCTGGGGAAAAAAAAAAAAAGAGAGAACACTAATAAAAATGTTTTACTGACAGTGATACACATAAACAGAATGAATGTCAGGGACAGAAAATATTCCCTATAGTCTGGAACTGCAAGGTGAATTGCCTTCAGATTGCAGTAGAATGCTTTCAGCTGAGCTACAGCGGCCATCAGTTTGGGCACACTCTATTAATAGAGAATATGTACTAGAAGGCAAAGACGTTCTCTGGGATCTGAAAACACATGAAATTAGTGGTTCATGGATTTCATGAGATTAGTACAAAAGCACAAGCTGCCTGTCTCTTCTAAATTTGTTGATTAAGGCTGTATGTTTTCCATTTTTTTTTGCCATAGACAGTGTCACTGAGCATTTCAGAAAGGTAAACATTCAAACAGTCTACTTCACAAGATCAGAGAGAAGCAGCGCTGCTGCTTTGAAGAAGTGGTTGTTGAAGCTGGCATTTAACTCTCTAGATTTCAAAGGGTTTAGCTGAGCGAGTTTTCAGTTCTTGTGCTCTTCCTTATTATTTTGAGACACTACTTACTGTAAGAAATGAGTGGAGCTATACCATCTATACCAGCTGAATATCTGAAATACATTTGATTCTGCCATTTCAGGGTCCTTTCCTGTGGAGGAACCTAGGTACAATGCTTATATTTTCATATAGAAAGTTACAGCAGCATTTATAAGAATAGTATTGATTACACCCAGAGTAAGTAAAGCAGCTTCCAAACCTTTATCTGTCAAATATATATAGTTTCAATTTTTTTTTTCCGTTTGTTTTTTTGCTTCTGCTTTTTCAGTGATGGTTGGTGTTCTAGAGCATAAAGGTAATCAAAGCATTTCATCAGTGTCAGTGTCATAGCTGACATGCTGCCTAGTGGAACAGGAGGAGAGAATGCAAACTGAATGCAAATTAAGATAGAGTTTAGTAAATAATTAGGGGTTTAATTTTGAAGATCTTCAGAATATTTCAGTAGCTTTTTCATAACTGACATTAAATGATTTCTCCTTAAGAAGCAGCAAGGAGAAAAACAGGCAGTGGGGCTGGGGCAGGAGGAGAAAGATCAGAAAAAAACCCACAAAATTTGTGAATACTTTACTTCTATGCACTTAAAGTTGTTTATGAACCCCTGAGCTATGTCTCATCACCCAGACCTGCTTGGACACGACAATGGAATTTTTTCTTCCCTACATATCCTCATCATTCACACCAGAAAATTAATATTTACTTATCTGTGAGAGACATCTAAAGTTGACAAAGGACTGACATATTGAGTGGAGTCTTGAAAAGAAGTTTATACAGTATGTCTTATACAGAAGGTGGCTACTCTAAGATAGTGATGTTAGCCTGTCTCTTTTATTAAGGCTAAATCTATTCACTCCATAAAAGAAATTTTTTGCTTATATGGAAGATGTATACTGAAAACATGTCATTCTGGTATGTGAAAGATGGTATGTGTATGCTGAAACACACAACTTTCTGATAGCACAAATGTAGTTCAAAATAGCATAGGTCTCCCCTTTTAACAGAGCAAGAACAAATTATCCATAATAGACTTAAGACTACTCATACTTTATTCACTATAATTTACTAAATCTACCAACTAACCTCAGCACTGTGAAAGAAAATAACTTCTGAAAAATTTCTAACATGGAACAACATATGATAAATCTGATCAGTTAAATTTAAACATGAAGCAAAAAACAGTTTGAGAAGAAATACCATCAAGGGGACTTTGTAGTTATTGAAAAGAGAGGATTGAAGGGTGTCAAAATATAATAACTAAAAAAGAATTATTCTAGATAATTCATGTTATTTCATGGTTTAATGCTTTACTGGTTATTTAATGGTTTGAATTAAAAGAACCAAATGAAACAAAGTAACTCCGCCAGAAACATTCATTATGGTACAATTCTTTTGTATGCAGAATACAGCAATTTACTGATGTTTTCCTACAAGCAGCAAGCATAAAAAAAAACCCCAACAACCTTCTCTGTGTCAGCCAATGATATTAGCTGTGGCTTTATCAATTCTCTGGAACTTCCCAACCACCCATATAAACCCCACTCCTTGAGGTGTTCCTCTAAGGTGCAAGCTACAGTCTGGGTGACTAATTCAGGCAACATGAATTTGATAGGTAGATCAACTCAGAATTATCTAAGAAATAAAGCTGAAATTTCTAATTTAAGTACATGTCATATTAGCTAAACTCATATGTGAAATATTGGACTATTGCTCAAGTGTCCCCTGTTACTTTAGTTTCATAGTCTAACCTATGGGAATCAGAAGACAACGCGTTAGCTGCAAACTAGATTTAAGTTTCACTGCTCTCCAGGACACATGTGAAGGAATTCGTATACTATAAAGCTAAGGAAGTTGGCATACCTTTTGTTTTAATGTGGTAGTTTATCAGCATTATGTTAATCTCATGATGTAAGTGGTATTCTGAAATTTTGAAGGATTTCATATACTCAGTGTGTATACTAAGAAACACATAATAATTTTAAAGGATTTAAGGCCACTTGGAGCTTATATTTTTATATTGTAAGTGTGTCTTCTTCAGGAATTCTTTGTCTTTGTTACTTAATTGCATGTGTCAAATCACACTTTGCAAAAAAAAAAAAATAAAAAATCTTCCTCGGTTTATTTATAATGATCTTCTTTCCATTCTGCTTATATTGACTATATAGCATTTTGTCCCTAAACAGCAGACTGATCATGATTTTTGGTTACCCCTGAAATTTTCATAGAATAAAGAGTAACTACATATGGTGGGTTTTTTTAAGCACAGAGCCTGGCTTTTATATGAATAAAACAGTAAATTGATTTACTTTCTCACATTAACAGTTAACGGAATTGAGGGTTTAAAATGGTAACTTTGCTACAAGGCATATGCCTTTTTATATGACTTGGTGTCTCATGATTCTTTGGAGCAGGCAAGAGAGTGTTTGTGATTTTGGATGAGGATTCCACTTTATATGATGTGTTAATAGGCAAAGCATATGTCAATAGCTAGAAAAGTAACAATTACAGGGACGGAGAGGGGAGCTATCTATTAAATCATAAATTTAAATTTTTAATCCATGTTCTTACCAGACTTTGGCCAGAATCAGCCAGAATTCTCTGATCTATCAATGGCTTGTGCCTGTGTAGAGCACACAGACAAGTTAATTTGTCTCATCAAAAAAAACAGAAACACAAAAGCACCAAGCTACTAACATTATTTTTACTCTACATTACTTTCTATAATACAGGGCTGAGAGGACACTGAGAAGGCAGAATTCATAAATGCTGTATTAAGCAATAATAAAATCAATACATGTATCTCTATATATGAGCATAGATTGACTAACTTTTGCATTCATGTTACTTGAAAGAATGATATTTTAACATTAAGAATGCTTTGTTGTTGTTTTATACTCTCCTCCCCTATTCTTGATCTTTTGAAAAGGAATGATTTTTGGTTCTGGCTTGCATCAATTTTCAAGTTAATCAGCTTACCAATTTACCATCAAATCAAAACACCTGATCTTCTTCCATTTAAAATCCCTTAGGAGGGATATTTAAATTGTATTAAAAAAAAAAAAAACAAACAAAAAAAACCCCAAAAAAACCCAGATCCACTCTACCTTATGGTGTTTTTTTCTGTTTAAAACCACGAAAGCTCATTCCAGAAATATAGTCACCATGGACCTCAAGCTCAAGAATTAAATACAAAGTTTCCATAAATTATTTTAGCATTGCCTAAAGTAATTTAGATTCAGAAAAGTTCAGAGGTCAGCCTTTGCTTTGAAATTAATGTTATTCTCAAACAGAAGTACCAAGCTAACTCTGGAAGTGAGTAAAATAATGCTTTCAAAGCAGAAACACAGGCATACTTTCTACTAATGATATTTATCTTTTTTATTCAGTAGCTTGCTTATGTAAATGCACATACATTCACATATGTCTCTCGCCTACCCAGGGAGTATACTGATACATGTCTGGGGAACTTTAATACTGGAATGAAAACTCATTTCTGATTGAGCGTAACACTTTCCTTTTTGCTACTTTTATTTTTTGCTTGGTAGGGAATGGAGAAATTAAAAGCTTTCTCCACAACATAAGATAAGGAAAGCAGACTTAGAAAATCAACAGTTAACACATAAGGAGAGCTGCCTAGCAACAATAAAAACAACATTACATCTCATTTTCCAGCTAAGAAATACTGGGACAAGGAGATAAATTTTAATAAAAACAGTGGAAATATTGTAATGATGCACTATACAATATAACCATTACACAGGAACCTTCAAGACCTTGAATATTCTAAGGTATAAAGGGAAAGGAATTGCTATAATGAGGTAAAAACAGTCAAAACTTTTAAACATAGTCAGATGCAAAAAACCCCTGTTGCTTACCAGTTCTCACTCATTAAACACTTGGTCCAAAACTAGCTAGATCTCCCAGAATATTTCCACTGATTTCAAAAGCTTCTACATCTAGCCCAAAATCACCTGCCTAAATCCTCTTTTTGGAGTTCATGCAAGCCTTGGAAATAAATAGTTACAAATATTGCCGAGTCCTAGTGTGTATGTTCCCAGTAAAGACAGTGAAGCTCTAATACAGTCCAAAAACTTTGTGATTAGAAAGAGGGGAGGGAAGATGCTGATAGCAAAAGTCATCATTTTCTCACTAATCATGTGGCTGAGGAATGTTTGTATAGAATAGGTCGCATTTAAACTTCAGGAAAATTTTCTTTCCTTTACAAATGTTTTATTGTTTAATTGGACTGAGTTAAAATTACTTCTCTTTGTCTCATTTTCAGATCATCAAAGCTAGGCAATAAGCTATTTTTTGAATAAGGTTACAGAATAAGCTTTTGAATAAGCTTACAGAAGGTAAGCTGTGAAAGTAGAAAGTAAGAAGTGAAAACCTTACCTCACTGGGGATTCCAGTAACCATTTTTAGTTAGAAATGCTTTTCGACAAAATAAGTTAAATTTCTAAAATGTGAAAAGTTTCACAAAAAGCAGCTGAAGGGTTTTTTGGAATTTGGAAGGAAGAAAGCATAAGGAAGGAGTATTGTTACTTTTTAACCTACCAAAATGAAAAAACAATTTTTCTGTTAAAGAAAAATAAAATTACAGTTTCCATGTTCTCATTCCTACTGCTCAAATGTTCTTGTCTCATACTACCTACCTGATCTTTTCTGCTGATGAGCTGACACTCGCTTGTCTTCCTTTGAAATTCATCTTTCCACTATCTTTGGCCTCCATCTGCTCTCATTTGCTTTTGACTTGACATCTGAAGGGCTTCATATTCTCAGAAGTCCAATGCTATTGATAGCTGAGCCCCTGTACCTTCACAGATCTTCTGTTTCACTACTGGCAGAGTATTATTTTCTGTTCCTGCAAGTGACCGTTATTGCTTCTCACATATCATCTGTGATGATATTCAAGTTTTTAATGAAAAAACCCTTGCAATTTGGCCTCTCTCAAATTTCTTTCTATAAATAATTGCTGATTTGTACATCCAAATAAATCACCTCTGCATATTTTTCCTTCTGAATCATCATGCTATGAAATAGGTAGGCTCAATACATTTGTTATGAGTTGGGCAACTAACTAATAGATATATAAAAAGCACATCCTTAAAAGGAGTTGATAATGTCTGTATTGTTTATATTTTCCTGTGGAGTCAGTATATTTCTGAAAATAAAGAAAGTTTTGGAAGCTGATGGGCTGTTTTGCGGCAGGGATTCTACAGCTTTCTATATCAGACCACCAGTACTGGACGAGTGGCTTCAGGAACATACGAAAAGCTTTTACCCAGAACCGTGTTCCATTTGAGCACTATGTCTGAGGCTCATTTCCAGAGAACTGCCTTAACACTTCTTGAATCCCACTCCTTTGAGGTAGATCAACAAAGTTATTTCCTAAGGGAAAACAAAAAGTTGGTTACCTAATAGGACGTCTCTGGGGAGAATCTGGGAAGTGAAATGACTATCCCACCAGTTTCATAATGCCTTGTTCTGTGACATTATTTCTTAAACTGTTGCAGTTGATAATGACGTGGAAATGATTGACCTTAGCAGGTATTAACTGAGCGATTCTAAGATCAACGTGGAAACGTGGATGCCTCATAGGCGAACTGTGCAAATCACTTATTTAATTTTAATTTTGTATATTGTAATAAAAATATGAGCTTTAAGCTCTCCTGTAAGCCTCAGAGTCTCTGTGATTAGTTGGGTTGACTGTAGATGTCAATGGAAAAGAATCTGTTTTAGTGACAGGTACGTGTGCAGTATTGACTAATGCATTTAAGGTGACTATCATGTAGTGGCATTTAGCTGTGGTGCAGCAGCTGGGCACTGCCTGGGCAAGGGTGCCACTGCCACCTGGTATATCAGTGACAGGTGGAGCAGTTATCGTCTATGAAGTCCACTTAAATTAGTATATCATCAGATACCCTTAACAGGGCTTTATCAACCTAATCTACCCCTCTTCCTGCAAACTCAGTAGCAGTCTATTGTTAAACTTGGCCTGTTTTATGGGTGTATTGCATTTGCGTTGCAAGGTTTTGGTAGTGGCAGAAGTTACAGGGGTGGCTTCTGTGAAAAGCTGCTAGACGGTTCCCTGTGTCCAATGGAGCCAATACCAGCCGGCTCTAAGACAGACCCGCCACTGGCCAAGGCTGAGCCCGTCTGCAACAGTGGTAGTGCCTCTGGGATAACAGGTTAAGAAGGGAAAAATGTTGTGGCGGGCACAGAAACTGCAGCCAGAGAGAGGAGTGAGAACATGTGAGAGAAACAACCTGCAGACCCCCAGGTCAGTGCAGAAGGAGGGGGATGAGGTGCGCCAGGCGCCGGAGCAGAGATTCCCCTGCAGCCCGTGGGGAAGACCATGGTGAGGCAGGCTGTGCCCCTGCAGCCCAGGGAGGTCCCTGGTGGAGCAGATATCCACCTGCAGTTTGTGGAGGACCCCACATCGGAGCAGGTGGATGCCCGAAGGAGGCTGTGACTCTGTGGGAAGCCCACGCTGGAGCAGGCTCCAGGCAGGACCTGTGGCCCCATGGAGAGAGAAGACCACACAGGAGCAGGTTTTCTGGCAGGACTTGTGATCCTGTGGGGGACCCACGCTGGAGCAGTGTGTGCCTGAAGGACTGCAGCCTATGGGAGAGACCCACGCTGGAGTAGTTCATGAAGAACTGCAGCCTGTGGGAAGGACCCACATTGGAGAAGTTCATGGAGGACTGTCTCCCATGGGAGGGATGCCATGCTGGAGCAGTGGAAGAGTGTGATGAATCCTGCTTCTGAAGAGGATGAAGGGGCAGAGACAGCGTGTGATCAACTGACCCCAACCCCCATTCCTCATATCCCTGGGCTGCTCAGGGGGGTAGGTAGAGAATCAGGGAGTGAAGCTGTGCCCGGAAAGAAGGCGGGGGGAGTTGGGGGAAGCGTTCTAAGATTTTATTTTATTTCTCGTTACCTTACTCTGGTTGATTGGCAATAAATTAATTTAATTTTCCCTGGGTTGTTTTGCCCGTGACAGTAATTGGTTGAGTGATCTTTCCCTACCTCGACCCACAAGCTCTTTGTTATATTTTCTCTCCCCTGTCCGGCTGAGTGATAGAGTGGCTTTGGTGGGCATCTGGCCTCCAGCCAGGGTCAACCCACTACACTGGGTTACGTCAGTAAGTAATATGCAGTGGCAGGCTTACTCCTTCAGTTTTTTTCCAATAATGAGGGGAATGCAGTTGGCAGAATTTGAAGCTTACTAAAAGGAGCTCCCTAGTTCAAAACCTGCTGACAAATACATCCTGGTGCACAGCCTTCATTTTGAAAGCAGGGCTTTTTCATGTGTAAGTGGCACTGGTGCTTTCTTCATAACATAAAATTTTCCCAGTGCCACAGAAAGCCATCAGAATGGCTTTCAAAAAGCTCGAGAAAAATGGTGTTGGCTGGTACAAGATAGTGCTGAGTAGGGACTGGATTTAACACTGGGAAAAATAGTTGTTTGGTAGATATATCATAAATTGTGCCAATTTGTCATGTCAACTAAAATATCAAATAAAATTCCTAAGGTGTAGACTGCTTTCAGAATCCTATAAGCTCAGGTGGAATGGAAGTGTGATAAAAGGGAAAAGAATCTAAGTAGAAAAAGCAGAAAGAAAGGGGCACTGGAAGAGTACACCTGTAAGCACGATAGAGACATGATGTCTGTAAAAGATCCAACAGTCATTCTGAGGAAATGAAAAGAAATGGAAAACACACCTTTAATTTCTCTGAGAATATCTGATCAACTATGGCCACTTAGGTAAGAATGTTGATGCATTCAATATTTTGTAAAAGATCTTCCCTGGATCATCTTGTAGGGTTTGCACCGCTGAGACCAGATGCAGCATGGTGATGGAGTCTGAGCATCACTGGATCTAAATCTTTTAGGTTTCAACAACCTCCAGATATCTTTGTGTGCATAATGCTGGTAGCTTTCTGTAATGTCCTGGGGAGCTAGATCCAAGGGCTTTTGCTGGTCATTCTGCTACAAACCTTTTGTTTTTCAATGAGTATTGTCAGCACTGCAAATTGAAATGTCTGCTGAAGTCTACCAATATTGACTGTAGATTTGGTTTGCCAACTTGAACCAAATGAAACTGTTCCAGTAGATTTAAGGTTTGCTCCTTTATAGCACTCATGGCAAGTATCTGACTTAAAAAGTCAAACCAGTTATTAGTTTGGAGATATGCATCCACAGAAATAGACCAAGTGAGCTACCTCTACATTTTGGAGTTGTTTAATAAATCCTTGTAATAATACATTTGCATAATACATTTCTGTATTTTAACTTTGGATTGGTGGATTTTTTTTTTTTATAAGATCCTTCTTTTTGTTGTAGTCAAAAGCACAAGCTAGATTTCAGTTTTAAAACTAAACTTAGAAAAGTCTGTTGTATGAAACGTGCCATAACACAGTTATAGCTAATCTTGGGTCAGAATTTCTGTTGGAGAACACTTGGAAAATAAGTATAAGCTTTTCACAGCTCACTTAAAACTTTATAAGGTATTCTACACTGCAGAGCATAGCATACTAAGCTTTTTAAGCTAGTTTTCTGTTCTGTCTTATTATTTGGCCATACGTTTTGGGTCAACACTGCAGCATCATGCTGTTGATTTTACTTTTTAATAAAGTTAAGAATGCAGACTTTTATACTGCAGTTGTAAATGCGCTGTGTAAACAACATGCTATAGGCACAACTGACCCGCAATTATTCTTCTGGAGCTGGATATGGAACACAGTAACCACACCACCTTCATTATGCATTTCTTCATGTCAGTCCAAAGCAATTCAGAAGGTCATTTCAAATGTCTCCCACTGTGCCTAAAATACCTCACTGAAAAATAATCTTGGGTTCCCACCATTGCTGTGAAGTTGTCTGCTTTAGACTTTACTAAGTTACCACGTTATGGAAGCGTAGAATCATGCTATGGGATATGAAGCTTATGTAGTGTTGATGCTCTAAAGAATGTCTATTTCCCTGTCTAAGGCTATTTTGATACATAAGCTTCTCTGTAATAGGAGTTTGGATCCCAGCTCAACACACCAGGAATGTTCAAACCTCTTAAACATGAACCAAGGTAACAAAATTCTATTTGTTCAACTTTGCTTTAGCTTCATTCAAAAAATATCATCCTAGAAGCAGAACTTGGCCATAGAGTCCAATTCAATTCATTGACCACCAAGTCAGTGACAAGACTGGGCTCTGTACCAGATGATTATGTTTCAACTTGAAGTGAATTGATGAAATCTGTGTTTTGTCATGGGTGAAATATCAGTGCAATTCACTTCAATCTGGATAAGACCAAAAGCACTGATAGCATCCCAGCCATAATTAACCACACTCACTTGAGTCAGAGCTCATTACTCTGCAAACGTTCCTAGCTTTATCCTCTATCTGTTCTCACAAGCTCCACAGACTTCTGGTTCCTCTTGCAAAGACAAATTTGTAGCAATTCCACACAAGAAGATGCAACATAAATGCTGCTTTTCAGATCTTATAGGCTAGTAAGCGCTACAAAGTATAGACTTCAACAATACAAGAGAAACTAAATAAGTAGGACATCTGATAATGATGGGGGAGTGGTAAAGCAGCTTTGATGGGCAACCTGACATATAGCCAGGGTCAACACACCATAGTCCTTTTTGGTGCCCCACACAGGGTTCTAGGAATTTGAGATAAGGATGGTAATAGGGAGAGGCAATGGGCAAAACACGGACTGAACAATGTTAGTGGAATGATCATGGGGAATTTCAGTTGTTGTAACTGCGGTGAAAGGACGAGGAGTGGATTGTGTGTAAATTGTTCACTTTCATTCAGTGTTGTGATGATGTGATTTTGATTTTGGTGTAGGGAATTCTTTCTTTGTTGATGTGAGTGAAGTTTGTGAAGATTGTGTTATGAATGTGGATTTTCATGGTAATTCTTAAATATATGATTCACAGAAGCAAGGGGTAGAATGTATTGGGTTTGCATGGCTAGGTTTTGCTAGCGGTGGGGCTACAGGGGTGGCTTCTGTGAGAAGATGCTAGAAGCTTCCCATATGTCTGACAGACCCAATACCAACCGGCTCCAAGATGGACCCGCCGCTGGCCAAGCCCAAGCCCATTAGCAATGGTGGTAGCACCTGTGGCATAACAGATTTAAGAAGGGAAAAAAAAACCCTGTGGGATAATACCTCTAGCCTGAGGAGAGGAGTGAGAACATGTGAGAGAAACAACCCTGGAGACCCCCAGGTCAGTGAGGAAGGAGGGGGAGGAGGTGTTCCAGGTGCCGGAGCAGAGATTCCCCTGCAGCCCGTGGGGAAGACCATGATGAGGCAGGCTGTCTCCCTGCAGCCCAGGGAGGTCCACGGGGGAGCAGATATCCACCTGCAGCCTGGGGAGGACCCCATGCCAGAGCAGTGGGGTGCCCGAAGGAGGCTGTGACCCCGTGGGAATCCTGCACTGGAGCAGGCTCTTGTCAGGACCTGTGGCCCTGTGGAGAGAGAAGCCCACACAGGAGCAGGTTTTCTGGCAGGACTTGTGATCCTGCGGGGGACCTACGCTGGAGCAGTGTGTGCCTGAAGGACTGGACCCCGTGGGAGAGACCCACACCAGAGCAGTTCATGGAGGATGGTCTCCTGTGGAAAGGACCCCACGGTGGAGCAGGGGAAGAGTGAGGAGTCCTCCCCCTGAGGAGGAAGGAGTGGCAGAGACAACGTGTGATGAATTGACCCCAACCCCCATTCCCCATCCTTCTGCATTGCTGGAGGGGAGGACGTAGAGAAAATCAGGAGTGGAGTTGAGCTGGGAAGGGGAGAGGGGTGGAGGGAAGTTGTTTTAAGATTTAAGTTTTATTTTGTCATTATCCTGCTCTGATTTTGGCTGGTAATAAATTAAACTGTTTTCCCCAAGTCAAGTCTGTTTTGCCCATGACGGTAATCTGTGAGTAACCTGTCCCTGTCCTTATCTTAACCCACAAGCCTTTCATTATACTTTCTCTCCCCTGTCCAGCTGAGGAAGGGGAGTGATAGGACGGCTTTGGTGGGCACCCTAGCTTCTAGCCAGGGTCAACCCACCACAGTACTTCAGCCATGTTATAAAAAAATAGGGTAAGAAACTTATGTGCTAGTTATGCTCAGCAAACAAGTCTGAGAACAGGTGACTGCCTTGATCCTTCCACTGTGGGCTATAGGCCACTACAGCGCAGCATACAAGAGAGCTGCCATAATACCTAACAATAGTGTACCAAAACGGCTTCTTCTGAAAGAATTTGAAGTTTGAAGTTTTGCTTCTTGTTTCTCACTATAGATATCAAAATGGGATTACTCTGATCTGATCCAGTATAGCAATCCATAAATTCCCACAAGCTATACCTTCCCTGTGGACAAAACTTTTGAGTAACGTGACACTCAGAAAATGCCATCTATGAAGAAACAGATCACTCTTACTTTTTTCTTTAATCATATCTATAAGCTATCATAGAACAGTTCATGGAATCATAGAAAGGTTTGGGTTGGAAGGGACCTTTAGAGGTCATCTAGTCCAACCCCCCTGTAATAAGCAGAGACGTCTTCAACTAGATCAGGTTGCTCAAAGCCCTGTCCAACCTGGCCTTGAATATTTCCAGGTATGGGGCATCTACTGGGCAATGACTCCCAGTGTTTCACCACCCTCATCATAGAAAATTTCTTCCTTATATCAAGTCTGAATCTACCCTCCTTTAATTTAAAACCATTACCCCTTGTCCTGTCCCTACAGGTCCTACTAAAAAAGTCTGTCCCCATCCTTTTTATAGGCCCCCTTTATATATTGAAAAGCTGCAAGGTCTCCCCAGAGCCTTCTCTTCTCTTCTCCAGGCTGAACAACCCCAACTCTCTCAGCCTTTTTTCATAGGAGAGCTGTTCCATCCCGCTGATCATTTTCATGGCCCTCCTCTAGACCCACTCCAACAGGTCCATGGCTTTCCTGTACTGAGGACCCCAGAGCTGGACGCAGTACTCCAAATGGGGTCTCACCAGAGTGGAGCAGAGGGGCAGAATCACCTCTCTCAACTATGGAGGTATTAATTTCATCTCAGTACTTTATATGCCAAAAATTGAACACGTGGCAAACTGGTATGAAATTTTGGTAGGACAAGTACATCCCACTTTCATATTTCACACATCCTGTAAATTTTCAGGCTGATCCAACAAGTATCTGAATAAATAAAAGGACTGTAATTCAGCTGGGTTTTTAAAACAGATTTTTTACTTTTGTAAATCTATCTCAAAATGTCACACTGAGTTTCTTTTTTGTCTGGTAGAGGAAAGAACATTAATAGATAACCCTGGAAGTAAATCTATTTGGACTGTCACTGGAGGTTTTTTTGCTGATTGCAAATTGCTTAAACTGCAGTCTTGCACTTTGGCACATAAAGCAGAGGCTCTTAAGAGAAGCAGACTTTTGTGTTCAGTCCAAATTCCTAATGTACATTGCTAACATTGACTCTCATAATCCAATTTTGGATTATGTCTACAAAATAATATAGAAGAATGCTTAACTGTATGTTATTTTCTTCTGAAGAATACATTGTCAACATTTCTCTTTGCACTGCTGCTGTATCCCCGTCTTCATGGCCATGGGTTGGGGTTCTTTTGCAGGTTACCTCAAGATTGCTCACAGTATTCATGCTGTTAGTTGAAATGTTTTTAAAACATTGCGTAATGAAATTCAATTCAAATGTTTGAGTAAGCAAGTTTATAATGGTCCAAATCTGCTTGAGATAAAAAAGAGTGTTTCTATGCTGACTTCAAGCTCCATTATCATCACCTTTACCTAAGACCTTACATTGACCAAAGCTTCTTTCTTATGTTCAGCACACTATACTAGGCTTTGCATCAAATAAACTCTGGTTGCCACTGTAGTTGGTGTGATATGACTACAGAATATTATTAATTTAAATATTTTCTCATAAATTCCTATTCTTCCCTTACACTGCCAGCAGATAAGATACCTTTTTCTGGCAAAAAGAAGGAAGAATACAAGTTAAATATAAGTACATTGTTAATATTTAATTATACATACAGTACATGTCTAAAGAACAAACTAACAGTGTGTAGTAAAAATTATATTTGTTAACACCTGTTCAGAACAACTAATGGCCAAGAACTACAGGTTGGTACCAAGGGCTATTGATCCATATCTTTCTCAAAAACCATAAGACAACCAACAGTGTCAAACATGCAGCAGTTAAGTGCTATACTGTTACCCATGTTTTGCTTCTAAGCAAGTTTGAGACATGTAACACTGTAAGACCCTTTAAGTTTCACGAGTATTCATGATTCCTCACATCTTCTTCAAATAAAAGCTTTAGAACCACTTGATGCTCACTAGTCATCTGTCACTATAAATAAATTGATTGTTACTAGAGAAAACTAAAATTGAACAAAAATAGACTGTTATGGTAAGATGACTGTATATTCCACCACCAATGGTAAAGTAATAGTTCTTCACTATCCTGTAAGGCAGCAAAGGATAAATACAACAGGAGATAAAATATTTCAGATGTAGTCAAAATCATGATAAAACTAAAGTTAATGCAATAAGTTCTGCACTTCTCAAGTCATTCTATAAACTTAAGGACATGATGAACATTATTTGTACACAATACAATGAAAATGATACCTATTTAATCAATACAAAAAGACTGGCATCCTAATGTAAATCAGTATATTTAGAGGAAGGTGTCTTGTTCAGCTGTTGTCTAATTAATTAAATTAACAAAACAAAGCTGTGATGGAAGGAAATACCTTTCTACAAAGGAATTAAAAAAGAATCCAAGGCATAAAAGAAAGTGATTCTTGAAAGAGAAATAAATTGCAGCTATATTTTTTTTCTGATTCCAATGTTTTGAAACACATACTAAGGGAATTTAATTTTACTTCTGTAAGTTAGGAGGAATTAGCTTACAGTTTCAACTGTAATTCATTAGCTTGCTCATTAAATATGAACCTAGATCCAGTCTAAATCTGAACTGCAGACACTACAAAACTAAATGATACTTGGGTTTTGGAATGTGTCTGTCTTTGCAACTGTTTCTGTCTTATTAAAGTGAATTTTCAATTCTGAGTGATCATTAAGATCAGAAACCATTACCAAAAGCACTTATGAACTCAAAGAGTTAGATGGAGACCCGACTAGTGATATGCAAAGGACATCAAATGACAAACATCTACTAATATAAGAAAAGCCAAACATTGTAAGATCATAGATGTGCCTTACTGAGCATCTTCTTTCTAAGAAAGCCACAAGGCAGAAGTGTAAGTGGTGGAAGAGTACTAGAACAGGAAAAACAGGACATGATACTTCCCAAACATCCCCAGAGACTCCACAATTTTCAGTTAAGGAACTTGCTGAGCCAGCGCTACTTTTTCTATATATTATAAATTTACATGGATTTTCTTCCATAAATTTAACTTATTTCCCCTTGAGGCTGTATGGAATTTTAGAAGCCATAACATCCCAAGACACTGAGTTCCTGTTGCAGTAAGAAGAATCCCTTTCTATTGCTTGTTCTGAACTACTTTCCTGCTAGGTTTATGAAGTACCCCATAGATTTTTTTGCACTAGAATTAGTAGTGGACAATAAATCCCTTTTCTGGTTGTCTACGCCACCCAAGAATTTAATGATTTCTCAGATGACCTCTCTTGGGCAACAGACTGCTTCAGCAGCTTCATTGTTCCCTCTGTGGAAACTACATCACATCACCTTCCACTGTATCTACAGCATTTTGATTCAAGTAGTAAAGGCAGTTTTGAAGCAAATTCCATTTGTCCTACTTACTGAACGTTGAACAGTTTTGATGTGTAAGAACTAGGTTTCTTCCAGAAAAAAACAACCAAACCAGGTATGCACCAAGAAGAAGGCTTTGAACTGTGTGTATAGTAGAAATGTTTGGCTCTGAAAGAAACTCCCAAGCTATATACAGTGTAGATATACAGTCCTTAGCACTAGCTGCTCTGTTCAGTTACTTGCTAATGAAGATGTGTGCCTCATCTCATTCCTCTGAAACTTTTCTGATTCTAATACAGTGTCTTTAAGATGGGAGCAACTAAGCTATAACTGATATGTTCCAATCCCATATATTATTAATATCATAAAATAATGCTCTATGGAAGTAATGGGAGTAGCTTACAATCTGGACTCAGATATGAACTTCCCCAAAGGTAGCCAGTGATCAGATTTGATGTTTTCAGAAGAATCTATTTCTTCACAGGTTGGACCAATTGCTTTAGATTGCACATAAAAACAAAGAGTGAGATTCAAATAAAATAACTGCGTTGAAAACAACATCCTAATAAGCTGAAAGAAAGTACTCTCTCAGAGAAAGAAGATTCGCAGTCAATGTCACACTGCTTTAATACTGAGAAACTTGAGGAGTCAGCAGACCCAACTGCTTGTATTTTTGTATTTTCATAAATGTGCTTTCTTCTGCAGTCTTTTTTTTATATATATACATTCCACAGCTACTATCCAGCTCTTTTTTTTGTTAATCACACTTTATTTTCCCTTTAATGTCCAACTTTTGCTTGCCTTTCCTCTTGGCCCAGTATTTAAAAAAAAAAAATCAACACTTCACCTATATTTTTCCTAATATCACAAGATGCCGTGAAATAATCTCATATTTAAATTCATTTTGGTCTCCATGGAAGAAAAGATGTTGTTTGCTGCAGCTCTCTTTCCTAATTGACAAACTTAATTTCCACAGTTGTCCACAAAAGTCTAGCTACTAGCCAATATGCATGCTACTATTGTCCTGTTTCTGATGGAAAGAATATTTTTATCACCCTACATCTGTAGTGTTTCATACATCACTTATAAAAAAGTGAATAGTAATACCTGGAGGTCAGCATCAAAATTGACAGTATCATTGTGCTAAATGCCACAAGGCCAATATAGATACAGATCTGCATAGAAGAAACTATTCTCCTCTAAGCTGTTTTTTTACCCAAGGTGGAGAACAGTGAGAAGTGATCTTTACAGTGCATGACTGAATCCTGCTAATCTTGTCCACATTTAGTTCTTCCCATATGCATTCCTTGCCTTTTCATTTTATGTGCTCTTCGTGATAAGAAATGCATACATGATTTGTCAGGGCTAGATGGGTAAAATAAAAGTATAGCTTTGCCTTCCACCTTTCCAGAAGAAAAATGGACACTTGACTTCCAACTCATTGGTCCCTGCATTTTTCTATACACTGATTCTCAGAAACCTTGTTCATCTGTTAGCACTACCTATTCCCTTTCAGCAACTTCACATTTAAAGTAAACAAACCTCCCCCCGCCCCTGCCAAAACCTGCAAAGTAAATATTCCAAAACCAGACAATCCTTCATTTGCCATGCATAAAATACAATGTATTAAGAGCAAGTTGGGATGAGGTCCTGACATCATGTTCCTCCATATCCAGAACAATGAGGTAAATAGCAGAACTCCTACGGACTGCAAAGTGGAGAGGATTTCAACATTATTGAAAGCGTACAGCAACTCCTCTAACAAACAGCATTTTGACATACTCCCTGCAAATGTATCAGCAAAAAAAATCAACATTTTAAACCCCTCTCTTTATCCTTTGATTGTCTTCCAGTTTACCACATCCCAATTCTTCAGTTCTGTCTCCCTTCTTTGTATTTTTTTTTCTCACATTCATTGATTAGAGGATGACCTTTAAAGAAGCAATTCAGCATGGTCTAACAATGCTAGAGAGAAACAACAAAACAGTGAATGAATTTAAAATCAAAAGCAAATATAAAAGATGTTCTTTACATTGACTACATACCTTTCTACCTTAATGCTGCCCTAACAATGTGGAATTGATAGTGTCACCATAGGCACCTCTATTACCAAGTTACACTTTCCTTCTTCATTAGCTATCCCATCTTTATTTTATCTCAAAAAAGATCAATTTTCTTTTACTTCCTTACTGTTTTCCTTTCATTCCCAAATTTCTAAATGTATTGATCTGCAACTTTTTGTTAGTTGATTTCTAATTTTTCTCCAAACGTGGGCTTTTTTACATTGTTAACTGTCCATTCCATATTTCTTTCATTACAGAGTTTGGGGGGAAAGGGGATGGCTGACAAGGCAGAAGTGGATTGAAGACACAACCTGTCTGTTTCTAATTGATTATGTTTCTTTTCTGACCATGATCAAAATTCCACTACAAAATCAAGACTATGTTGAAGGGGCAGATACAAGTGAGTGTGTTTTTAGCTTCAACTGCACTTTTGTAGGGTAGAAAATGAAGATAATGAGCACCTAAATATGGCACATAGGAGCAGAATTAAATTCTCTGTAATGTAGTTCTAATGTTACCATTTCACTATAATAAGATTAGCCTTGTCTGTGTAGCTTACCTAACATGGTTTAAAAGCCTTTGGTGTACAATTAATTTGTGCTACGTAGTATTTTAAAAATCATGGTCCAAATTCCTCTCTGATGTTACTTCACTGATTTCAGCAGTGACACAAGGGATTAATTTGGTACTAGCAATTTACTTTATAAAATTTCCATTACCTTTGATATTTTCAAGTGTTATGGCATTTTAAATGCTCCTGATACTTAGAAGGCAAAAGTATTGTAAGTATAAGGCTACATATATTTTTGCTGTTACGTTCAGAGCGAGGATCAATAGCTGAAATACAGAGAGGGAACTAGACTTTCACTCAGGTTCGTGGTCTAATTATTTCCTTGCTGTGAGAGGGAAGAAATTTACTTCTTCTGGTGCGTCAGTGCAGGACTTCTTTATACATCACTGAAATAAATTGAGTCAGTCACTGCACAGAGCCCAAAAGCATAAAAATCTTCAAAAAGGCATAAGCCAAATTCATTAAGGACAGATCCATCTGCACCCTTTCCAAAACAATGACCTGAATGTAACATCCAGCTTACAAAATACTTAAGCCTCTGGCTGCAACAAAATATCATGAAGGAATTATTCTTCCATGCTTGCTCTTTTTCTTATATTCCTTCTTTCACTCTTCACTATTAGAAATATTATAGCAAGGCAGATATGACCTCTCTCACACCCCTCAGATACCATGAGTGCCTATGTATTACATACATAAGCAGTGCACTGTGTGGTTGCATATAAATTCAAAAGCAATAATTATGTTCATTCACACCATTTAAAGAGAGTAATTAATGCCCTTACTCTTATGTTTGGCCATATCTAAACTCTTTGTGGGCCGAGGTAAATGATGGCAACTCTCCAGAACTTATTTTTGAACTGGCTTCTAGAGATGAGAAGTAGGAGTACACAGACAAATTATATGTTGCCAGCTAATCAAAAGCAAGGAAATGTGAAACCTCAATATTGCTTCCTTGTTGTTGCAACAGGGAACATCTTGTCAATCCCACCTGCTTTGTTCTTTAAATAGTTCACTGACAGTGAATTTCATCATAGGTAGCAGTTTTGGTTTCCACATGATTAAGGCACTTAAATCCAAAAAGATCCATTTAGTGGTATAAAAGCCAGTGGAATTACATTCTTCTCTCCTGCTCTTAATGGGCAGCTGTAGCTGGCTGAGATTTAATAAAAAGAAAATAAAGCCATGACCTAATAGTAAGTACGTGGACACTCACAGATAGACAGGGGAAAGTTAAAAAAAAAAAAAAAAAAGAAATAGGTAATTTATTCTTAGTTAACTTGTAAGAAAAGCTCCAAGAGAATCCAGCGTGCTCTTATCAGTGCAACAGTTTCAGGGAAACTCATCCAACAATAGGGTGTCACATTGTTCAGCTTCCCTGTGACTGATATAACAGTGGAATTGGCATGGAGGGAGCAAAACAAAGAGTCGACCAGGATGCTGACTTGCAAATTCAATTACTAATCTATTTCTAGACTCTCTGGCCATTTTAATGTACATAAATGAGTCACCTTCCCCATAACAGATCAAACACAGTACAAGCAGATGTGGTTTTGGAGAGTTAAACTGAATCTCACTCTGATCCGGCACCACTCTTATTTGTTTCATCATTTGCTTCAGCCAGACACACTTGCCCACTAAATCCAACAAAGGTTTTTATTGTAACTTGCATGGTAGGCACAACCATCACTCACCATCAACTCAATGTCATGAGTCTCATATATTCTGCATGTACTTGCTTAACATAAAAAAATTTTATAAATCCTTAAAGGTTTGTTGGAGCAGAGAACTTTTACTTTTATTGCCTATATCAGGGATGGCTGGGCACCAGAACAGTAACGATTATAATGCAACATGTTGAATTTTGCCCATAACATGATTTACAATGAAGAACAATGCAAACAAAGCCAAAGATTTGTCTATTTTTTTTCCTATCCTCAATAAAGTGGAACCGTTTACACTCTGATTACTTTGTGATGGTGCTATGCAAAAAAATAAATAATACATAGCTTTAAACAAAAAGACCTGTATTTAATATTCCAGGATTCCCAGTGAAGTTTGTGTTGTATTTTGTGTTGCTGAAAATAAAATACTTTACACAACATAATGTACAGAAGTGCTCATGTTACTACAGTCTCTAGCAGAGATGGAAACTGAGCTGCTTGAATGTGTGTGTTCCTGCTGTTTGAGATCGGAAGCATGGGTCATTAATGTTCTATTGATGTCTTTCCTACAATATCCTTTATACAAAAGGTTTTTAAAGAATCTGATTATAAAAGCCGGCTGGTCTCATGATTTACCAGGACTAAGTGGGTGTTTCCCGCATAAAAATGTGTAACTGCTGCAGAGACCATAGGATGTTAAATTCCAGACAGTGTGAGACAGTTGAAGAAACAAAGTCCCAGGGCTATTATAGATGAAAATGACATAATGAAAAAGGTAACCTCACAGCAGGACTTTGTCCTGTTGAATTTAATCGCTGTTTCACTCTTTAAAAGAAAATATTCCGTTTTTTCTAAGCACAAATCCATAAATTCTTGTAACAATGAACAAAGAGATATTTTTCTTTGCTTCCTTGTTTAGCCTTAGCTGAAAACATTGTGCCAGTGAGGTAACAATGCAGACCCGTATAAAGACCAGTACTTGAGCAACCATCTAATTAGATGATTTCAGAGCATTTGGTTGGTACTAGGGCTTTAAACTACGCTCTTTGGTGTTGAGGAGGAGCAGTAGGAGGGTCCTACCCACAGCTCTATTTGAAAAGATGTAGTGGTTACTGGCTCCCCATGCCTTCCCCTGCTGGCTAGCAGGGCTGTGTAGGAGTACGATTTTGTCTAGTTCTTATTGCTTAGAGTCACAAGGCTTGTACTAAAGTGTTCAAGTTGTCCAAGGCACCTTATATTCCACGAGTTTTCTTGTACCTTCATCTTGTGTACAATTCTCTTCTTTCTCCGACTGTAAAGCCATTAATACCACTCTTAACAGAATGCCCTGCATTACATAGAATTATGATACAGCCATCCTGCATGACATTACTCAAAGGGAATTTGGAAAGTGAGATTAGTTACCTATAGCAATTAGAAAATTTCTAAAGAGCAACAATTAAGGTCTATAACAATTTTTAAAATGTATTCCAAGCACTCTGACTTATGTTTGTTCAATTTATGCATATAAAGAAGAGACAGTATTATTTTTTTGATGTAGGAAGAAAATATATACAATGAGGAAGCAAACATGGCTAATATCATAGTTCATAATTTGTTTTTATATTCATTATTTATCGAACAAGTCTTTCAAGTGCTTCAGATAAGCAAAGTTTCTGATGACTAAAGGAGCAAAACAGTTGTGAAAAAGCTTTACTCCACCTTTGTAGTTCTGGTATAAAGTAGAGGTGCCTTTTTCTTCTTGGTAATATTTGCTAGGCTGTTCTAAAACTACAAGGATTACAATCAAGCCTGATTAACAGAAGATGCTTGTTAGCTGATTTTTGGTTAAATTCCTCTGTTTTTCACTAGCAACCAAACATTGACAAGAAATCTCTGCCTCACAGTTTCTTTACATTTGAAACAGCTTTTGAATATATTCCTTTGAAAATTTGGCACTCAACTACTTGACTACCAGAGCAGAATCCATGATCTCAAGTTAAATGCTACTTGCCATACATTGCACCCAAGGGGATCTGAGTGTAGCTGAGTTGTACTCACAAAGCTAGAGTGCTTGCACAAAGCAGTTTAAATGTGTCTCCCTGAACTCAGAACTTCCTATGTTAGGCCATAAAAAATACATAGTGCAGCTATGCGAATCAAACTTCATTCTTTTCTGTGAATCACATACCACATTCACTGTAACTGGAAAGCACAGCTTGCACACAGGATTCATAACTCTGTTTTCCCTTCAAAAACAAAGCAGCAGTAACCTTTTTAGGAAAATACAGTTGTCATTCCTCCAACCTTCATCCTACATCTCAGTACTGGAGTAATTGGTACTGGACAATGTTGAGTAGTATACACATGAAATGAAAAACTGCTCATTTCTTTTCTTGATACACCAATCTTTTGTGCCTTTCTCAAAGCATAACCAATAATTTGAAGGCTAATTTATGTGAAAGAAAGTGTTTTCGATCCATTCTCCTGAGGCTGGAACTTCCATTTAGCACAGACTGGTTAAGCATTCACTGATTGAACAAGAGAGAGGATATAAGAGGCATTTGGTTCCCTTGGTAGTTGGCTGGCAGCAGGCTGACATACCTTTCAAAACCTGCTCTGAGAACAGTTTCACGATTTTAAGTTATTGCTTCATGTAAGATGTAGGCAGTCTCCAACACCACCATTGGACAAGTGCTCCAGCTATTGAGCTACTATAAAAAGCCAAGCACTATTTACTCCTGTGGCTGTGTTTTGATTCTTTTTTTTTAAGTAAGCATCACTGAATTCATTCTGCTTGCTAGTTTTGAGGTTTCCACAACTCATTTTAGAGGAACATTGCAGAATCCTGCAAAATGTTATCTATCTTTAATTCTATTGCCTGGAATAAGAGCCATGGACACATAGTATGAAGAGATTAGTCTCAAAATTAGTTACAGTTACTTGTATAATCATTAGTAGTCAAGCTGATATGTTATGATTAGCAGACAAGGGTGCTATGTGCACTTAAATGGAATAATCTCCAGAATCTTTGAATATTTCCTAGATAATCAAAAAAGCTAAATTTTTATCCCTATCATATTTTAAAATTAAACAATGGACTTGAATTCCACCTAATGGGTTCTGAAGGGAACACCTTATAAAGCAAACCCCATAGAATGAGTCTGGCTTTTTTTTCACTTTTCTCATTTGGCTTGTAGAACATTACCATTTCTGGCATACACACCAGATGGGCAGTAGGAAATAAATGGATAAATAAAATATCAAATGTCTGGAGCTTTCAAATTGATTACTATGTTAGTTAAATACCAAATGACTAATTCGCATGTGCACATTTCAACTTAGTAGAATTTATTTTATTTAAAGATCTGACATATAATCGAGTTTTGTTTGTCACACCCTTTCACGCCCAGCTCTTTACACACAATCTAGTTTTAAATAACACATGCAGCTGGTAAAAACAAGTCTGTGGTAATAACATAGTTACCTTGTATTCCTTTTCAGTTCAGAAATAGCTCACACTGCCTGCATGATTAACAAGTTTGCTAGAGTATTAAGTATCACAAGGAAAAATATCTCCTCTGATACCATTCATAGCAGAATTAGTTCTAGATCATTTCCTCCTGTGTAGTATAGCACAAGTGAGGGAGATCTGCCTTGTGAATATGTGTGTAGGAAGATGTGCTAAAGAACTGGCACCCTAAAAATCATGTTCTTTCTCTGTCAATCTCTTTTTATTTCTGAAAAAATTCCGAGTTTAGAACTGTCTTCTCTATCACATGGATATAAACCTCCACTTCTTGAACAAGGAGAAAAGCAGGTTCTTCTGCATCCACTGGCACACTTGACTAGCTGCAATGATGCAACAAACACCTTGTTCCACAGCTGATTTCCTGCTCAGAGGAGCAGGCATACAGGGACTCAGCCTAGCGCTGCACTGTTGTAGCAGCACAGTGATATGCTGTCCCTCAGTTTAGCTCAACATAATCCCTGACCAGGGCAAACACTAACTAATCTAGAACCATACTGGAAAAGGCACAACTATACACAAGGACGTGTTTTCCATACGCTGGTGGTACACTGCTGAGTGCCTGTGTGCTTGCAGCACCCACACTGGCAGCAGGCACAGACCTGCCAGAAGAACCCATGCAAGCCTCTTTCTGCATCTTCCAGGACATCTCTAACTCAACGCCATGCTTTCCACCAGCACTGAGGTTCAGAGTGGGCTTTAACTATTGCTCAGCCCTAAAGTGATCAGGCAGCTGGACTAGATGATCGTTGTAGGTCCCTTCCAACTGAAATATTCTATTCTATT
>JANXJC010000078.1:17989119-18000657 GCA_027564655.1 Leptodon cayanensis
CTGGAAGGTAGCTAAAGTTATTCTAATCCACAAGAAGGGCGTGAGAGAAGACCCAGGGAACTACAGACCTGTTAGTCTAACCTCAGTTCCTGGAAAAAATTATGGAGAAGATTACACTGCCTACTACTGAAAGGCATTTGAAGGCACAGTCAACATGTGGTCACAAAGGGAAAGTCCTATTTAACTAATTTGATATCCTTCTACAATAAGGTCACCCCCCCTAGGGGATGAAAGGAAGGCGGTGGATGCAGTTTTTCTGGATTTTAGTAAGGCTTTTGATACTATCCCTCACAGCACCCTTCTGGACAAACTGACCAACTATGTGACAAGTGGGTTTACGCTGTGCTGGGTGAAGAACTGGCTGAAGGGCAGAGCTCAAAGGGTTGTAGTGAATGGGGCTACATCTGGCTGGCAACCGGTGACCGGTGGTGTTCATCAGGGCTCAATTCTAGGGCCAGTGCTGTTCAATACCTTTATCAATGATCTGGATTCAGGGGATGAATACACCATTAGCAAATTTGCTGATGATCCCGAACTGGGAGGTGCTGATGATCCCAAACTGGGAGTTGCTGATGATTCTCTTGAAGGACAAGATGCCTTGCAGAGGGATCTAGATAGATTGGAGCACTGCGGTATGATTAATGGGATGAAGTTTAACAAGTCCAAATGAGGAATTCTGCCCCTGGGATGGAGTAATGCAGGGCATAAGTATGAATTGGGAGAGGAGTGGCTAGAGAGCAGCCCTGCAGAAAGGGATCTGGGGTGCTGGTTGACAGCAGGCTCAACATGAGTCAGCAGCGTGCCCTGGCAGCCAACCACACCCTGGGGAGCATCAAACACAGGATAACCAGCTGGTCAAGAGAGGGGATTATCCCTCTGTATTCAGTGAATGTGCGCCCTCACCTTGAGTCCTGTGTGCAGTTCTGGGCCCCACAATTTAAGAAGGACGTGAAGGTCCTTGAATGTGTCCAGAGGAGGGCAACAAAGCTGGTGAAAGTGTTGGAAGGCATGTCCTGTGAGGAGCAGCTAAGGACTTTGGGTTTGTCTAGTTTGGAGAAAAGGAGGCTGAGGGGCGACCCCATTGCTCTCTGCAGCTTCCTGAGGAGGAGAAGTGGAGAGGGAGGAGCTGATCTCTTCTCACTGGGATCCAGTGACAGGACACCTGGGAATGGTTCAAAGCTGTGCCAGGGGAGGTTCAGACTTGACATTAGGAAGCATTTTGTTACTGAGAGGGTGGTGAAACACCGGAACAGGCTTCCTAGAGAGGTGGTCAAGGACCCAAGCCTGTCAGTGTTTCAAAGGCATTGGACAATGTCCTTTAATAACATACTCTAACTTGGTCGGCTCTGAATTGGTCGGGCGGTTGGACTAGATGGTTGTTGTAGGTCCCTTCCAACTGAACTATTATTCTATTCTATTCTATTCTATTCTATTCTATTCTATTCCATTCCATTCCATTCCATTCCATGCATGGATAAAAAAATTATTCAACAGATGGTTATTTTACTATTTTATTACTTTCTGCATTGCATGTTTAGGCTCTATGTACTATATGCTGTCGCTGGAGCTTGTAATCGCCTATAAGACTGATGGTATATTGTTCTACCTAATGACATGTAAAATTGGCTTTTGAAATAAACAAAAGAAAAATGTTAAATCACAAAAAAGAAGGATGTTGACTAGGCCTTTGTGCTTCAGACTGTGAGAAAAGCATACCCCGCATGATGACTTCTTTCATTACAATGGTTGCCTGGTGGCAACTTCAGTAGTAAAAATACACAGAGACTTTTGAGATACAAAAAAACCCAGGAAAAAATGAATTCTCTAAACTGAAACTTTCTCAGGTTAGTCTTTCTTATTCATGCCTTTACTTGAGAGTGAGGATAACTGTTTCTGTCATGTAAGTTTCAGGACTTTTTCACTGAACAACTTTAGCTGAACTGCTTTCCAAATTCAGCATATATTGCCTAGAGTGAAATCACGAAAATCAGATAAGGAAACATATTTAAGAGCAAGATACTCAAGTAGTTTAAATCAGATTGTACCTATGGCAAATTTCCATTAACTAAAGTTCCATTAACTAAAGTTCAGGCTGCATACACAGATGTTATACACTAGTGTTATTTCTACCTGTAGCTTCCACTTCTTCAGTCAGGTTGAGGTCTCGATACAGAGGCTGACTGAAGTATTATATATCCTATTTTATACACATGGTATTTGAGCAAAGCAATAGAAATACTTTACCAATGAGTCTCTGAAGACATAGAATTAACTGTTGAATAAATATCACTTAAATTCAAAGAACACCACCTGTTTTTTTCTCCCACCTCTCTTACTGACACTATTTTTTTGCCTTCCTATGAAGAAAAGCAGCTTTCTAAATACTTTTAAAACTAAAAACTTTTGTTCCTAAATATCCAGGTAAGGACAGATGAGGGCTGCAAAATTTGTAGCAGTGTTCAGACACCTAAATCCTTTCATTTTCATGCCTTAGAGCCAAAGAAAATCCCACCAGATGTCTGTCTGTATCATTAGGTGTGCAAACAATATTGAAAGGTAGGCCCCCAGAGACCAACGAGGCATTGTTTCAGGGCTTCTTTATGCACAGAAATATCATGAGATTAATCTGTAAGATTCAATTCATGGGCAGCTTAAACGAACCCATTTTGTCATGCGATGAGTTGCTGCATTTCACCAGACAGACAATAATAGCATCTGAAGTCATGTTCCAGCTCTGGCTTGCAACCATGTGAACAAATCCAGACAAGGCAGATAAAGGCACAGGAGTAACAAAGCAGTTAGAATTGCATGATAAGTTAATAAGATTGCTTAGCCTGCAATTCAACAGTTTATCACCTGAATACTACCTGTACTTATACACTTTCATAAACGTATGCCTCTCTTCCATACTTCTCTGTATTAGCTTTGTGCCTACCGTTGTTTGTCAGCATAGGTTTCAGATAAGTTGTGAAGCAGGTGTTATTCAGAAATGTTTGCTTATATATTTTTCAGCATTTTCATCTATGACAATTTCTTCTTCTTCCATGTTTTAACTGACTATCTTTCCATGAAGGGTCTGTTCATGCAATTCAGTAATTTATGTTTTGCTTTTGAGCAGCATAATCCTACCTGTAAAAGCAAAATTATTTAATGGGATTCTGTTGAACTGGATTTCTTCAGCTTTGGAGAAATAAAACTCCACCATTCTAATACTCCTGAAGTGTGGCTTCTCAAAAAAAAAAAAAAAATTCCTAATCATTTCCTTAAGCCTAATTTTAAATTTTCTTTGTATCAGATGAAGAGGATAGAATTTTCTTAGAAACTAGCTACAACAAGGGAGAAATTCCTCACTTATTTTAACCATTCTCAGCTTGACCCATGGAATTTGAGGGAAGGGCTTGTGAGATTACTGAAAAATACTTTCCATTTGACCAGATATGAAAAGACAACTGAAGTATTGATTTGATTTAACTTACTGTGCTCAAAGTCATATATTAAATGTTTAGATAATTCCTTCTGATAGCTGCCTTGCAGGAGAGGGAGTAGAAAAATGTCTCATGATGGTGATCTACAGAGATATTACTAGTCTCACTTCATTCTATATTATAGTAGAGTTATAGTGTTGGTCTTCATATCAAAATGATACTTTTCATTTTAGAATAAAGATCCTATTGTCAATGTTGTTCTTAAAGAGCCACTGCACATCAGTTTCTTTTCCAGCAATAGAATCAGAAATTCCTTTCTGACCAGCTGTAATGTAAACGGGCAAGACCCTTGAGAATGATAATGGAAAATAAAGCCATGGTAGATTACATGTGTAAGTCACAGAAGACCAAGTCCTTTCATTGCCTTTCCCTTGCCTTGCCTTGCCTTTCCTGCTTTGCCTTGCCTTGCCTCTCTGATGTGCATGTTGAGGACTGCTTGCTTCTAGCAATATCTCAGCTGTTGGTTCCAGATGGACAATGTACTTCAGCATTTCCTCCAGCCTATAAAGGCTATAAAGAAAAGCTAGCTTTCAGTGTAGGTCAGCCTAGTAAAAATCTGCTCTTGAACAACCTTATGGCTGTTTCTTCAGTGCATAACTGTGAATGCCAGTAGTTTATTATTGTGTTTCACTGCTGCCAGATGAAAAATGGAAACAGTATGGGGAAGGGTTGAGGAACGCAAGAAAAGCTGAGAAAAATATAAAGGGTATCAGTGTGGATACTACTGTCATTTCTTTCTGAGGGACATGATAATTGCAGGTAGATTTGAACTCTTTCAAACCACGTAACTATCCTCTTTTTACAAAGATTTGTAAGTTCAAACCATTTTTTTATCTGCTTCCAGAATGCACCTCTTGAAACAATCCCTTTAAAGATCTCAACAATCTGCCTTTAAAGGGGATAAAATACAGCTGCTTGAAAGACTGTTGATGGAACATGTTATTATTCAAAATCATTTGTAAGTATACAGTGGAATTGTAAACCAAACAAAAATATTGGAGCACAAATAAAAGCCTAACAATGTCTGTATATAATTACAAAGGAGACTTGTTTCTTGAATTTAGGCCTGAGTTCATTTGGAAGGTAAAGGATCTGAAACATACAACAAAACTTGGGTCATGATCTGGCACAATTTTAAGAATCAAAGTTATATAAGTCAAAAAGAGTTTTGAATTTAATTCCAAATGAAAGAATCCTGAATGTCTGCATATTGCTTTCCATTAAATAGAAAGACCAGCACATTTTTCAGAGTAATCAAATTGTGTGTTTCTTCCAGTAAATTGTTCACTACTGTATGTGAACACACACCTTCATAGGCAAACTCTTCAATATATGGGCACCCAATCGTACCAACTTGCAGACAGTCCTTCATACACAATTAACTCACCATCTCACTTTAGCCAGGGGCTTACACAACTCTTGTAAATAGGCCCTTCTTCAGTAAAAAGACTGCATCATTTGTATGGGAATACTACTTACAGACATGCATATCCTAACCAGAATTTATAGCAATGTAACTTCGCTTTCTATAACTTGGCTGGCACAAATGGTGTAATACATATTAAAAACATATAATCAACTATTCTGAGAAGAAAAATTCATGAAGATAACTCACAAAGCAGACTCATAAATTAATCCTGTGAATCAATTCTCAGTCTCAGTGATACCTCCCTACCCAATTTTTATGACAACACTTTAACATATATGAATTATCAATTTTATTAGAACCAGGTGATGAAATAGTTCATATTTACTGGTGAAATGTCCATTATTTTTTGGCTCTGAAAAAATTGCTAAAAAAATTAGCGATACAGCAAACTAATACACTTCCCTCCATTTGCCTCAGAAAATTAATACCAGGAGAGACCTTTTGTTCTGGAAGACTTTTAAACTGCAGAATTATTTTAAGACTGGAATAGAAAAAAACATTAGATTACAGTAGGTGACATGTCATAATGAAATTCAAGCTGAAATCAAAGATTTAAAACCTCTTTTCCTTGAAGCAATGGATGAAGAAAGCCGTCCCGTACCCAAATCTTCTTGAATGCTTGAAGGAAATCAAATGAAAGGAGAAGTTTCTTATTTACTGTCTTCCCTGAATCCCCAGCACACACACACACAAAGATACAATTTTCACTACAGTGGGCCTACTGTGATATCTAAACTCCTATTTTTTTGTTTTCCAACATAATTTGTTTAATAAAAAGAGG
Source organism: Leptodon cayanensis (assembly GCA_027564655.1). Classification (NCBI taxonomy): domain Eukaryota; kingdom Metazoa; phylum Chordata; class Aves; order Accipitriformes; family Accipitridae; genus Leptodon; species Leptodon cayanensis. Next base: position 17,994,815 of record JANXJC010000078.1, read on the forward strand.
TCCTGTAGTTATTCAGTTAATAAAGGTAATTTTTAGTCCCATTGCAGTCATGTCACAAGTTGTATGTAAGCTATTTTTCTATTCCTTTGGTACACAATGCACCATTTTAAATTTCATTTCAGTGTAGAGTGGCTAGGATTTTACTTCAGGGTTTACGTTCCTTCTTTCCATACAGATGTTATGTGAAGTCTATATGTAACCCTGGATGAACTATTTCTACATCAATAAAATTGTGTAACACATTGGTGTTACTGACAATGCATGCCTCTATAACATTTATATCTTAGCAATTATAAACATCTACAATATGCTCTACAAAATGCAAAAAAAGAAATCATAATTAACAAATTATATAGTTTCAAATAAAACAATACTATATATGATCTGGAAAGCACAGCATCAAGGTCACAATGCTGGTACGAAGGGTTTCATATCATTATTACATAGGCTTTGATGCAAATTCTCTCCCAATGCGGTCTGGAAGTTTCCCAGTCTTCCTTATCTCCTCTATACATGTAATCATAACTGTCTTGAGAATACTAGTTGGCCTATTACCCAGGGCTCTCTGAGGAGACTCATAAGCAATGTCCATGCAAGCAATTTCCATCCAACAAGGAGCCAAAGAATAAAAAATATTATAAAATCTAGCCTACAACAGCTTTATCAAGGGTGTTCCAAAAAGTAAACTATGGAGTTAAGGCAATTAAAACAATGGCTAAATTTTGAGTCTTTATGAACCAAATTGTCAGACAGTTACAATGAATTTAGAAAGCACAGCTGCTGTCAGTAAAGAAATTCACAAGAAACAGCAGAAGATTCCATTCAGTGCAGATGTCACAGAAAATGAATGGAATTGCTAGATGAGTTATTGAGAGAAAGAGTAAGTTTGAACTGGTTATCTTATTGTGCCTGTTTCCTTCTCTTGCATTTCTGTTTTGTCTTTTTTTTTTTTTTTGAACAAGAACTGAGGCTTAGCTATGGGTCACCTTGGATGGTTACCAAGAAGAAATATCTCGTCTCTACAAACCATGTAATTCTCTAACCAGTCAGTGCCAAGACGATTGACAGCACTGTTTCATCTGTTAGATAAACAATAGGATTCTCTATACAAAAAATAATAATAAAACAGATAACAAATCAGTGTTTGATCCCTGAAATACCAAAAAGATCTAAAGAGGCAATGGATATAAAAATTTCTATCCCTTTCTTCAACAACTGCAATATCATTTCCATTATTTCTCCAGGCTCCCATTTTGAATTCAAAGCAATTTATCTGAAGTTCAGACACTGTCAGTGTGATTTAGTTTCAGTTTTATGGCAACTGCAGGTCTCTAATAAGTATGCTCCTTTCATTGATTTTGTTCCCCTTCAGCTGCTGCCTTAAATGTAATTGAAATTTTTGTTTTTTTCCCCCGACCTAACTTTTTTTTTTACAGATGGAAGAGCAATCAGAGCAGCGTACTATGAGTTTTATATACCTATTCATAAGAAATACACTTTCTCCTAGAAATGGACTCCCATAATAACCATTATGATATTCATATTAAAAGATCACCTAATTTTGCATATAAAATTTTACATATTTTAAGTTTTTCATAAGTAACCTAACAAACAAACAGAATCTGAATATTACATGTTTGATCTATGCACACATAATTAGATGTAAACATCTGCTTATACAATACATCACTGTTACTTTAACTAATAATTTCACAAGCATCTCAAACTGGCATTTTAGCAGTATAATACTGTTTTCTGTCATCTTGGTATACAGGTTGATTGATGTACAGGTGTGTCTATGCTTTGTCCACCAGTGTACAAGACAGTATGTGGTACAAGACTCATATTTGCTTCCCTGCCTATAGAGGGGAAGGGAATGAAAAATCTTGCTCAAGAAGAGCTTAAATGAGAGAAATGAATTATGCATTTAGTTCTGAAAATGGTCAGGTCGCTCTTATACCCAGAGAAGCTGATCCACAGACCATCTCCTAGGAAAGGTTTTGTCTTCAACATTGGCAAGCCTCTCAGGGTGCTCAGTGACACAGGTGATCTAAAAGGTCATGTCACTGTCACAGAGGGGGGTGTTTACTAATATGGAAAGGTGACCTCACATTGCTCTAGAACTGTTCCTATGAACAACTTTGAAAACTACACTCAAATATATCTCAAATGTGAATTAAATGGAAATCCAGCACACAGAGCAGAGTTACTTGTTGAGATGTTCATAGTGGCAAACTATGTGGCTAAGCAGACTACCACATTCAGGACACAGCTACAGATTTTTTGTGTGCGTGATGCTCTGATACAAGATGTGCAATGCAACAAGAAACAGAAGTCTCAAATGGTAAAGTTATCTTGCACTCATGTGCAGGCAATCTTCCGTTACACAGCAATCATGGCACTGATAAATTCAAATGAATACAAAGGCTGCAAAATGAACTAGAAACATATAGTCAAAATAATGAAACAGTAAAGAAATTCAAATTATTTCTTTTCACTGCCTGGTTCACCTTTGTCCAGCTGTTATCTTCTTCACCTAGAGCTGAATGTAGCTGAGCTAGTAAAAAACGTAGCCAAGGCTCCATACCACATTGCAGACTGCAGTCTGGACTCAGGTTCATTGGAAGTATCCAACCACACTCACAAAGAATCAATTAATAAAACAGCAAAGAGAAGTGATCCTTGTCCATGCCTACTTTCTGCAATCATTGTGGATTTCAATATATCAAACATTTTTTATTGCCCTTCCAGGGAGAAACCATATTCTTTACAGCTAATTGTACCCAAGAGTCTCAGCAAGGAAAATATTATGTGGGTCTGAGTGTCAAAGTATAAGCAGAAGCACAGGTGCTGTCTTCTCAGCCACAAATCGAGGTTTCACAGAGAATAATCCACAGCACAGTCAGCTCTGGTGTTGGCGACATTTTTTTTTTTATCCATCTCAGCATTTGAGTGGGTATTCAGATCACTTTAACAAAAAGGTCCTACTTGCAGAGCATTCTTGGGAAGTCCCTTGCATTATCATGTCCACAAGTACCTGTCCTGATGGCAGACACAAGCTTGGAACAAAGTGGGGCTGAGGAAACGGCCTGGGTTCCTCGGTGGTATGAGAGGGTTGGTGAGGTGACCAAAGGAAGAACCCCTGGTCGCTAGCATGGGGCAGCGGGGGGAATGCACACCCTTTAGCACAGAGGAGCACTGAGCCCTGGTGCAAAACTTTGGATAACCCAGTCAACGCTGCTCAAAAACTGACTAAAACCTAGTATTGTGCTGTAACATTGTACTGTGTTCCCTACACTGCTGTCTATTATGCATATCGGGCACTGCTATGACACAGCACAATTACTTAAGCAAGTAATTCAGTGTAACAGTGTCATAAATGGAGCAGCATGGTGGTAGAGTTCTGTGAAATACAGAGAAACAAAAATTACTCCTATCATAATCTTAGAAAAGCATGAACAGCCTCTGCAAAATGTTAAAATACAGTATTCTAATACTCATACATTGATCCTGTTTCTAAATTAGTAGTGGGTTTGAGGATCTTTTTTCCACCAATAGGGGCTTAATGTATTGATTTCAGTCTGGCCCACTTTGGGTGCTGCAGTTAATTAGAGACCTCATGGTGCGAGGATGTAACTCTGGTGCTTCAATCCCTGCTTCCCAGGGAGAGGCAGTTATCCTTGACACAGGACAGCTGACAATCTTGTCTGTTATTAGCCAAGCCCCAGACATCTGTGGTTTAAAATCATAATCCTTGGATGCATGGAATCAAAGTGATAGCACATGGAGTTGCAGTGCCAGCTACATTTCATTTCCACAATAGCTGTCAAGCCCCCTGCAAAAATGAAAGTGTTACGAATGAGTAAATAATCACCTCAAAATGTGTTTGGGAAACTAAATTTATCCAGCAAATATTTTAACGCAGATTAGCTAATGGTCCCTTTGGTGTAGATCTTTGCTATAATAGATATTAATGCTTTTTGATGTCTGCTTTCCAACCCTGATGAGAAAAAGTCAGTGAATCAGCGGCTTAGACTCTGAGAGAACCAGTGACTGGAGATAATCACTTTCAGAGCACACACAATAGGGGCTGTGGTTTCCTCCAGCAGTGGAAAGCGAGTGTGATCCTATTCCTCCTCAGTCTGCCTTTTGTTCACATCCCTCTTTCTCATTTTCTTTCCTTAATCTCAGAATAATATCCTGTCTTGTCTGCTGCCCTGAAGGTTTGCTTAATATAGTCATAAAAAGCTGCCAATGTATTTTAAAAGAGTCAGAATAATAAATGTTTAAAGCCGTGCTGGGGAAAAAGCTGTAAATAATCAGCATTGATATTTATTTAAACCTTTAGATTTAGTTTAAAGGTGAAATGAAATAAGATTGTAAAAACACCCTCTAACCAAGTATACATATTTAGGTCCTGATCCTGCATGGTGACCTGTGTTGTCTGATAGCAGCCCTGTTTCTTAGGCATTGAAATACAGCTTATTTAACATTTTGTATGACTGGGCTCTTTGATACCAACTCACTAAGGGGTAAATCTGTCTCAGGAGTAAATCTGATGCATGATGGTTCGCTGCAGTAACATGCAATAGGAATTCAGCCTCCCAGACTGTAGGGAGGATGCGTGGAAAGCACACACTATCATCCACACAGCTCACATCCCCAGTGCAGAGGGACAAATGAATGCAGGTAAAGCTAGATAATTTGAATCTGGTGGCCATCAGCAAAAGAAAGAATCCTCCTTCTGTTGGAAAGAAACATCTGTAGAGAGAAAGAGCACCATCATTTATAGTGAATTTCTACCTCATGAGAAGTCTCTTTTTTTTCTCAAAGTAGTAGACCCTGCAAACCTCCAAACACCTGCATCACTAGCACAGTAGAAGTCTCCAGGAGAGAAAGCAAGGCAAAGGCATAGGCAAATTCAGACTGCTGTGAAAACAGAAATGGAGGCAAAACGAGAGGACTGTTTCATGCGCTCTTGGGTTTGTCCCATTTTTTAATTTCATTAGCTGTACTGCTCAGCTGACATTCAATACAAGGTACTCATTCCAAATAAAAGGAAATGTAAAATACAGAAATAAAGGAGTACCTCCTTCTGGAGTGCTCTGAAAACCACCTGACACTTAAGGACAAAGGAGAGGAGAGCTTTAAAAGCCAGCACTATGTATACCTGCCAAAAAATTGCCCACAGCACTCAGATCAATACAACCTCAAGCATACATATTGCCTGACCAATCATTCCACACTGCTCTGTGTAATGAAATTATATCTTTCAATATTTCTTAGAAGTTTGGAGGACACCAGAAGCACAAGTTGATCAAAATAAAAACAAGGTGTGAAATATATTTTGCCTCACAGTTCAATATGAAAACAATGAACAAATTACACTGCCTTCATTTTAAGTTTCATTCTATTAAGTTTGTATTATGTCAATACATCTTTATAATCTTACTGTAATGCTAGCTGTTATGATATCTGTAATACTAATTAAATGCCATGGGCTGTATTGGGTTCAGTATATCACAAACTGCTGCAATTTCATATCAAATTAGTGTCTTTATATCTGATTCCCACTGTACTTAGTGTATATGCTTAGTAATTCCTTGCTGGAAACAAGTTGGTTCATCAATTAATTATCCTCACTAATTCAGTGAAAAGATTAAGTAGAAATCTCATTTACTGAACAATAATAACTTCAAAGCTATAGATTCAGCTAGTCTTCTAACTCATCTGAGGTATATTTAGGTAAAGATAAAAACAGCAAAGACCTCATAAAGCAGCTTTTCTCTACAACTAAAAAAAAAAAAAAAAAAAAGAGACACAAAAGCCCATGGCCTTTCTGG
>JANXJC010000078.1:18007881-18031660 GCA_027564655.1 Leptodon cayanensis
TGAGTCTCGGGAATCCCCCAGTCCGCCTCAATCTAGCACTTAGCCGCCGACCCACCGCCACCTCTGCTGGCCTCGCCCAGTGACTTAGATGTTCCACCCTTGTGCCTTGCAAGATGTCTTTACTTTCATGTCAACTAAACAGTGGATAAAAATGCAATCCTTTAGTAAATGTTCCTCTCTCATCTTATTTTTAATACTTTGAAAGCAAATATTTCTTCACACACAAGCACTAAGAGCTTTACATCCTTGAACATAAACAACAGTACACAAAGATCATTTTTATGAGTCCACAAGGATGTGGGAGTTCATAAGCCCACGTACATAACTATCTTTATGAAAGCACCCAAAAAAGTGCCAGAAAATTGTTAAAACCACAGTGTCACAACTGGTTCAGCTGGAAAACAGCAAACATATGGACAGTCATATTCATTCTATGTGTTCTCCATTATGTCTACATCTACAAGGATGTCTGTATATCCTTGCTGCAATTATCTGACATGAGAGAGCTGCCTAGAACTGCACCATCACCAAAGGCACAAGGTGTACTGGAAAGGGACCTTCAGTTCTTGTTGTATAAATTATACTTACTGTCCAAAGTTCAGCCATTTTCCCATTTTCATCCTGGAAATCTACTAAGTATTGTTTTTTTTAGCAAACTTCAGGTGAAGCAGTTCTTTCATTTCTGAAGCTCAGGAAGGACTGTGCAACTTACTATCATTTCTTCTTGATTCATTCCTGCTAGAGGGTGCATAAAAAAAAAAAAAAAAAAGAATTGAAAAACCCCAACAAGTTCCCCACTGTAGGAGTATGTATTCAAACTATTGCAATTCAGGAAAATATCCAGTTTTCATAAGACTAACCGCAGAGTGTTTAAGATTATTTTTCTTGTCTGGTATCTATGGGTCTGAATTATGGCAAGATTGGCATTTTTTTGTGACATGCAAGGATATGCTATACATTTGTGCACATAAGAACACGATTTCAACAAATCATTGCTTTGGTTAGATATATCTAATTAAGAATACATTTTACAGAATAAATACATTATCATTTATGAGTTTTATGGAGAAAATACTACAGAGCAATGTGTTTTCATTTAAATGCTCACAGAGAGACAGACTTCTGCTGAAAGTTAGTAGGTAATAAAAGTGCCTGTAAAAGTAATAGGAAAGAGACTTGTACCTTTATGACAGTATTGTAAAAGTCTTGAAATAGTAAAACATAAACATCATCAGAATTTGACATACATTGCAGTACACTTACAGAGTCATTTTATCAGGAAAATGAAGAGGGAAGTAGAAAAGTAACTGAATATGCCTCCAACTTCCCTTCGGCTGTGAAACAGCATCCTTTAATACCATGCATATGTAGATTTCCAGACCTTGCAAGAAACAGAAAAGGAACAATTTATTCACAGCAGGTCTGTTTTGCCTTTTACTAGACATGGAAGCAGAAACTCTATAGTGAGCAATCAACCTCTTACCAATAGTTCTGCCAGAGGTCGTTGACAAGAATTGCTGCAAAAACCATTTAATGTGCACAAAAGTCATAAAACTCCCATCATGCTTGATGCTGACTGTGTTATATTTGAATAACCTTAGATGACATATTGAATTCTAGAGCCTGTAGATATGATTGGAAATAATGAGTCCAGCAGTTCCTGAATTAGGAAAAAAAAAAGGCAGTTTACTAGAAATTTGATTTTCTTGTTATTCCTTGCAGCATTAGTCATATGAAGGACAAGAAATGTAAAAGAAAACCTCAGGTCTAAATAAAAGTAGGAACTTGCCTATAATGTTACTATTCTTGAAATAATCACATGCCCAGATTGAGCTATTTCCTATGCTAATGGCTAGTTAGATATTTAAGCAGCCATTTCTACATACACCAATAGGATTTGCAATAGCCATGGGAAATGCACAGTTTTGCAGCTATGAATAGATGTTTATCTCTGCTCTGGTGGGTACTTTTTCCCCCATGAATCTCAATCCTACATTGTAAAAACCTGTGATCCAATGAGCTGACTTAAAAATATGAACTATCCCCACTTAATATTTAGAAATTGCTTCTGCTTTGTGGCCTTTTCAATAAAAATATTGTGTTTGAGATGATCTTGGACTCTAACATTTTTGATTCTTTTAAAGGGACTTTGTTAAAGCTACTACAAGTGGTACAATGTCTGTTCTACTGTTTTGTATTGAACCTTTCTTGGACATCTGCATAATTGTAACAATAATTAGGCAATCTAATCTATGTTTTTGGCAGATAATTTAAAATTTATTTTGGAACACATTTTTGCACATTTCATTTTACTGATTTTATGAGCAGATACGTAAAGTGCTTCCTGTTCCACAGAAGCACACCATGTGCCATGGAGAATTGTTGACACTGGAGGACACCACCTGAAAAATATGACAGATACATTGTTATTTCTTCAGTTACCCAGAGTGTACCTGCAAATAAGATTACCACACTAGCCTGTATGCATTAAATGTCCAAGGAGCCATCAGTTCATTGCTTCCATACCTAAATACATAAATCATTGCTGGCCATACCTAAGTGTTTGTACTTCTTTGCATAAATCTGAGGACTTTATGTTTTTAGTAAACCTATCCTCTTTAGAATACTAAACAAATACAGAGAGACATATAGTAATATATTTAAGGAAAAGTTAAAAGCAGGATAGAAATTTAATAAAAACAAGTAGCATCCTATAAATCTAATATGAATTGATAATAAAATCAATAACTTCACAGTAACTGGCCACTGGGCTAACACTTAATAGGACAGTGTTAAGAAATTAAGCCAGACTTCTGTAAAATTGGCTGGTTTATCCGTTATTATGAATCATAAACCTTCCAACACTGCCATTTCAGTGATTTCAATATTCCAGTACTCAATTCACAGAATAAAAAGTTGTTTCCACTTGATGAGAATTTTTTGTTGTGGGAAAAGTATTCAGTATTCATCTTTTTAATGGTTTAAAGTCCTTGGAAAAATAGCTAGAGCTCCAGAAGTAAATAAACAACATCAGGAAAGGGGAAGTTCTGAGTAATATTTTTCCTAGTGTTCATATAATCTCAATGGATTTTAATTTCGTACTGTTTCTAGATTGTATAGAGTGAAACCACGGAAAACAGTTGTAAATCACAGATATTTTATTGAACCATATATACTCTCTTAGATTATCAACTAATTTGGCACTTCAGAGGTTGTCTGCATGATATGATACATGGCCAGTGGCAGCACTATTGCGTTAGAAACCTCCTTTGCACCCTCCTCACCCCAAAATGCCTGAAAAAGTGTTTACCAGAAATTAGACATGATGAAAAGATATTTCAGTGTCCGAGATTATCCAGCCTCTAACCTTTCTTATGAAAGAACTAATAAAGAGGACAAACTACCCCACTTTAACAGATGTTTTGGGTTTTTTGTGTCTAAGACCTAAATACCTCCACTACCTAAAAGGGGCCTACAAGAAAGTCAGAGAGGGACTTTTTACAAGGGCATGTAGAGATAGGACAAGGGGTAATGCCTTTAAACTGAAAGAGGGTAGATTTAGATTGGATGTAAGGAAGAAGTTTTTCACTGTGAGGGTGGTGAGGCACTGGAACAGGTTGCCCAGAGAGACTGTGGATGTCCCATCCCTGGAAGTGTTCAAGGCCAGATTAGATGGGGCTTTGAGCAACCTGGTCTGGTGTAAGGGATGGCAGGGGGGTTGGAACTAAATGATCTTTGAAGGTCCCTTCCAACCCAAACCATTCTATTATTCTATGATTCTATGAATAGGAACTATGCTTCATTTCACGTAAACGTTGGGAAGAATAGCTGCAACCATGGAGTTCAAACTTGCTCTTACCTCTCTAGAAAGTGCTCTCTGACTCATTGTGGGGAATAGTCTGAAAATGTCAGTTCACTGGTGAAGACGTAGATGGAATATTAGTAATTATTTTAAAAGGAAGAGAAAACAATAAAGAAAATAAAATTATTCACCCACATCTTGAATTCTGTGAGCAATACCAGTTGCTCCAACTCAGAAAACAAATACCAGAAATAGAAAAGCTATGTATAAGGTGATAAAGATGATTAGCAATAAGGAGCACTTTATTGCAAAGGAAAGACTGAGTAAACAAAGACCTTCCAGGTCAGAAAACAGAGAAGTGGTATGATGGAAGTATACTAATTCATGACTGGTAGAGAGGAATTGAATATGGGAGTTCCTCATGTGTCATAATGCTATTTATATTTAACTTAGTCTTTCTGTTTGATGATGTCATTGATCACCTGAACTTTAGGAATGCATATCACTTGTTTTATTCTTGCATACTTTTCCTTTTCTGCTACCCATTACCATCAGACACTGCATATTAAGACCTTTCATCACAGCCAGTATAGTCATTCTTTCAACTTTTGAGTGGGCACCATGGTTGATTCCTGCATTCATACAGGTAGCAAGGTACCTCTTCAATACAGTGAAACTCACTGAATCTAATCATAAAGGTATGTATACTTGAAAAGAAAGACTTTGTGCAAAATTTGCGTAGTCCCAAATCAGAAGTGTTTCCCTATTGCTATGTTTTCCCAACTTTAATTTTAACTACCTCAAAGAAATATCACTTTAACTACTTTTGTGGTATATTAGCAGCAGGGTGATATATTCTCCTGGAGCCTATTCTAAAAATTTTCTTTAGCAAAGTTATGTTCATTTAACTACCACACTCCCTCTGCCCAATTCTAGATCATCACCCCTCCAAGACAAGATCCTTCAATGTTTAAATACTTGTATATTGTCTCACTCACAGGTTCTTTTCATCCCAGCTCTCTGTCAACACCAAAGGTCATTCTTGTACTTTGTCTATGCCTCAATGAATATTTAATTGTCTGATTAAAAGTGTAATAACTTCAATGGGAAAGACTGACAGCACAAGACCCTCCCAGCCAAAAAACCTGTTTGGTGCTTAGAACAGTTCCATTGTAGGGAAGAGATGGGAGAAAAATTATAAAAGATACAGAGTCCAGTTTCAATTTTCACACAGGTTCATCTGAACACTGAATTGCTGCTAAACCAGACATCTTCAATGGGGTATGCAGAACTCTGAGATGAAGAGCTGCAATAGCCACTAGGAGAAATTGTGGTTAGAGATTGGTGCTCCCCAAAATAAAGCCTGTAAAATCTCCATGCCAGAGAGTTCAAGAGAGCACTTTTCACTAGCACTTCCCCTTCATTCACTGTGGCAGTTTCCAACTCAGGTACAGTGCCTGCTTTCACTGTTGTACTGGGTAGCAGACACAGGAATAAGAATAACCTACCCTAGCAGCGCCATTCTACCAGCTTTTCAGAGGCCAGATATCTCTTGCCATTACCAGGCACATTCAGATGAACACAAAAATTATTTCTCCAACAAAAGTTTGTGTTCTCTAGACATATTAATTTACCTTCATTAATGATTATATTATTTCAAATTATTTTTTATTCTTGCAAATCTTCTTTAAATTATTTTTCTGCCATTGCAGGTGAGTTTAGCTCCTCCCTATCACCTATAATTGACAACACTCTTCTCCAGATTACTATTGAGGATTTTAAAATAAGACTTTAACTAATTCAGGTCCTATCATTCCCCATCAGACCCACAATACTTTGCCAGTTCTCATTAACTTTTATTTAAGTCAGACAGTAAGGCACATTCTAATGTTCGTATTCAAGCAGATCTAAATCAGTTGCGAGAATAAGATTTCATCATACTTTACCAATGTATTACAGAAATATAACCATATTCAGTGTGTTCCTTTCATCCCCTAATTTAGTAATTACATAAAAAGGGAAGGTTGTCTGCTGAGTTCTATTCTTTATCATCAGGGTTAGTGACTTAAAGACTTGGTGTTGTTTCTTATTCTGCTTGCAATAAATTACTTTCCTCATTAAACCAAACATTCTTTATACATTTCAGGAAATTCTCCAGCCATACCATCTAAATCTAAACCATCATTTATTTCTAATATTAGCTTTTTTATAAAAACATTCTAAAAATACCCAACTTCCTCTAAACATATTGCATCAGCCTATACAATGAAAGGATAAGGTGAAGGGCTTTTAGCAGAGGATAAAAACTTAATGTTCATAGAGTCTCTTGTTAAATGCTTGTGGATGCTTTTTCTATCCTTTCTTCTTCATTAAATATGAATTATAGCTCTCTAAATGATGATGGTTTGGAAGTCAGTGGGGCTTAGTTTTACTCTGCTGCATCATATCCATAGGCAATGTAAATCTATTGTAAAGCTGATTTAAGAAGGTAACTTGGAAAAGCAAATCTGTGATTTTATCCTTTAAATCCTTGTATGCTATGTAATTAGAAGCATGTTGCACTGAATCCAGGAAATGCTCTTTCTCAGCATACCTGGAAAATATATTTTTGCAGTTTGAAGCAGCTGGATACAAAAGTCTTTGATCAGAAATAGTTGGGCATTGGTCTGACCTGTTCTGCTTCTTCTTTTAGGTAACTCCATTTGATCTGTTGACATTATTCATGCCCTCCCAAGAGAAAAACATCCAAAAGGGCAGAGCCCAAAGAAGCAGAAACTTACCATTTTCAGGACAGATGATCATATTATGGGAACATACTAGGAAAGGCAGGGTTGCTGGTCATCTGTAATAATACCCTGATGTAACCCAAAAACTACAAGGCATTCAACACCCTGTACAGGATCTGTTTTCTAAGACATGTCACAAAATCGGGGCCCTAGACACTGTTATTATTTATATTAGGAAAAAGCATTACACAACAAACTGTTGGGAAATATTTGTTTTTCAGTGGTAACTGCCACATCAGATATGTCTGATGTATTAAAACATAGGTATTTAGACACTGGGCACCCACATTACTGTCAGTTTTCATGGCAAATATGCATACCTCATTAATGTTACATTTAAGCATATTTCATAGCATAGTACTAGGTCATGGTTTTCCTGAGTCGCACTTCATATAAAGAGGCATCGTTAAAGAATAATTTTAGATTGTTTTGCACTTTCTACTACTCTGAAGATAAATCCCTTAGACAAGCCTATCATTTTCCAATTTTTCCTGGGTCAAAGTAAAAATGATTCATATGTCAATCATTTCATCTTGGGACCGATAACACAATAACATAGTATCCAACATGACATCAGAGTTGATGGAAGGGAAAGTATCATGCTATATTGACATTATTATTTTAAACATTTCTTGCTCTCAGCAAAGTGGTATAAAGTGATTTACTTTCCATTTGTTTGTAAAATGGAAATTGACTTTTGAGGCACAGTGTACTAACAAGCAATAACTCATTCTAGGTATATGTCAGCTTAAATGTTCCAAAAATAGTGCTCCTTCTTGGTTTATTTATGCAAAAATTTCCCTGAGTGTTAGCCAAGAATAGAATATTCTGGTAAGTATCACGCTGATTTAATAACAAAAAAAGATTTTTTTCTGCACTTAAACATTTTTCATTCTGTTTTGAATAGGCAGAAACTAAGGCAAATTTCTGGCAGCATTTTGAGGAGTATCCCTTTAAAAAATAAAAATGTATCCTACAGTGTTCAGCTCTATATAACACAATAGCACAAGTTGTTTGGCTGGAATTCAGGAAAAAACATCACAGTAATTAAACTTCAATGCAGCTGATTTATCAGGATTTATTAAAACATCTTTATATACACAGATTTGAGAAACAATAAGCAAAGGAAGGAATAAAACCTCCTAATTTTAAGACTTCTCCAGGGTGATTTATTCAAATATAATGAATATGAAGAAGGTGAAAAAAGGGAAATTACAGAGTACATTACTGAGAAAATTTCATCAGACTGATATGTACATGGAATTGTCTGTCAGAAATGGAATAAGTATCACTTCAGTGATTTACTATTGACCAAATATTTAGGACTGTAGATCTGGAAGTATTTAGGACCAAACTAAATGTTTAAAACCAGACTGTACACAGCAGAGGATCAAAAATTTTTTCTGTAGTGCCTGTGTGGCTCTGAAATTCCTTTCTTCTCAGTCTCCCTTTCTGATGATTTCCACCTCATGTTGTTAAATTCTTCTTTTCTCTTTAGGCTTTTGAAAGTGAGAATTTGAAGAATGGGGGAATAATGGAAGGGGGAAATAAATATAAGGTTTTTTCAGCTGTCTGGAATATTGGTTCTGTATTGGATTTTACTGTCATACTCTAGTTGTCTTTGAGATCCTCATTTTATTCTATTTTTAAATTAGGAGAGAGGTACTAAGAATAAAAGTTCTCAAAGTGAAATCATGCCCCATTAAATTCAGATAGACTTCGTTTTTAGCTTCACTTGAAACACAATTTTCTCCTGAAACTCTTGTTAATGTGTGTGTGAAAATGGAAATGTTAAACAGTAAGGTATAATCTTATACTACTAGTGAAACAAAATAAATTACCTCAGGCTAACAAGAATTTACATATAACAGCTTGACAAACACTTGATTAGAAAACCTATGAGGGTTTTTTTTTCCTTTAATATTTACGTTTAACTCACTATCATTAGGATCACGTATTGCAAAGTCTCAGCTAAGATACTTGTTGAAATGGCTCTCAGTTGAGTCATTCTATAAGCAGTTGAGAGCCACACTGCGTAGGGACACATTAAGTTATATTTTATGAACAGTGTAGGATATGCAATACGATGTCAGAATACCTACCCAACCAAGCACAATATCTTTTCTCCCACAGTAGTCAAGAACTGCTGTTTTAGGATAAAGGGAGTAACTCATGCCAGACAATGTACTGTAACTTTTTTCTGTACTAGGGGACAAAATTTCCTAACAGCTCTTAAGAAAATTAACTTATGTTTCTGAGTCATGAGATTTGAGTATTCCTATCTCAGGCCCTGATCCAGAAAAGCTCTTAAGCATGAGCTTAACTTTTATCATACTTTTAAGTGATTTGTTGGATTGGGGCCCTAAAAGACATAACTACATATCTTAGTCATCTGATGAAAGCAACACTTCTAATTGCTGTATTAGTCATTGTTTTCTATTTTTGTGAAGGGCACAGCAAGAAATTTGTGTCAGTCACACAATGTGTGCCTTTGTTATTTTGGTTGGTTTGGTTTTTTAGTTGTTTGTTTTTTTTTTTAATGTTATAATTAACAAAAAACTGCCTTCAGATTCAATAACAATCTTTAGTGTTACTGCTCATTAATTGCTTTAATGCAACACATGCTTATTAATCTAGCCTACTACCAAGTTACAAATTTTAATCTCTGAATTATCAATTTTATCATTTTATAGGGTTAATGGAGTGCCTATAGAAAACAGCAGTACTACGTAAGTCAGCAAAATCAGAAGTACACAAAAACTTGATGGGAGCTTATCTTTGTAGACATGAAGTTACTCAACGCCAGAAAAAAAAGCAAATGAGCAGATCTTGTATGATATCTATGTAAGATGAAGCTACATTTAAATTCCTTCCTCAACAGTGCTGAAAAACAAGAAAAGAAAAAAACTCACTCTTGTAAAGAAAACTTCACTTACATATATTGCTTTTATCTATACGACACTATGTACAGTATGTTTACGTGTATCTTTTACTATATATTTAATCGCACTGTCTGCTTCAGAATAAGGAAACCAATAGCATACCATGTATTTGAAATGTATGTCCATACTTTTGCTATGTAGGACCTTATATTTCACACACTGTGAGGGTTGCTGACTCCAGGGAAGAAGCAGGAGGCATGCTTTCTACAGTGCTTTGTGAAAATGAAGTTAGTGAGCAGGTACAGGAGGCTCTATTTTAACGTAACCATATAAAACTTCCTACTGAAAAAACTAAAAACACACGACATTTGCTCTTAATGATTGTCTAAACCTTGGAGTGACATTTTCAAAGCCAGGCATATTCTTCTGTGATTTAACGTTTTTAGTACCCAATTTGCCTTTCTCCCTCCTGCTGCTTCTCATTGCACTCCAGGGTCTTGCCTCATTTTACATCTCTCCAGGGTCTTGCCTCATTTTGCTTCTGAAATGTATCGCTTAGGAACAATCTGAGTAGTTACATAGTGCTTTTCTGGTTTCCTCTATCAGCTGAGCTAATCCCATAAAGCAGAAGAGACTACAGAATCCACTGTGACTCATTCCAAGGCAAAAAAACCACTATGCAGCTCTATATGCTTCTAAAAGCAGTCCTATATGCACTGAGCAGTTGGACTCTGTCTATAAGCTCATGTGAAAAATATTGTAACTGTAGTTTTCCCTCCAGCCAACACAGCAATGTACGTGCTGGGAATTATTTAGCATTTATTACTGTATCCTGGAACTGATTTGATATTAAGAAGTCCATTGATTTTACTTATTTGCAGTTTAACAAGAGAAACGTAGAAACAGCCCAGGGTCTGAGAAGGATCAAAGATGAACATACTCCTAGAGGCTATTTTGTCATGTCTAATCTCTTGATTTAAACACCCAGGGAGCTGTTGCATTTTCTTTTGCTGACATTATTTTATATTTCTTCTTCATCACGTTATAGTAGAGCATGTCCTAAGGGCAACCATTCTTTGAGATCTGAGGACTCACTCTGCTATGCCCCTCCTTCCCTATAACCTCCAGTGAATACATTGCATGATTGGAGCCTGAATAACGAGTAAGGACAGCAAATGTAGGCCACAACGCTGTTAAATCCCTTTTAAATGTATGGCTCAGAAAATAACTAGATTATAATCTATTTGACATTGTATTAAAGTCCTGCATTAAGTTTATACTTGCAGGCTTGGAATAGAATATTTCAGAAAGAAAAATCACCCAACTAATTAAAGGAGCCAAAGAGGGAGCTGGTTGACTGCAGCAATGTGAAAATCATATATATGTATACGTATATATACATATACACGTATATACATACATATACACACGCATATATGTATGTATGTATGAATGTAGAACAGAAGCAGTTACACTGTCAAGTAAGAAATAAATTCTTCCTGTTTAGAGCTTGTAGATGTAGGAGTCTACTTTTAGGAACCATAAGTGCATCTTCAGTCTGCTGTTTCTTTTTGCAGCCTTCAGAGTCTGTATGTCCAACTTCAGGTAGCAGCAAAACTTAAGAGTCACAGAACAAGCTTTCCTGAGAGATGCAGTGGGCATCAGAATAAGGGTATGCTGATGCCTTATCTAGAAAGAATAGCAACCTTAGAAAAAGGCTGGAAGATACTCATGGGAAGCAAAATTATCTGAAAAGCAGTAGCCCATAGCAGAATATTACTTACCTGTTGTCCTCCTGCAGCCTCAAAGGCACAAATAGATTGTCGAGTGTCCTCATCCCTATCTAAATACGAAGCCTGCAATTTGCACAAAAGACAAACTGACCCTATGGTTATTACTGAGGCACCTAAGGTAATAGTAATTCTGCCACTGCCTGCTCATGTCTTCTACAGTTAACAAGTACAGGCAGCAATGAGTGTAAAATGTAATATGTTTCTAAGCAAAAGAGAAAGCCGTAGGTGAAGAGTTTGTTTTTCTCCACATGATGTTACTGACATATCATATGCCACACTTAAAAGAAATTGTTCATTGTGCCAAATGTTTTCCTTTTTTCAAAATAAAAATTAATTCTAGCAGAATGTTTCCTTCTCGGTTTTCCTTCTCAAATATGTACTGTTTTCAAACAAGTCAAAACAATGATCTCTTCCCAATAAAAACGGCAGATTTGTGGGTTCATCTTTATTAGTCCAGTTCCCTACATGGGATCTTTGCTGGGATCTTTTGGCAGCCATCAGATATATACTTTGCATGTCCTCCTTTCTTACACTGAAATCAACTCTTTTTGAAGCATACACTGAAAGAGATCTAAGTGACTAGTGTGATCACAGCCCATAATCACACTGTAGGTACATTTTTTTCACTAAATTATTTCAAACTGCAAGTGATCTAGATCTTTCTATCTAAACATTGACAATGTATTAGATCTTTAGGATATTTGTAGTTCTATGAATAAGTTTACCAGTGGGATTGCTTAAGCTTAATGTATTAAAGTCCATACTCCCAGTATCTCATTTTCACAAATGTTTTTGTCAGTGATCTCCTATAGAAAGCATTGCAATAATCAGGCAAAGGGCATCAAAACAGTCACATTTTTTAAATACTTGATAAAAAGTCACAGGGATGTTTGTTGTTGCATTTTTCCCAACTGTTTTACACAAATATGATTTTGTGCTCACAAAACTCTTCACAGAATCTGGAGTCTGGCTTGATTTCAGGAACAGAAAATATTTACTAGTCACAAACCAGTTCATTCATCTCAATGAAGTCCTTCTCACCAGAGATCAAGGCGGAAAATAATCATGTTTTAATTTAAGATTGGTAAGTGACACTA
The DNA here is from genome assembly GCA_027564655.1 of Leptodon cayanensis. Classification (NCBI taxonomy): domain Eukaryota; kingdom Metazoa; phylum Chordata; class Aves; order Accipitriformes; family Accipitridae; genus Leptodon; species Leptodon cayanensis. The sequence goes on from JANXJC010000078.1 coordinate 18,020,242, forward strand.
CTTCATCTTTTTAAATATATTTGAATAAAACTTGTGGTTAAAAGCCACTGAATAGGAATTAAACTGTCAATTAAAAAGTGTTTAATTTAACACATTTTAAACTATTAAAGAAACCATACGTCAGGTAAAACATGTTCATTAAAGGATAATAGGACTACACAGGAATATTTCTTTCCATGGAAACAAAGTGAATGAATAAGTATCCTAACAGCATCTGTAAAAAATTGTTTTTTGTCTTATTACTGGACAAAAGCACTTTCACTTTCACTTTTAGAATAAAATTCTTATTTGTGAGTATTCACTGTTTGTAATACAGATGTTGCCCACAAAGCTACATGTTTTGGGTAGATATGATAAATACTCCAAACATAACTAAACTTGCAAAGTGTTGAGAGACTCTCCCTCTCCTGGTGGTGATAATCTCAGCTGAGAGAGCTCAACATCTTGTTGGACTTCACCCAAAACCTGATAAAATTTCAAGAGTTCTGATGACCACTTCAGTTTTTCAGAGTCTGTTCCCCAATCAACACTCTCAATCTGATTATTCACGAGAAGTAAAATGTCCCTTACGCTTTCTTTGGTCACTCTCCTTTGGTCGGTCTGATAGATCAAGCAGCATGCACTAGTCACTGGGTCTGGTCCAAAACAGATGAGGAGCTGGCACCCAAGGAGGCTGGAGGTGTGTATTCTCACCTTAGGGATGGCCGTTAACCTAGCCTTGCTATTAAAAAACACTGTTTGTGCTAAGTTTATTAACAGGGAATGTAAGGGAGCTTTATACAATGCAAAAGGCTTTGCAGCCTGTAGATTAACTAGAACATTCAAGAGAGAAAGCTCCTACCACTTGGGAGCACTTCAGAGTAGCAATAATTAAAAAACATTTATGAAGACAAATTATTCCCTACTAAGCCTTTGTTTAAAGTTCTGAATTGTTTTCAGTTCATCCAAATTTTTGTCAAATTGGAGACAAAATATCTATTTGTTATTATCAATGCCTTATAGCAATGGAGAACACTCTAAATTATTAATGACCTTTGCACACTAGGAAGGACTGGGAGGTGTAAGACAAAGGGTAAGTAAGTTTCTTCCTAGATTACTTAAGGTCTTAATATTGTAAATCAGGGAAGGCAATTAGAGTTCTCTCCCTAGCAAATGTTCAGCAAAGAAAGAATGAAATGCTACATTACCTGTAAGAAGTAAGTTTCTGGAAATTGCCTAATCGACACCAGGACTGACTTACAAGTATGAAACAGATACTGTGAAGGTAAGTTAAAATTAAATCAAAGAAAAGATCGCAAGCCATGAGGCTTGTGAGTCTGCCTACAAAAGAAATCCTCTCATTCTTAGTTAAATTGTACACATCACAGAAGTCCTTCTCACAGCCTAGAATTAGAACAGTTTGCAAGAAAGGATGTACCTAAGAACAGGGAGTGCAGAAAAAAGCTTGACTGAGTCAGCAGTGACAGAATACCCACTAATGCCAGGGAGTCACACCGCAGGTCCGTGGAGGACTTTGTCAGACTGACTAAGCTAGGGTCCTCGGCTGTGTAACAGTTGTTACATTACTACAGTGAGCAGTATGGCCTTCCCCACAATGTGAGACTTTGTGAAACGAAAACAGATCTATACAGAGGTTGTGTGGAGAGGATAGAGTCATGAAACTGGGTACATGCTGGGGGTAGCACTTTACTGCGTATTCAGGCAGCAGCATACATGTATGCTTTCATGGTCTAGGAAGAAATTTCTGAGATTTCAAGTTAATTTTATTGCATGAAAGAATGCAATACATTTGGATAATCTATAAAAAGTGAAAACAGCATTCTGGAATTTCTTAAAGCCTCACACCACAGTGAGTGGCCATATTTTTCTCTTAAGCATCATGCAGTGAATGTTGAACTCAGTTTGACAGTAGCATGTGGTATCTACCCCTTTTGAAAGTCTGCACCCTGTTGCAAAAGAGATCACCTACAAACATGTTTTTTAATCCTTCTGGAAAACTAGCACCCAGACATTTTCCTTTGAGGCACCAATAATGGGTTGTGTTCTTTAATGTCCAGTCTTGCATTTTCAGTACATAAAATTTATTGTCAGTAGAGTTGTGTGAATATCAGGGAAAATGCAAGCATACAAATGCCACTGCAAATTCAACATATTCACTGTTTTTTTGCCAACAGTGTGCAAAGTTCTGTATTCTTCTCATATATTCATATTATTAAGACCATATTTATTCATATTTATTATTCAGAAGAATAGGGAAGTGGAGAACTTTTTACAAAAGTGTAATCTTAAAGTTGAAATATACTTTGAGTTTTCAATATGTAACTATAAAAATCTTAGAAAGCTTTTATATATAATTAATAATTTTTGGTTTTGCTATTTAAATAATTGCACTGCTAGTGATTGGGTCTGATTACAGCTGATACATAGTGCATCAATCATTAGCCTAGAACAGATATTTGTCTGGCAGTAGTATCTGAGCTCTAGACAGATGACTCAGGGGTTTTCACAACATACCTATGGTCTGGCATGAATTATCGTCGTCTGATATAGCAATTTTAAACTTGAACCTTTCAGAATGCAATTTTTTATGTGCTTATCCTACGTGCAAAATTTACTCTTTAAATCATCTTATGTTTTTATGTAAGCCATGTTTTCCTTCTTCATCTACAAAATCCCTACTGCCTGTATGATGTTTACTGCACAATTCTATCTGTGTCTAATGTCTCCCTCTGCTCTCCTATAAAACTGCATATATTTGAGTGAGCTGCTGGCAGAAAGCAAGTCTTTTTATGAACTGGACTGTAACTGAAATGAACATTTATTCCAGAACAATGATATGAAAAAACTAATTCTGTAATAAAGAGTAAAATTTCTTTATTATAGCTTCTTGATGGCTGAGTTAATAAAAGTGGAAAAGGTCTTTAAATTAAAAAAAAAATGCTATTAGAAGGTAAATTAGAAAAAAAATCCATTATATTTTAATTTATCAAGGCTGTTTTCTAATATTCATCCTTCACCTTAATACAGTCCATTTGACATATATTACCACAAAAAGGTGAGTTATAAGATATATTAAAAAGTAAATTAAAGTAATAAAAATAAAACTAAACTCTCCCTTTGATAAAAGCAGCTTTGTTTTTAATAATCAGTGTCAGGAAAAGATACTAAAATAATCTCAGGAAAGCAAATACTCTTCAACATTCAAAACCTTGCCATTTCCTTGTTGATCAAGTTAGAAACCAATTTGAAGCGTAAAATGTAGTTTTGAGATTTTATGTCTTATATAAAATGTAATCAAGCTTCATTATTTTTCTGAGTCATAGCATTTTAATGTTTTGTAATTAGATGTAATTACCAATCTTTTACACTACAAGATGCCACAGAAGCCATAAAAATGTAGTTACAGGAAGAAAATATCATTAGTAAGTTACTTTTTTTTTTTTTTTCCAGGTGATAACATACAAAATTTCCTTCAGAAGAAAATGTACCTTTGGAGAGAAGGCACACTGGATAAACACTACAGTAATTGGCATATTGTGTAAAATGGCATATAATACAGCTATACTCCCCTTTCTGCACATTGTTCCATGTATTTTCAGGGGCATAAGACAAAAGTATTTTCTTGTTAATAACAATTAAACATAATTTTACGCAAGATTTTGTTTTTCACACTGCAAAATAGCTTTTATTATTGTCTCCCAGTCAGAGATGCAAAAAAATTATTAGTATGCAAAAAAATAAAACTACGCATGTGTAAAACAAAATAATTTCAACAATGCTTATGTATATTTAATGTATTTACATAGAAGTTATGTTACCTCTGGGCTAAGAGGTATGGGATGTATAAAGACAAAGACATGGAATCAGAAAACTGGTTTTGAGTTCTTTGCTAATATTTACTTATGTATTACACACACATTTACTTACACCTTACACAGCTATTTTCTTTCTATAATTTGTTATTTACCTAAAAATGAACAAATCTCGTGTGAATGTGTCTTATTTTCTAACCAAAATAAGTCTGAAGATTTTCATTCTTCCTGTGGCAAGCAAGCATTTCTGCTTCTTAAGCAGTTGAAAGAGCAGTTATTAAGGAGAGTAACACATCTTCCTTCATCCTCTTTCCTCATGTCCTTATCTGCCCAACACAATCCACCTTTTTAACTTCTAGTAGCTGCAAGCTTCCCTGTAGCCAGAAGGCAGTAAGGTTAGTGCCCTGCTTCTGAGGAGAGACTGGGAGATCCTGCACATTTTCTCCATCTAATCCTAAATCAGAGGATATAGGAGACAACCGCCTTTGTGAACAGTAACTTCATTTCTAAAAACTAGATGAACCATTCTAATGTTACATTTCAATAAACGTTTTAGACATTATTTCTTAAGACAGCCTAAATTTGGGACTCCTAGGTACCTTAAGAGTAAATAAAATCAACTAAAATAATAAAAATAAATTAGATGTAAATTTTCTTCTTTAAACAGCCTTTGAAGTTCACCATTACTCTTGCAGAAATACATTTTTTAATCATACTTTTTCAACTTTAGAAGTTGCTTTTATGGTACTTTATATGAGTAAGCATTTAAGATGTTATCATTAAAACAACCATGTATGATAGAAACTGTTTATGTAGCTGAAGAGTTCTTTGTAAAAAAATCCATGCTGTGAGGCACAGCTGCAAAGGAAATTTCAAAAGATTTCCATAAAGCTATAATCAGTATTTAAAGTTACCAAAAAAAGACTCAGTTTTTTCTTTACCTTGGTAAATAGTACTACATTATTCCTGTTGACAAAAGTGATTGCTCAGCATGAAAAGCACAAGCAGTTTTTTACTCCAGCGTAAATTTCCAAGTAACAAGAACACCATTTAAAATGTATTTTCTTAAGAGATCTCTGCACATACAACCATAGGCAAGTCTGCTTATGTTAGAATAAATCATGATATTTTCCTCAGAGAGAGATAAAAGGAATATAAGAAGGTTTCATTTTTATTCAGCTTTTGTAATAACTGCAGCTTTAGAATTTTTCCACTTTATGAGCTAAGATTCTTTAATATTGTAAAATAACTCTCATAGTCCAGAGATATGTGGTGTTGTAATGCATCATAAAGCTGGACTGCTGCATCATTCCTGTCATCAGAGAAGAGTGAAGGAAGTCCCATTAAACACACTAGAACTTCAGCAATAATTAGTAAGTTTGAGAAAGATAGATAGAATTGCTTTAGTCAACACATTCGCAGCCTCAATTAAGAGATATTTGCTATGGATAATAAACTCTTTATAACATTGTTATCTGCTCCTAGTTCTTGCCATGATCTAGTGAGATGACCATAAACATTCTAGCAATACTTTCTAGAGGTTGTTGGCTTTATGAAATTTACTTCTTCATCAACATGCTCTGAGAATTTCCAATGTGCTCCTGGTTTCATAGATAGGTTTCCAAGGACATGCGCTTCCAGTGAAAAGAATAACTGAATGCAGTTTTAAAAATCAGAAATTCTGTAAGGTGAAAAACCATTAATTCTTCAAGCATACATATTTCATATTACACTTTGTACTGGTCTATTTCTTAAACTAACAGTTATGAGTGTAAAATTTTATTTATTGCAGTGCAATTACACTAAATTTTAGCTGTTGAACTGCTGAAAATGCTGAATTACTGAACTGTTGTACGCAAGGAGAGTTAATGAGACATTTTTAATTCTCATAGATGTTAGAGCTAATATTTTTTAATTTATAAGTAATATTTGGTTCCAAGAATGATATAGTCCACCACAGAAGTAAATGAGTAATAACCCCATTTGACATTTTATACACTGGGATTCTGTGATGGAACAAGTATGAGAAAGAGACAAAATTTCAAATTAAGACAAGGAAAGGTACTTTAGGGTTGGGGCGGGGTATTTATTTTTAGGACCTGATTTTGGGGACCTGATAATCTTTTTTATGGTATCCAAAAACAGTACTATCAGATTACCAGGCAAATCAACCTCCACTAAACCGCAATGTTCATTTTTTCACTACTTGCTTCAGTGAAAAAAAAAATCTCTTGCTTTGACAAATCAACTCAAACTGTAACTTCACCAAAAGAGCTATTTTCTCATCAATACAGCCCCCAGTAAAAAACTTTTTAAAAAACCCACAATGTATTATGGTATCCTAGTAAGTTTTTCTAAACTTCTGTGCAATTGAGGACTGCTTTACTCCTAAACAAGCCAGTTTCAATTTGCTTTATTTACCTACAGTCCTACATCACTATGGACACACCTGGACATACACTGCATAAATAGGAGAGAATTACACTGCAGTAGGGAAATTCCTGAGCAGTTTGTGATGTGTAGTTTGTGTTTAAAAGAAGATAATATCTCTAATGAAGCTACAGTATTCTCTTTCCTTGTTAGGAAATGACCACGACTACAAACTACCATATTTTTAAAGGAAAATACTATAAAATCTGTTTCTATAGATACAATTGTGGGTTTTGGCTGTCTTTAACAGAAAGATACCAAGTGGCCCAAGATGTGAAACATTTGGAAAGGCTGAGAGAAGACTCTTGGTAGTCCCATTAAAAACTTTCCAGAGAGTACTATTCCTTGGCATCGTTGGGAAAATATCATGGAAATTTCATGACAATATTAAGACTGTAAGAAAGATATATCTTACGTCTACCTCTGTAGACAGAAATTGGGAAGGAAAAAATATGCAATTCTTTTCTGTATGCTTCTCTTTGACACTACAAATCCACTAATGACCTCCAGATGTCAGGGAAAGTAGTCTAAAGGACTAGAGGTAATAGAGGTCCCTAGTTTGGTATAATATTTGCAATACCTGCTGCCACTCTGGCCAGGCTCCACAGTGCTATTCCCTGCATGCTGCAGATGATAACCACTGGTGAAGAAAACGTGATATTGGGACATCTCTGAGCAATCCCAGAGAAATCCTGGAAAGGTACATGAATGGGTGGATCAGCAGCACATCAGTATGAGATGGTGATGGATTTTTTTACATGAGATGGATTGGGAACCAGAAGGGATTTATTGATTTTGGGGGTAAGAAAAAAAGTGAAGAAATTATATTTTTGGTAGTAAAACCTCTTTTCTCCTACCTGCAGAAAAGCAAAGAACATTTTCTCTTATTTTTATTCAAGTTATTTAGTCTAACTTGCCATTGATTTTTAAGCAGAAAGCCTACTCTTACTGTACTTCAAAATATCCCTCAGTTCTCCAGAGACTTTTTCTGAGAGAATCCAGCAACCATAAATATCTTTGACTTTTTAATGCATTAAAATATCAATAATTTAGAAGACTATTCTAGAAGAACTTTAGAAAAGTGCTCTACTGGTTTTAATGTTACACCACAATACCCCTTTCTGCAATAAAATATTTGTGCATATGTTACACCAGATATCTTTATTGAGCTATTTACTTCAGGTTGGGATTTTTTTTCTTTGTAAACCTTTTTATCTTCATCTTTCAGTAGTCAAAACTATTTTCAACAACTGTGAGAGACATTTTCGCCTTGGGAAATTCCCCACAGTAATTCTGAGCTCTGCATACAATTCTGGAGCTCTATATAAAAGAGTTTAATTTCCTTTCCATTTATTTCATGTTTTACTTTGGTCAGCAATTGTGCTGGCTAAGGGATAGCTCCAAAATTGCCATTAAATAATGAGCAGATACAGGGTTCAGGTAAGTTACAGGACACCTTACTAAGATTTTCAACAAGGCCTGTAACTGGTTAACTATGAAATAACTTAATGGATTTGAGTTTTAGTCTATCCCCAAATATTTAAAGAAGATGACCTCAGAGTTAAACCTGATAGTTATGAATACTTGAAGCTTGATATATCTATCTAAAATTGTGGGTTTTATTCATTTGCCATACAAGTAACTAAGTGTTGCTTTTTTAATTTCTATAATGCTTAACGGCAGAAATGATCATACAGCCAACTACATTGGTTCCATCCAGATGTTTATATATACATATATATATATATATAATATGATCATATAACTAGGAATATTAGAACAATACTAAAAATGTAATTAATCTAAATCTAAAAAAAAAAAAATAAAATGGAAAGAACCCTATCAAGTTTACTTAAAGAGTGGTAAAGTTATATTCTGTGTGATTCTATTCCTCAAAAGAACTAGTTGCTGTAAAACGTTTCATTATATAGAACAAATCTTATCTTACATGTATCATTATCATTGCAGTTCAGAAGAAAGATAAACTGCACATTTTTTAAGCTCTTTAACAGAGCTTATTAGAGATGGTTAAGAAACATTGAGCACCACAGATAAATGACTAAAGAAATTAGAAACTATATTTTTCAAAAGAAAATAGTGACTTTCTATCTAAAAATTCCCACCTCCCCACCTCTAACTTTCCATCTCAAAAACAAACAAACAAGCAAACAAAAGAACAAGCTCTTTACTCCAAATTCCCAATAGTATTGTATAAGCCAAACTCCTCTAATTCTTGCTAGAAAGAGATTATGATGATTAACTATAGTGATCTTTCATTAAGGTATAGCATTTTCTTTTAGGGTTTTGCTTGTGCTCTTCAGCTTGTATTACCATTGCCTTGGCTTTTATCAGCTCTCTTCTTCACAAAATACCTCCAAAGTAAACTTATCCTTCCCTGAAAGGAATTCCTTGAAACAGAGTGACTTTATTTCCCTGGAACAAATACTTAGAAAATTTAAAACAAGCTGTATGGTATATTTCAGCTTTTTTTCCTGCTTGTTCCATTTTATTCAGTTCAGCAGGATTTAATAAATTGGCTGTTATGCCATGAAAAAAAAAAAAAAACAAAACAAATACACAGCACAGAGCATCAGATGAATATATTTTTCCTATGAATCTTGCAGAAAATATCATTTTATGTTTTCTCTGGCAATTTACACTTAAAAGTGACTCAGGAAATACATGCAATTACCCTTTCATTCAGCCTTTGCCATGTATCAGTCAGTCTTTTTCTCATTTCTTTTGGTAAGTTTACTTACAGACATTCTCCTGAATGCTCACTCTACGCTGCTGCTACCCTACATACATGATGCCTGTATGATGAGAGGTGAAGGATGGAAACTCCATAATTTTTCAGGTCCAAAAGTCCTATGAATACTGGAGCTTTGTTTCCACTGTGAAAAATTAATTTCATCTCCATCATTCATGCTTTAACTAGAAAAATAATGTTTACATTACTTACAAACTGAAGAAGAAAATTTGCCTTCTGAATTTGCCTTGAGGTCAGTAGCCTGTTTGCTGCTCACTTCAGTCGTTTCAAAACAGATTGCCATTAGATACTATTTTTTCCCTCGTGATTTCTCATTTTCAGTCTATTTCTAAATGTAATATACGATCAATTCACACAACAAAATATTTCTTGCTCTTCCTTATTGAGAGACCCTGCATAACAAATTCATATTGCCAGCCTGCACAGGAGAAGCTCATTTTACTTCTAAGCGGTCAACACCTCCATTTTGCTATTTTTTGTAGACAAGAATGAAATGATTCATTTCTGCCTGATTAATGTACATGGATGAGGCCAGTCCATTGCAAAAGTCTTTACTTTCTTTTTTTATTCTCAGCGTTCTATAAATCAATATAGAAGGAAAATCCAACTGTATTTTTCTTAAAATCGAAGCCAAGAGTTGCAGTTAAGATGAGAGTCAATCCAGCTAGTCTTTGCAAACCAGTTGTCTACTCTAATGTATTCATCTAATCTCCCTCTATAATCAGCGTATTTCTAGAAGGCAATTTCACCCATTGTAAGATAACTGACAGAAACAGATGGACTAACCAACTCTCTACAAGTGTTGACTTCTATTCACTGAGTGTAGAATGAGTCTAGCCAACATAGACATAGTATCTAACTGTAGGTAAGAAAAGTTAGGTGACAAGGTTCTCACCCTAAGTTTCGAGCGGTGCTTGGTATAAAATTACAAGAAGTTAATATTAGTCTTTGTAGGATTAAATAGTAAACATTCAAAATTTTAGAAAAGTACAGGTTTAAGATTTTATATGCCCCAAACCATGGACACATACATAATTTACTCCTTTGTACTTCCAGTATTTCCTGTCATTATTTTGTATTATTTCTTCCAACATTTAGCTCCATTTTTAATTCTGTTAAAGAATCCAGAAACAGGAAGAAAGAGTTTCACATCTTTTCTTGAATCATTTCCCACTTTAAGCTACTCTATACAAATGAGATCGGTAGCCAAGCCTAGCCCATTGTTCAGATTTTTATTTTGTGTCTCACCACTTCCTCGACTCTCAGATTTCTGCAATCCAACTTCGCAATGGAGCACTCCTGGACTCTGCAGTCACTTCCACTTCCTTGTACAAGTGTCTGTCATCATTCGAGTACACAAAATAGCATTTGTAACAAGGCCCAGGTGCCCTCTCATGATGCAAAAGCACCATTGCTACACTATAGTTTCTGGCATACAGATATTTCTTAAGAAATGGTTGCTTGTTAATTAACAAAGAATTTGTGAATTGCCAAATCAACAGTTAATCCGTAAATCATATTAATCAGAGAACCTGATATGTATTTATTGCAGTCAGGAAACATTTACACTGAGCAAAGATTGTTCAATGTATTTCTGTATTTTCTAAGAAAAAGAAAATATTACATTTTTATCAAAAAACCCAACCCTCAACCTAATGAAATACTACCTGCAAAAGATTAATTTGGTTCAAACTGATGCTTTTCTAAAAGCTAAAATGCTTTCATTTTCTTCATTATAAGAAGGTCATTTTGAAGACTTTTACTCCTTATATGTAGTGAAAATTGATTACTGTTGCACTTATCCTACAGTGTCAGGCATGAGTGAATATACACAGAGTGTACACCAAATTGAGACCAATCAAGCTGCAGAAAGGGTGACTCTGGTCTCACATATCTCATACTTTTGTCATCTTTAAGGTTTCTTCTAGTACATGAAAGCAAACCTCAGAAACTGGGAATTTTTTTTAAAGATCACAAAGCATCTTTAATCTACTGAAAATATTAAAGAGTCTACATGGTTTTCCCACACCAGAAAACAGTAATGTCTCACATCTTTTTCAAAGGCTCAATTTCATTCTGATAGTTAAAGGGCTAATTGAGAGGGGGCGGGAGGAAGGGAAAAAATAAAGCTCAACAACAGTGAGGTTTTTTGCTGTGTATTTAACTTGTCTGGACTATATTTACCGATGTTTGATTTAGCTAAACATATCGTTTTTTCCAATATGATATTATATAGCTTATCTGCTAGCAGTGCTGCATTTGTTGCTTATTAAATAGGACCTTTTAATGAACTTCTAAGTGACAGATATTATTTAAGAAATTTTTTCAAATTAGTTTTGATAGTGACATTTTCTGTCATTAGTAGGTCAAACTGACAAATTATCAGTGACATATTTATGATATTATT
>JANXJC010000078.1:18053283-18073314 GCA_027564655.1 Leptodon cayanensis
CCCATCAGGCAGAATACAGTAGCTTAAAGGAAAGGAGTGAATGGAGGCAAGTCTACGTTTGGGGCTGTAGGCAAACCCCCTTCTTGCCTACCTTGCCTACCTAGGTGCCTCTGGACCACAGGTATGAGACTTTGGATGCAGAATATCAGTCAATGGATGGTGTGGATGATGGTCCATCTACACTGGAGGCGTTGTCAAGGTCAGAAAGGCTTATCCCCTGTATCACAACTACCTCCATGAGGAAGAAAAGACAAGTTATAGTTGTAGGTGAATCCCTTCTGAGGGGAACAGAGGGTTCAGTATGCCAGACAGACCCTCCTTTTAGGGAAGTCTGCTGACTCCCTGGAGTCCAGGTTAAGGACATCACTAGGAAACTTCCTAGTATGGTCCAGTCCTTGGACTATTACCCGTTATTGCTCTTTCATGTGGGTGGTGAAGAAACCACAACACATAGTCCAAGGGCAATAAAAGAAACTTCAGGGCCTTGGGACAGTTGCTAAAGGAATCCAGAGCACAGCTAATTTTTTCCTTTACCCTTCCATTTGTGGGCAGCAATATCAGAAGAAACAGACAGACCCAGACTATTAATACATAGCTCTATGGCTGGTGTTATGGACAGAATTTGGGGATCTTTGATAACGGGATGGTCTATATGGCACCAGGCCTGCTGACATCAGATGGGATTAATCTTTCTCAAAGGGAGAAGAGAGTTGTTGCTTATGAGCTAGCGGGGCTGATTGACAGAGCTTTAAACTAGACTTGAAGGAAGAGGGAAATAATATCAGGCTCGCCTGTGACAAGCCATGGGATGACATGCCAGGGTTGGAAAGACGGGGTGCTAGCAAAGACCCTCAGGCTGTTGCTCTGAGACTTGCTGGGTACACTGGAGCACACCTGAAGTCTTGTGGAGATGACCCAGGGGCTCCTGAGGTAATAGGAGCCAACAGGGAACACCAGTGAAATATCTCAAAGGAATTAAGGTGTGTTCCTCTGGAAAGGTGACAGGGCTGATAGCCCAGCTGAAGTGCCTCAACACCAATGCACACAGCGTGGGGAACAAACAGAAAGATCTGGAAGCCACCATGCTGCTAGAAAACTGCTACCTAGTTGCCATTCCTGAAACTTGGTGGGACAAATCCCATGACCAGAGTGTGGCTATTGATGGCTACAAGCTGTTCAGAAGGGACAAGCAAGGAAAGAGAGGTGGAGGGATTGCTCTCCATGTCAAGAATTGAATAAATTGTGAAGAGCTGTCTCTGAAGAATACCCACGAGCAGGTTGAAAGCTTATGGGTGAGAATTAGAGAGCAGGGCAACAAAGTGAACCTTGTGGATGGTGTTTACTACAGGCTGCCTGATCAAGCAGAGCCTTCTTACTCCAACTACAGGAGGCATCACATTCACAGGCTCTCATCCTGCTGGGGGACTTGAACCACCCCGACATCTGCTGGAAAAGTCGCATGGTGAACTGTAGGCAATCCAGGAGACTCCTGGAGCACATTGAGGATAACTTCTTAAGCCAGGTAGTAGACAGCTCTACCAGAAAGGATGTGTTACTGGACCTGTTGGTCACCAGCGCAAGTGAGCTAATCAGTAATGTCAAGATTGGAGGCAGCCTGGGCTGCAGTGGTCATGCACTGGTGGAGTTCACAGTCCTGAGGGATATGGGACAGACAGAGTGAAGTCAGGACCCTGAATTTTAGGAAAGCAAACTTCCAGCTGTTCAAGGAATTAGTCAATGGGACCCCCTGGGAAACGGCCCTCAGGAACAGAGGAGCAGAACAGAGCTGGCAGATCTTTAAGGTCTCTTTCCATAGAGGGCAGGAGTTCTCAATCCCCAGGTGTAAGAAATCAGGAAAGGAAGGCAAGAGACTGGCATGGCTGAGTCAAGACCTGGCGGTCAAACTAAAGGGCAAGAAGGAAATGTACAGACACTGGAAGCAGGGACAGATATCCTGGGAAGACTAAGGGACGTTGCCTGGTTGTGTAGGGATGGGGTCAGGAAGGCCAAGGTGTGGCTGGAGCTGAACTTGGCAAGGAATGCAAAGAATAAGAAGGGCTTCAATAGGTGTATCAGCCAGAAAAGGAAGGAAAGAAAGTGTACTCCTCCTGATGTACATGACTGGCAAACTGGTAAACAACAGACAAGGAGAAGGCTGAGGTACTCAACAATTTTTTTGCCTCAGTCTTGAGTGACAACATCTCTTCCCACACCTCTCAAGTGAATGGACCTCAAGACAGGGACTGGAGGAGCAAAGTCCCTCCCACTGTAAGAGAAGATCAGGTTCGAGACCATCTGAGGAACCCAAACATACATAAATCCATGGGACCTGACAGGGTGCATCCCAGTGTCCTGAGGGAATTCGCTGATGTAATTGCCAAGTCACCCTCCATGATATTTGAAACATCATGGCAGTTATGTGAAGTCCCCAGAGACTGGAAAAAGGGAAACATCGCACCCATTTTTAAAAAGAGTAGAAAGGAGGACCCTGGGAACTACCGAGCTGTCAGCCTTACCACTTGCCTGGGAAGATCATGGAACAAATCATCCTAGAAGACATGTTAAGGCACATGGAGGACAGGGAAGTGATTCAAGACAGCCAGCATGGCTTCATCAAAGGCAACTCTTACCTGATCAACCTTCTGTGGCTGTCTATGATGGAGTGACTACATCAGTGTACAAGGGAAGAGCCAAGGATCTCATCTATCTGGACCTCTGTAAGGCCTTTGACATGGTCCCCCATGACACCCGTCTCTCTAAATTGGAGACATATTGTTTTGATGGATGGACTATTAAGTGGATAAGGAATTGGCTGGATGGTCACATCCAGAGAGCAGTGGTCAACAGCTCAATGTCCAGATGGAGATCAGATGGATGAATAGTGTCCCTCAGGGGTCCATACTGGGATCAGTACCATTTAATATCTTCATCGATGACTTAGTGCGATCGAGTGCACCTTCAGCAAATTTGCAAATGACACCAAGATGAGTGGTGCAGCTGATGTGCCTTAGGGATGGGATACCATCCAGAGGGACCTGGACAAGTTCAAGAAGTGGGCCCATGTGAACCACGTGAAATTCAACAAGGCCAAGTGCAAAGTCCTGCACCTGGGTCAGGGCAACTCCCAGCATCGATACAGGCTGGGGAATGAAAGGATTGAGAGCAGCCCTGCAGGAAAGGACTTCGGGGTACTGGTGGATGAAAAGCTAGACATAAGCCTACAATGTGCGCTCACAGCCCAGAAAGCCAACCATATCCTGGGCTGCATCAAAAGAAGTGCGATGAGTCGAGGGAGGTGATTCTGCCCCTCTATTCCCCTCTGGTGAGACCCCACCAGGAGTAATGCATCCAGCTCTGGGGCCCCCACCACAAGAAAGACATGGACCTGTTAGAGCGGGTCCAGAAGAGGGCCACAAAAATTATTAGAGAGATGGAGCACCTCTCCTATGAAGAAAGGCTGAGAGAGTTGGGATTGCTCAGCCTCGAGAAGAGAAGGCTCTGGGAAGACCTTATTGCAACTTTTCAATACTTAAAAGTGGCTTATAAGAAAGATGGGGCCTGTAGCAATAGGACATGGGGTAATGGTTTTAAACTAAAGGAAGGTAGATTCAGAGAAGATATAAGGAAGAAATTTTTTACAATGAGGGCAGTAAAACACTGGAACAGGTTGCCCAGAGAGGTGGTAGGTGCGCCATCCCTGGAAACATTCAAGATCAGGTTGGACAGGACTTTGAGCAACCTGATCCAGTTGACAGTGTCCCTGCTCGTTGCAGGGGGGGTTGGACTAGACAACCTCTAAAGGTCCCTTCCAACCCAAAACATTCCATGATTCTATGATTCTATGAAATAGTAAAAGAAAAGCTGCTCTCTTTAATGCCTTGACCACCTGTGGTACTATATTGTTTATTTTCAAAACCTGTCCTGTAGACTGTAGTCATCATGCTGTTTTGTGTATGTTTTTAGGGACTTGGGGGAAATAAACCCATACTTACATTTGTGTGCAAAAATGGTAGGGACTCCTACGAACACAATTTTCAGGGTTTTCCTAAGTTTTCTCAGCCAAAAATTTTCAGGGAAACTTGACAGTTGCATCAGATTTCAAAGCATCTGTCACAAAATTAGAAGACTGATTCATCTCTGAAGTATTATAAAGTTCATGCAAACAGACTACAGGAATTCAAAGGGCTGGGAGTAAGACATATATACATGTAGCCCACAGATAAACAATAGTTATTATTGAACTTGCCCCAAAATAGATATGGATCTTTATATCCTAACCATAGACTCATTTTCTCGTTATGATTTTGGAAATCCACAATGAACTTCAATTTGCATCACACAATGAGTAAAGATTCTTCCTATTGATTGTGCATACCCTAACCAACCCTTTCTTAAAGATCCCTTACAAATTCAGATAAATGCTGATTTAGAACACTAATAAAGTCAGCATTTTGTTTTACTTCATTTATAAACACCTCTCCATGAAAATCCTCCATCTATTTCCAATCTGAAAAAAGGTTACAAATAACACAGCAGAGTAAAAAAACAAAGTGACTTAATGTAATTTCACTTCAAGCAGTTGACTTTGCCAGAGTCATTCCCAATAGCATGTGCTAAGTCTTTTGAACTTCTTTATCATATCAAGATCAGTTATTGAATTCAAGGAGTCATAGCAAAGACATAACAATACTTATAGACAGAGATGTTTTTTATTAAGCATTGTGCTCAGAAATATTATTGTAAGCAACATAAAGCTTATCCAGCTATACGCTTTGCTTAAAGAAGGAAAAATGGGAAAAACTGTGCTAAATATTCACTGTTAAACACATTTAAAAAATTGCCACTGTTTAATTGTCAACATAATGTGCTGATTTTCAATGTACCCATGAATCATTAAGTCTTATTTATATATAAGTCAAGGTTCGGAGGGCAGTTTTTGGAAATCCGTAACAACTCACACCAAAAAAGAAACCAGGGTAGGTCAGCCAATATTTACAGATTCCATGATGACAATGAAAGAAAACATGTTGTATCCAATTTAGTAGATGAAAACAAACCTATTAGTACTATTTGCTATGCATTACCTCATGCAGGTGGTATCTATTAATTAACTTAAAAAGAATCTCACTAAAAAATGGAACTTCCAGTTCCAATTTTCTCATCATTTTCTCTTAATGGCACTGCTTTAATAAAAAAGAATGAGCAGAGCAAAATGGCACAACACTAAACCAATAAATGCTAATTTCCTACAGTGAAAAACAAGCAGTGTATACAACTTAAGGAAAAACAAATTATGAGCAGTTTGTGTAACGTTAATGTATCATATATTCAAAAGTATCAACTATTTTATCGTATATGTTCACCTAGTATTTTCATTTTTCTTAATTCTTTCTTTCTGTATTTCAAGTTATGTTTTTACAGTGAATAGAATGAAGTCTGATCTTGTAAGATTAGATTCAGTATATTTCTAGGTAGTCCTTCAAAAAGTAAAAATATATAAATGAAACAGAATCCCTGGATTGTGTGCCTGTAGTCTCACATCAATATTCTAAATAAAGGCAGCAGTTCTATTACTCTAAAATGAAGTGACACTCTATCCACATAAAGAGGCCCTATTAATTCTCAGCTGGGTTTTTTTTTTCCACTTTAGGAAATTCAAGAGCTAGTGGTGTGCCTTTCATCTTATATTATTTTAAAAATATTAAATTATTTTTTTGTGAAGTGTTTGATAATGAATATATTATTTATTTTCTTTTAAATGCTTTTGTAAAATTGTATCTTGCTCATTCCAAGTAGAAAGGAAAATCCTGTAGGACTGTTTACAGGAGAGATATATCAACCACAAAGATTAGCAATATAAATATGAAATTTCACTAGAAGCTTTCAGGATTTAGCTGTGACAATAAACACCATTTTTATACTTCCGCATACAAAATAGATGCCAAATGTTAAGGAATTGCACTGATTTATATCATTTTGCATTTAATTATTTTTTGAAAGTTCAGCTTCAAGTATTTTAAAAAGCTCTAAATAAGGCAATCAAAAAGCAAGACACTAAAACTCAATAGCCTGTCTTAGGTGTTAAAACTCACACATGCAGACTGACCTGTGTTCAGTTTCAAATTGATATCAGAGCAGTTCAAATTCACTCAGATCACTGGAAAAAATCTCCAATGTGTTTAGGCTTCATCAACAAACCTAAAGACAGGGACATCTCCCAGCAGTGTGTCCACGAGGCCTGACAGACTGACCGACTACTCTTCTGTATTACATGCAGTTGTGCAAAAATTAGGTGGTCGTTCAGAGATGCACACAAACAACCACACATGGACTGCCAAATAGAGTTCAGCATTTCCTGGTTAGGAAACACAAAGCACCACTTTTCGAAACTGAAACACTGGAGACAGCTTGCTACTAACCACCTCTGGGTAGTGGGAAAGTGCAGTGATAGGAAGAAGAGCTCTTTGACAGCATCTTGTGGGGGAAAGGAGGAAACAACATCAAGGAGATGCTTCATTAGACACTTGTCCAAAACTCCAGAGGGACAAAGTCCCTAGGGAAGATACTCTCCATCAGCATCTCTCAGCAAACACAGGATCAGCTAGCTGGAAAATGTGTTTACTAGCCTTCTCTCACTGGAAAGTCTTTGCGCAACCTTATACAGCATGGGAGATAGAGGTGTCCCAAGGGCACTGTGTGACCCCATGAGAAGGGGAAGCTGGCTGCTGAATGGTACTAACTCCTCATGCAGAGGATGTGGCATAATGGTGACTTTGAGGTGACATGATCCAGAGGTAAGGTTTCAGAAATACAATCCTAGTGGCAAAGCACAACAGATATAACTTTTGCAACCTTTTGTTGAAATTGGAGAGGGAAACAACCAGGATCAAAAAAATGGGTTGCCTGGAGAGCCTCAGGCTTACAGCAGACCTTCCTAAGTGCACTGCCTGCACTCTGCACCTCTACGAGGAGCTGATAACAGTGAGCAGGGAGCACTCAGTGATTTGTTTAAGTTACATGCCTATAGGATTTTCATACCACAGGTGGGAAACTGGATGACTGCCTGGTGGTGAAATATTTCTCTGATTATTTATTCTTCCCCAAATGGCATTGGTTTCTTTTTCCCCTGGAAAAGATCTTCCTTATTCTATGTACTGACTCATACCTCACAAACATTAAGGGCATTTCTGAGATGGAGTGTGATTTCAAATAAATCTACATGGGAATTTTCATAAAAAATAGATTTATTCATACTCCACCTACTTGCCTTGTAAATGAATAGAAGAACTTACTTAAGATATCTAGTGCCCATGATTCAAACAAGTCTAGTCAGTCCATTCTACCCTAAAGACTTCAGAATAATTTGTACAATCAGTGTTAGAAGAGCATTTCTAATATGAAAAACTGGGAGTGAATGACTGCATTTCACCTTAGTCTTTACACACAAGGCAAGGAGCTTTCAGTCGTGAAATAACAGTTTCACTTCTCATGCAGAGATGAGAAAGTGTAAGCATTATGGTTTGGATATGTCAAAGGGAAGGCAGCTACTGAGAGTGATATTGGCAGGCTATCTCTGCTAGTGAGGATGACAAAAGAATGGTGCCAGGACTGACATTTTTATAGGACTAAGCCTAACTCCATCTTTTGTTAAGTACATAGGCCCTTTTTTGGCTCTGACACATAACCCACAAAGTCAGTGAGATTTATGTCATGCAGGCTTTTTAATAAACCTATCCCTAATGATTGTACCAGAAACAAGAATTCAGTGAAAAACGGGAATTAGACACACTCTGGAATGCACAAAACAGAGGAAGACATTATGACTGAAGTGCAAAAGAGTCTGGAGCTATTTATTAAATAGAGACTTCTTTACAATCCCAAACTCCTATCTATATTGAGTCCATGCCAGTGGGACTCTGTGGTGGTCACACACATATTCTTACGTCTTCACTGTTGCTATGCTTTAGTTCAGTTGGGAATCACTCAGAATATTTCTTGTTTTCTAAAGCTTCCAGTAATATACGCTTTTCTTAAAACAGTGAAATCTTATGTGGAAGAAGCCTGTGGTTGCATATACTCAAATGGCAGAACTTCTGTCATGTCTTAAGGGAAGAAGGAGGGGGGTGGGGTGGGGGAGAAAAGAGAAAATGAATGCCCCTCTAAAAAATAACAGGCACTGTGAAAGTCATTACTCACTTCCTCTTCCTACCAAAGCTCCATTTCCATTCCTTTCTTTTCTAAAAAAGGGGGAACTTAAGCATTTCCAGAAAACCTAACAAGTCATAGTTACTGATCAATAAAGTTACTGGATTAGTACTTAGTACATTCTTAGTTACATTTTTTTTCTTACAAAAAAATGCCTGTTGTGAGTTTTAATAGACACTTTTATCCGGCTATATGATTGTAATGTTTATTATTTAAGATTATAGTTACTGCATCAGTGCACAAGGGTCCAAGCTATGGATGGGTCCAAGGAGCTATGGATGTCATCTATCTAGACTTCTGTAAGGCCTTTGATAGGGTTCCCTGCAGCATTCTTCTGATAAATTGGTGAGACATGGGTTTGATAGATGGACTGTTAGACGGATAAGGAATTGGCTGAACGGCGACCTCCAAAGAGTTACAGTCAATGGCTCAATGTTCAAGTGGAAACTGGTAATAAATGGTGTCCTGCAAGGGTCCGTACTGGGACCAATACTATTTAATATCTTAATCAACAACATAGACAGTGGGATTAAGTGCACTCTCATCATGTTTACAGGTGACACCAAGCTGAGTGGTGCAGTCAATTCTCTTGAGGGACAGGTTGGCATCCAGAGGAACCTGGAAAAGCTCAACAAGTGGGCCCATGTGAACCTCATGAGGTTCAACAAGACGAAATACAAGGTCCTGCACTGGGGTCCAGGCAAGCCCCAGCATCGATACAGGCTGCGGAATGAAGGGATTGAGAGCAGCCTTGCAGGAAAGGACTTGGGGACACTGGTGGATGAAAATTAGATTCGAGACAGCAATGTGCGCTTGCAGCCCAGAAAGCCAGCTGTGTCCTGGGCTGTATAAAAATAACCATGGCCAACAGGTCAAGGGATTTGATTCTGCCCGTCTACTCCTCTCTGGTGAGACCCCACCAGGAGTACTGCATCCAGCTCTGGGGCCCCCAACATAAGAAGGACATGGACCTGTTGGAGTGGGTTCAGAGGAGGGCCATGAAAATGACTAGAGGGCTGGAGCACCTCTCCCATGAAGAAAGGCTGAGAGACTTGGGGTTGTTTAGCATGGAAAAGAGAAGGCTCTGGGCAGACCTTATGGTGGCCTTTCAGTATATAAAGGGGGCTTATACAAAAGATGGAGTGAGACTTTTTATCAGGGCCTGTAGTGACAGGACAAGAGCCAACAGGTTTAAACTGAAAGAGGGGAGATTTTTATTGGGCATAAGGAAAAATTTTTTTTAGGATGAACGTGGTGAGACACTGGAAGAGGTTGCCCAGAGAGAAGCTGTGGATGCCCCATCAATTGGAATTGTTCAAAGTCAGGTTGGAAGGGGCTTTGAACAGTGCAATCTAGTGGCAGGTGTCCCTGCCCATGGCAGGGGGTTTGGACTAAATGATCTTTAAAGATCCCTTGTAACCCAAACCGTTCCATGATTCTATGATTATATATGCACTTCTTATTGAAAAAGCTGTATTCTGTTTTGCAAAAAAAAAACCAAAAAGAGAAAAAAAAGGTGAAGGTATTTAGACAGATGTGACTGTTCCACAAGCTGAACAATCCATCTCAGTACTTGAAGTGGTACGCAGAATCAAGTTTAGGAAACATGAATTTTCACCTGTTTCCTAGAATCACACAGAAATATGCTGATTACAGAGTTTTTGCAAGTCTCTCAACCTTTTTAACAACTTCTTAAATATTGAATATTGTCAGTCCAGTTCCAAACAGTAGTTTGGTAGTTTTTGGTAGTTATTGCAGTGTGTACACTGAACTGATGGGATACCCTTAAAGACCTGCCAAGTTTGTCTCAGTGTTCACTGCTTACCCAATAAATAACCTTATCATTTAAGTCCAAGCACTTTTAACCTCTGTATGTACATATTCATATATGATGAAAATACATACTTTTTCTGTTACTTTTAGCTTCACATAGAATCATATAATTTAGGAACAAAAGGAACTTGCAGGTCTAACATGACCTCATTTGCATTGTTGGCCATAGCATTCTTTCCAATAACTCTGAAAACAAGTTACTGGTGACTAAATATGCCAGAAAGGTATCTAAAGAGAAACCAAACGTATGATAAAAAGTAGCATATATACACTCATAAAAGATGTATTTCTTAATGTTTATTTCCAGGTTAATATTTCTACAAAAAATTTCCAAATACTGGATTTTGTTTCTTTCCATTATGAGACCTGTTCAATTAAATCCAGAATGATGTAATCTCAGAATATTTTCTCTTGGGTTTTTTTTAAGAACATTCTTGTAAAGATTAGATGTCACTATAGCTTTCTGAAAGGCACTCCTGGAGTGAAATTCCCAAGGTAACAGTCTAATTCAAATCCATAAGAAACTGAAAACTGGAATAAACAAAGTAAATCTGTCAATCAAACTAAGATTCTGAAACAAGAAGATGATGATCTAGTTTCAATTATTAAAAATTTTTAGATAAAATTTAGGAAAAAAAAATATGTTCTTCTTTTTTCACACAAACTACCACAGTCCTAAATTTCAATTCATTCCTACATATATGAGTCATTTTCAGGTTTGTTGGTGAGTGATATATTCCCTTGTTATTATACCAGACTATTCTTTCACAAGCCTCAAAATGAGATTTGCTTCTAAACCCACTATGAAGTCTAGTTCCTGTTTTCCTGCTCAGCTATTTTATCTCTCAGTGAAACTGAGGGCAAAATCACTATCTGAAGCCATTCACACAGCAGTACCAGGCAATTTATTGGAAGAAAACCTTCTGAGATGCTAATTAAGGTTTCTAAAATGCACTGCCTTTGCCTGAAGTGTTACATTAATATTTATATCAAGGCTACATCTACTTTTCCTCAAATTTAAAGGGATAAGACTATTAAAATGTATATATTTTTCTGCTTAGTATAATTCCACATAGAATCTGCTGAGAATTTGAGAAGTAAGAATCAACCTGATGCCTGCTTCATAACTATAAAGAGCCAAGTCAGCTGTTCCCACACATTGCAAACATTTAAAAATTGAAAGAATATTTATTTCTATAATTGTTTATAGTTCTACAACTAAATAATCTTGCAATTAAAAACAAAATCCCAATCCTTAATATTTGTTTAATATTTGGAAACAAGAAAGAGCCCAAAGTGATCAAAATTTTAAATTAGCCTAGTAAGAAGATACCATCTTTTCCTCATGACATTACTTGTGGACTTACTCAAGACAGAGATCACTGTTGGCAGCAATGCTACCAAAATGGCTGTCAAGGTGTTACTGCAAGGAACATCTACTTGAGAATGACACCTTTAATCCAACTGGTCAGAATAAATTAAAGTGAACACACTGCACCCTAGCTAACTGTCAAAAAAGTGTGGTCGTGTCATGCTATAGCAGTAGTGGTGGTTCATGTTAGCTAACATACACTGGAAAATATTTCAAGCAAAGAAGACTCATACTGCTTTTAAAACACATACCTTAATCCTGGGCTTACCACCCTCTGCAAATAATGAGTGTTATTACAAGTTGATGCCATTCAGACTGTTCCTTGAACCACTTTTTCACTTTCAGTTAGAACTTGTTAAGTACAAAATTTGAAATCGATTAAACTGTTGTCAATATTTAATTTCAAAACCAGTACAATTGTGTGGCTGTACATTACAGAGTAGGTTGTTTAGTGAAGCCTGTAATATGGGGAATGTTGTGTTGTTTAAAGAGAATTCTGAGCCACAGTTTAAACTACATGAGTATTTATAATAACGAAGTGTTAAACTAGTCCTTAACCAAGGGAGGAATTTGGGAGGGCAGGATAGGTTCTGCAGCCTTTCTCAGTCAGGCTGTTACCATTGACTGTCACAGCAACCGCTCCAGACCTTTTATCCTGTCCTGACGAGTTACATACTACCTCAGACAAAAGCACTGAATTAAAGGAGCTCCAAACTGTCTTTGTAATTGCCCACAATGGCCTTTCATGCAACTCATCCTGAAGACTGCTATCTCTTGCACTGGACTGGACATAGTCCCTGAAATTCCCTCCTTCCCATGTCAGGACAGAAAGTAAAAGGAGAATCCCAACCACCCCACCTGGGTCTCTTGCAACCCAGGAACAACCTGGTGGGGCTTTATGGCATCAGACTGAGAGAGGCACCGAGGAGCATGCTGCAAGCGAGGCCATGCCTCCCTGAGGGCTTTTCCACCCTCTGCTAGGCTCCTACACATGCATTGCCAGCATGATTGGGATGAACTGCATGAAACCCTTCTGCTGGAATTATTTTTGGCTTTCTACTTTAAGCCTCTCAACTACTTCTCAACCAACATGTGACAAATTATTAAATCTGCTGCAGAATCTTTCATCAAAGCCACCACTGCAATCTGATTTGTATTAGATTTTGCCTAGGTGCAACACATAAATACATAAGAAACTTTAATCTGCACTTCAGTCCTCAGTAAGAGTATGAAAATAGAACATTTTTTATTTTGAGAGCATCAAACACCATTTAAATGCCACCACCAGTAAAAGCATATACTTGTCATCTCTGTTTCATAGTTGCTGCTCAGGAAGTCCACAACAACAGAAGAGCTTGTTATTAGCACATCTGCAACACATATAATGTGTTGTTTTACCTGTTTAGAATTCCACTGGAGTTCACACACAGCTTGAAGACAGGGACAAAGAGGTCTTTTAGCTTTGTCAGCTGCAATCAAACAAGCAAACCAATCACCCCCCAAACCCAACAAACTTGAACCAAAAAAACACCCCGCCTCTGAATAAAGCAAACAATCTTTTAATTTCCTCAGAAAACACAGAGACTTTAGTTCTTGAAAAACGGGGCATGGTATAAACAGTTTCTTGGAAATGTCTATTTGATTGATATATCTCACTTTGACTGACTTGAAAAAAGTGGTATTAAAGAAAGAATATGGAAAAAAAAATCACTCATTTCTGTGTAAGAAAACATTTTCATTCATAGCAATAGCTACTGTAGTATTCTTCTGTTGGGAAAAAACTCACTGGGAATTAACTTTAGAAAAGCAATCAGATCCTGCTGGGTAGCTAAATGAATCAACCTGTCTAAACTACTTTTTTTACTAGAAATATATCTGCATTCCAGCATCTTGAAACTATTGTGAAAACACACACACAAAGTAAAATTAATCCCCAGGGGACCGTAATGGTTGCTGTTAATAATACTCATCTGAACTTAAGGCCTCAAGTGTTGAATATCTGTCAAATAAAGAAGAGAGACAGCCAGCAGGGAAAGGACAAAACAAGGGGACCATTTTCAGCTTCAACAGGTACAAGTTGTAAATGGGAAATAGGTTGTTAGAAAAATAAATTATTTCCTGCTCTCCTCTAATTTTTCACAGTCTGTGTGGTACAGCCTTCACCACTGACACAATTGACATAGTCTTTGCATCTGCATTCATTTACCATGACCTAGTGGGTAAACCAATCTCAGTCCCCCTAATAACTTAATGCCAGAAGCACTTCACATAATGTAAAACATCGCAACCTCCCCAACCCTACCTCAAATTAAGAGGAAAAAAAATGGTCAGGTAATGGCTTGCCTAACAACAAAAACAAAGGTGGTTATGAAGCTCCTTCTTGTTCTTAAACTTCTGTTTAAAATAACAACAAAACTAGCTCCAAAGCTAACTTCTAAGGGACATCTGTAGGAAAGCTCATTTCTCCCCAGTGCATCATAATTTCTTCAGTAAAATTACGTTTAACAATAAATCCTACATTGCTGCAGCATGATTGTGTCCTGGAATGTTTCTGTGTTGTCACTGAAATTAATGAAATCTTAAGATCTTAAAATATGCCAAACATAAAATAAAATGTTGTTTCATACCTGGCATGCTGTTAGTGCAACTGACCCGCTGCAGAACAGACTGTTTTCACCAGCTGGCTTATGTTTTGTCTGCCATGGGACAATGATACTGCAAGTGAAGTAAAGGACCCAGTTCTTTTAGCATCCCCAGCCAGCACAGGGACAAATGAGACACCCGAACAGGGCTAAAAGGCATGCACATGTAGTTCATTTGCATGATTTACTGGGGTGATGATAGAAAGCTGGAAATTTACACTGTATATATCAGTACACTTGCTCTATATTGTGTGGGTAGGAAGCAACCTATTAAACCACAAAAGAAATATGATTTTTGAAATCTCTTGCCATATCCTTTCACAGAGGTATCATCTGAGTCCAAAACAGATCTTCAGCTTTCCTTTTTTCATTATGGACAATACATGCACCCCCAGCTGTTTATGTGCTGAGGAAAATCAAATTTAGACCCTGAAAGCTGTTTTCTCCTTTAAGCAAAGTCCTTATTCCTTCCTTATTTGTTTGTGTAATGCATAGGAAAATAGGCCTTAAATATTGCTGAGGCTTCTTAAATATTGCTGAGGTCTCTGAGTGTTATTGCAGTATAAATGAGGTAATAATGATAGTAAGGAAATTACTCTTAGAGTGAAGTGAGTGGGCAAGGCCTTTGTACTGTAAGTGCAAGTATTCAACAATTGTACCCCACCCAGAAGATAGACAAGGAAACAAGCTAATAATTTTTCAGCATTTCTTCTATGTCATTTGTGGGCATACAGTAAATTTCAATCCTCTGCATATTGCTTCTCTATGTCAAAGAAACCCAAATTGCATTTTGCCTCCTCTGTGGGCAAGTAATCTGTGCTCTACTAATTGCTTAGTAGAACACAGACCAGTTTCCCTGCCTGTCAGTTCAGCTGTTCCTAAGCAGAATTAAGTCTCTGCCCTGTTCTTGCACACTTGCAGAGAGAAGGTGGCCGGGGTCAAGACCCACATCCTCCACAAACACATATTCTATGAACAGTGATGGCTACTTAGGGCAAAAAAAGCGGCTTGTGAGCCATCACTCCTGTACATGCCCATGCAAAACAAGATATAATCTTGGGCTGAGGTTTAAGCACTGTTCAAAGACAGAGAACCGACATGAGCAGTAATGTTTGTTCAGAAGGGAGATCTTAGAATCATAGAATTCTTCTGCAGCGACATCATATGAGCTCTAGTCCATGAACTTTTGTATATTTGGATTGGAACAATCCAAAACAGCTATTTTTTTACAGCAAATCTGTAAACAGTGGGAACATATTTTCCATCTCCTGCATGTCGTTGGACCACATAGACAGAGTTATACCTGTGCTGAATTCTGAACTAGTAAAAACCAGTAATTACTATCATGGTTTCTGACATAGCTTAGAAAGCTCTCAGACAGTCATGTGTTTGCACACAAATCCTTTCCCCATGCAGTTACAGCGTTCCTAAAAATAGGAATAAAGAATGCAGTGTGTCATTATTATGAACGCTGCAGATAGCAAGTCTTAGCCATAACAATGGTAGAATATAGTCGGTAAAACTAACCAAGAATATGATCAGCATAAACTTATCAAGTTGCGCGTCATAAAAAGTCACATGAGCCAGCCAGGAATTGTGATCTGAGACTTCTTACAGTGCATGTGTAATTTTTAACCATAAACTGTGAACATACCACACAGCTCTGCTTATTTCAGAATGCTAATATACAGACATATTAAAATGGAAAACAAACAAACAAAAAAACCCCTTCATTTTCCATCAGTTGATCATTTTTTCCAAACAAAAGAATTATAATGTTTCAAAATCTGGATCAATGATATACTGTAAGATACTAAGTATATCAGGCAGAAAAAAAGCCTGCCTTGTTACCATGTCTCTGGATTTAATTAAGGCTGTCATGGCCTGAATGAGTGTGTCTTGATCAAAGCTAAGCAAAACAACACCAGCTTTTTAAGCATGAAGAGATAGACACTTTATGAAATACAAAAAGACATGGCTAAAAGATATTCTATGAGATGAAAATAGATTTTTTTATGAAGGCTAATTTTAACCTATTTCTACAATGAACTAGGTCACTTACTGCAAATATGCAGAAGTTGAAATTCTTAGAATTTTTATAGTTGATATACAAAAAAATGGTTTGAAAACAAGGAAAAACATCTTTATAGTCTTCAGAAAACAGAAAAATACAGATCAAGTGCAGAATTTAACAGGCAAGAGAAGGAAAGAGAACTTTAACAATATATTTATATCACTGCAAGATTTCAGATATTTTTGTGATGCTCAGCAAAGGCTGATACTGAAGTCTATTGCTTGCAATGGAAAGACAACACTGGGCTTTGGATCAAGTTTCCACAGAACACACGACCGTCCAGAAATTTCAAGTTGTTGGATTTTTTAACATTTGTCCTTTTTCAGTATCCAGCAAGACAATAACCATATTGTCTTACCTCAGCCGCACTACAACACTCCATTAGATGTTCTGCATATCTTTCACATAGGAAAATTGTACAAGAAAAGCAAGAGAAAATCTTTCCCTTTTGGTTTAACTTGAAGTAAAATCTTTGGTACCCTGTCAATAATGTCTTTATATATCATCAGATCTGTAAGGTAGGGCTATTTCTACATCTGTGTTTCTGAATTTTGAGTAGTATTCTGATTCAATATCTCTAACAACCATAATATAAACTGTTAACAATGTTAAGTACTTTTAAATCTGTGAATATACACTTTTCTGATTTACTT
Organism: Leptodon cayanensis; assembly: GCA_027564655.1. NCBI lineage: Eukaryota > Metazoa > Chordata > Aves > Accipitriformes > Accipitridae > Leptodon > Leptodon cayanensis. The sequence continues at coordinate 18,070,063 of JANXJC010000078.1, forward strand.
CTGAGATGGTTGCAGGCTTTAATTTCATTTAAAGAGTTTCACGGAATGTTTAATTGCTTATTAAATCCTAATGGTATAAAGATTTCATCTCATCAAAAATGTTCCAGTTATGACATGACAATGAAATGTAAACCTAACATACACTATGACCACTGTAGCTATACTTCTTCATTCAAAATATGTTGATTGACACACTTTACCAGTTTTAATACCGAGCGTTTTTCAAAAACTTTGCATTAAAGTAGAGAGTGTCAGAAGAGAGCAAGAGAACCTATAAACCAGGCACCTCTTTGATCCAGCACAGGCTCTGGAGTGCAGGAAAACACAACCTGCCAAAGATGCATGGGCCACATATCTGTGCAATATATCGACAGCCTAGGGAGGGCCAGGAGGGCTTCATTGCCAGGTCCACCCTCATATCTAGGGCAGGTCTTCAAGCCACATGCTGGAGACAGGGTTTAATGAGAACAGCAGTAGAGGGAAATCATTAACTTTTCTCATTCCTTGTTGAGGACCAATTGCACATGTTGCTATGTTTTTTATATGTAAGTGTAATACTTACCAACACCACTTAACCTCCCTCAGAATTAATTCACCAAATAAACTCAGTTTTACTAGGGCAGCTCAGCAGATTACTGCACCCTTTGGTATCTTCTGCAGGTGGCCAGATCGGCCACTTGGCTCTTCATGGGTGCTGGTGGACTTTGCTCCATCTTGCTTTTTCAGGGAGCCAGCTGGAAGGCCTCTGCAAATTCCCTGTGAAGCACAGAGACCCAGCAGCAGTTTCCACATGGGGCCATGAGGACTACATCACACCAGTCCCTAAGGCTTTAAATTCTTCTACAGCTGCGAGCACCAACTGCTGTGGGATCCCAGCAGAGGTAGCTTGTTCCAGTGTCTCCCTTCAAGAAAGCTTGCTGCAGTGATTAAAATTAAACAAACAGGGAAGTGGCTGGCTCTCCCTTCAGGAATATTTATCAAAATGAAAATATGCAACTGTTTCAGACCCAAATGGCATCCAAAGATTCAGCATAGGAGGGAAGGGGGTCTTATTTTAGCAATACTGGTTCATCCACACTGAAACAGGATTAAGATTTGATGTATGCTCTTTTATTTGTGCATCATTTATCTATAGAAACAGCTTAATGTGTTGGCAGAACAGCACCCATCAACAGAACTGAAGAAGCCCACAGTAGTGTATCTGCCTCCAGGCATAGCCGGGCAACCGTGGATTCGTGCATAAGAATCAAGTCTGTCAAACAGGCAAAGGAAATTCTACCCTTGGGCCCATTAGTAAGCTGACATTATCCACAGCTATTTTTGTTAACCGAAAATAAGTTTAGGTAAGCATGTAAGAAATGAGTGCAGTTCGGCTTTGTGGAAAAGCACAAATTAATTACAATGATGCAAATACCCTAGTATCTGTCTTGTTGGCTAGTCACGGTGTACGTTTTTATCCAGTCACTAAAACAGTTGTCATTTAAGCACATGTCCTCCTCAAGTTCTCTGAGCATGACACATAACCTGATTTTCTGCCCTGTGAAAAGGATGCAATGGGACAAAGGGTGCATTCAGGGGTTTCAGACGTCAGGATGACAAAATCATTTGCTGGTCCCAAAGGCCAGACCCAGTGTTTCTGCTGTAGAGATTTCCTGAGCACTAACACCATCTCTCCAGCATGACAGCTTGGAAAGGAAAACAAACAGCATCTGAGGAGACACATTCTACTACACTCTGTCTCTTTATTACAACTGTACTTCAGCGGCTTTGATGTGTCCCTTTGTCCTTATTAACTAAAGGACTTAATGTTTTCAATGCAATACTATGATCGGTAAGGTATTTTCTTTCAGTGCCTCTTTGGAGCTCCCAACTGGGAAATGATCTTGGCCATTTAATCTGCATCCCATCTGGACCAGCAGGATTCCTCATCTTGCAAATACTCTTCCAGTAATTCGTAGCTGCTAATATCACATGAAATTGTGATGAAGTTAGGCACATTCAAATGGTTTTTCCAGTGGTATTGTCACTGATGTGTTTCCTAATTTATTGAGAAGGTGGTAAAACTCCACCCACAAAATTCTTCATTCTGAAAATGGTGAAATGCTAAGACATTAATGGCAGATGGTTAACATAATTAAGCTTATGATGTAAAGAATTTGGTCCCCTAATTACAGCTGGATAAAATAATCATTTTAGTAATGCTAGCTGTGAGTTTGTACAAGCCTCTCTACTTTCTTCCTTCAGTCCTTGTAGATGAATTTAGGTTTCAGGGTAAATCATCCAAGCTATAGGAGCTCACAAAACAGTGATTTCCACAAATCTGGCTCTGATGACAGTCTTTGTACTTAGTCCTCTTAATTCCTTTGAGCTTTCAGTCTACCTCCTTGACTCCCTTACTATTATTTCAGTAACACCTTCAAAGTCAAGGCTTGGTTTTGGAATGGCAATTTCTTTTTTAAGCCTGACTTTTACAGGCTGAGCTTTTCCACTCCAAAGATGCACACAGCTAGCTCGACAGCATTACAAACATATTCCCACCAGCTCTAAAAAGGTCATGTATGTCTAAAAGGACGGCTCCCATTTGTCTGACTACTAAACAAGTCTCTCAACTAGCAAAAGTACAAATAAAATCATATTAATATTAGTAAAGACTCACGATTCTTGTGTTGCACCACTTTTAAGCAAAATTTCTGGCTGCCCACTACTTAACAATTAATTTGGCTGAAACATCAGCACTAGAAAAAATAAAGATTGGAGGTTCTGAAAAAGGCTAAATACTATGCAGGTAGTCCAGATGCCAACATGATACAATGAGAACATATGAGAAAAATCGTTGAACCATGTCCAACTGCATCACTGTTTCAGCTTTCTCTATTGCTCTTGTTTTCCTACACGTTAAACAATTCTGTAAAAACAGACTTGTTTTCACAGGACTGAAAATACAGAAGCTTTCTAATAAGAAAACAAAATAAGCCTGATAAATAGGAAACAACATAAAGAAAAGTAACTGTGATCTTCAAGCACAATCCTCATTTTCCTAACAAAAAGTGAATTGAAAGAAAAGGACTTCTTTAAAGACAATGCTAAAATTTCTACTTACCAAACTGAGTATAGAGTCCCCCATATTACTTCACATTTGCGGCGGTAGTTTCAACAATTTAACCTTTTTTTTAAGATTATCTTTCCAAAGAAGACTGCAGTTCTGTGTCTACATTGCTATACTATACAACTGTAATTTCAGAGCACTTGGAT
>JANXJC010000078.1:18093299-18111056 GCA_027564655.1 Leptodon cayanensis
AAACTTTACTACCACTTCTGCTTCAGAAAACTCTTATGCTTTAGTTCTTTTTTTTTAAAGTGGATCCAGAGCTTGCACGTGTTGCTAACTGTGGTCCACTACCATGAAAATATATTGATAATACCAGAAAACTAGACTGAGATTGGTACCACCGCATCTCCTTTGTAACAGAGTACATTGACTTCTGCCAGGAAATGACAGCTTGAAAGCCAGGGAGGTTTGCAATGTGCAGTAATCCAATGTGCTATAGAAAGTGCAACAGCATGAGACAAGAAAGGTTGTGTGCTGAGTCTGCATACTATTTTCTTTTCCAGCACCCTGGTAGTTTGCTTAACCACAACCATACAAATAGCTCCATCAGACATAGGGAGGACATACATAGGCATGTTCATTCTGTAAAGGTGTTGGGTAATTCAGGTCTTCCTAAACCCCCTGGAGGGGGTCACCAAAGCCATGTAACACCAAGTACCACTCTGCTGTCCCTGCAGTATGAGCTGCCATTGATGCACTAGGGGTTAGATGAGCCTGCAACAGATTGCCATTTTCCTAAATGTGAGAGGAAAGAGACTAGTGACAAGACATACATCTCCTTTGGAGAGTGTTAAGGAAAATAAAAACCCAAATCTCCTGAACTGTAATTATTTGAAAGTTTCACAGGAGATTAAGTGAAGATTAATTCATTTTCACAGAAATTGAAATATTTCAGCAATATTGGTTTTTACTCTGTGGAAAATGAAATTCAAAGGAAAATTCTTGACCATGAATTCTCAGGCTGTAGATTAATATGGCCTACAGTTACAAAATTTTCAGAATAAAATTTTTCAAATGTGAAAATCTATTCAATATATTTTGGTTTAAAAAGATACTACAGCCATCATTTCAAAAAAAGCTTGAATCTTTCAACATTTTCTTGGATGTAAGCTGACTGGAGTTTAAGCTTTTATCCAATGTTGAAATATAATATGTTGTATTTCCATGTACTTGTACTCACTGCTTGTGACAGGGAAGTACAGAAGCATAGTTTATTTTGAACTAGCAAACCAGCAAAAGAACACAACAAATCCTTCGGATAAAATAAACTATAATGACAATGAGTCTCTGACAGATCTCACACTAAACTGGTATAATGAACCTATGGAAATCATTCTGAAACATACCTGTGCAGTAGACTCAGTGGAAATACATAGATCTTCAAACCGGTAATTATCATTTTTTATTTTTTACCTAATGAATACTCAAAAATTATAAAGTATACTATATTCAAGTTCAGAGATAACACTTAACATACAGACGTAAAGCTTGAATTCTATCCTTGATGGATTTAATATATTTCACTTAGCTGAAATAGTGGTAAGGCCGTGAAAACACTTTAAAATTTGTGATAAAAAAGACAGTGTATAACAAAATAATAGAACTTCATTTAAATATATTGCTGATACAGAGGAATCTCTTAAGTATATCTTGAGATCCTTCTAAAAGTCGTTGGGTTTACAAGGTCAAAATGATTAAAAATAACACAGAGAGGAGACCAAAGAGACAGCAAACAAGCTAAGTGATTTATTTGTTTTGGTTTTCACAGGGGGAACAGGGAGGAAATATCTAGTTTAGTGCTGATCTTTAAAGATAATGAAGGTGAAGCACTGTCAAACACAGAGACATAAAAGAATAAGATAGAAGAACTCTAGAAATCGTATTAACATAAATTACTCAGGCATGATCCCAGAGCTCTGCACAAACTTCTGAGCGTTCAGGCTTAGGTTCAGGATCCCTGGGCATTATCTGGATGTAGAGTGAAGGGTAGGAGCCTCCAAGGCTATACCCTGATCTTTTCAACTACCTGATACAGATGAGACTCATTTCATTTCTACAAAAGGGACAAGTTCTCCACAAAGTACAGCAAAGTAGATTCAATGAATAAAAGTGGGAAGAAAAGTGCTTTCTTGGATAAAAGCTGCACGTGATGACCACAATAGGACTGAAAGATCTAGTGCTCAGTAGAGAGACAGGTTAGAATAACTGTTAGAGAGCAGTGAAGACAATTTTCCGCAAACATTCATTTTAAAGCTGTAATTAGTTTGTTTCAGCTCTGGTAGCACTTTTTGGACCCATACTTTTATTTCACCAGTATGAATGGTACAGAGAACTGCAATTATGAACTCCTTAGTCTAAATCCACCCTCTAGGAGCAGTTTCAACAGATTTACCTGCAGGAAAGTTTCACAGCAGTTCAGAGACCACCCACTGCCAGGCAGCCATGATTAGCCCGCACGGCACACAGCTTACACTTCTGATTTCCAGCCCAAACATCACACCATTCCTCAGACACTTTTCCCATGTTGCAGAAACCACAGCACTCACTGAAAGGCAATAACAGGAGGAGGACAATACAGCTGGGGAACGAGTCCAACCCCACCTCCAAGCCACCATTTTGGCCCAAGGATGGCTTCTGCTGCAGGTAGGTAGTAGGGTGCTCTTGCCTCACTCATAGTCCCACAGGCAGCAACACCCTCATCTGCCACCACCATCAGCTTTCCTCTCTTCTCCTCAGAAGAAAGAGTTCAAAACCAGACCATCTCCCTCGCAAGGCTCAGCACTAAGGTAGGCATGGTTCGAAGCAGTCAGGTGCAATGACTACGGGTGGATTGGTGGATCTTCTATTGGCAGAATCAAAGAAAGAAAACAAATTAGACTATGTCTTGATAAACATTTGTGCAAGTCTTAAACTACAGGAGATTTTTTTTTATTATAGCTTTTTTTTTATCACATTTTAATCACAGCATTCCAGAAACTGCTTTCAGAGATTTATACAAACCACAGTGGAAAATTTTCTTGCAGTGAGTGACTTGTGAAACTCACTTCCCCTTGGAGTTTTTGAGATAAAGAGATTTGGCGAACAACTAACATTATAACAGCATTTTGGTAACATGTCCATGATAAAACTTAAAAGGGTCCTGAGATGCTTCAGAATACAGTCACCAGCTGAAATGAAATACAAACATGTACCTCCTGTGACAGGGCCATTTATTTTATGTTGATTTGGCAGTGTCACACAGGAAAAAATATGAGGGAAAGATCTCACCTGTGGTGCATTCCCGTGCTCTGTGCTAGCTGCACATCCTGCCTGCCTCATCATGGGGCATGCTCTGATGTAAAAGAACTGGGTCTTGATCAACATCATTGACATCCAGTCTGCCATTGCAAAGAAAAGGAGCCTAGAAGTATCCCTCAGTGCACTTCACAAGTGCTGTCCCTGAGCTCAGAAACAAACCAGGCTTGAGGCCTCAGCATCATCTTTGACCACTCCTTCTGACTATATTAAGCTTTGCTTCAGCAAAAAGATGTTTCACCAACCAACATCCAAAGCAAGGTCCATCAGAGGGAGGTTGACAGACCCTTAGTTAAAGGGCTGGCACTAATCTACTGCTTATAGATATCCAAGTAACCAATAAAGAGGGTCTTCACACAGCACATCATCAACAGCTCCTCATATTAGAACTGAGCAGTGTCATGCACTCCTTTAGTAACAGAATATTATGGTCCTGACCATCCCTCCTGCAGTTAATGGTGTTAGTGCAAAAACACCCCTAGATCCTGCCTTAGGTTAGCAATTATCGAATCAGCCTTTATCTGTTGGTAACAACTGGTTTGGAGAACATTACTCTACATGCATTAATGTCACCATAGTAATAAACTTTCTTGTTGTAAAGTGCAAAACGATATTAACCTGCTTAATACAGTATAATAAGCATATATTTTTTTCATTGGAAAATTATTGTCTACCAGCGTTTAATATCAATATCAAAGGGACAAGGATTAATTAAAAGAGTATTTATTCTTGTATTAAAAGAAAGCTAGCAACAAGCAATAATAGGTGGTAAGCATAATAATACATCAAAATCCCAGGGAAATTATTCTGATTAATGCCATTAGCACAGAGCAGATCTCACTTACATTGCTCTCCAGTAGGTACAGCAGGCCACATCAGAATGCTAATTTGGAAATAAGGCTGAATCTTCCAGAACATTCTCCATTTGTGTGATCAAATCTTTAGATATAAGGAAGGTAATACTTAACAACAGACAGACATAAACCTCCACCAGTTACAAATTCCTAGCTAGCATCCTTGCAAAAAATGTACCTACCACATGTTAACTCCCATATCAGAAAACATAATCCTAAAAATTAACTCCAGCTAAAAGTGTCAGAGAGAACTGATGTTGTACATACCCACCTATACAGAGGTGTAGGAAAGGGAAATTAATTCCATGGTAAAGGTATTTGTTACTGGCTTTCAGTGGTCTACTGGCTCCAGTGTTTCTTCTTTGAAAGGATGAGGGAGGGAAGTGCCACAGTCCGGGGAAAGTGGCATTCTCCTCCCAGATCTCTGCACCCAACAGCAGAACAGCCCACCAAGCAGGGTGACAAACAGTGCTGTCCACTTGACGTTTGTATTCCAAGCCTTATCATGAGCTCTGCTTTAAAACTTTCCATGCTTCAGCTTTTCAGATACACATTTGATCTGTCCTTTGTAAAACATATCATGCATTTCCCCTCTGGTTATCAACTTCTATCACACATCTGTCACAAACTAGTTAATTACTCTACCCTCATTGTGGATGCCTTGTGTGTTATAGCAGTACAGTGTATTTAACTCTTGCAACATAATTTAAATGCTGTGTTTTGCATATCTCAGTCTGCTTACATTTCCCTGTGAATATCACAAGTGTCGTCTCATGTAAACCAGTTTTAGCATCTGATGAACTACACCAGCTCTACTAATGAGTCTGTTAGCTAGCTGCTTATCAGCTTCATTCTGAAGCTTCACCTCATACTAATTGCAGAGACACAGTAACTAGACTTCATATTTTGAGGGTTTCATGACATTACTGAATCTTATAATGGGTAAAATCAGTCAATTGTTCAAACTTGGCAATATAAAAAAAGAAATATTGGATCAGCAATGTCATATGGGTATAGCTTCCAGAGATCAGAGTACCAAAAAAAGTAGCTATTTTTCTTTTCACTCTAACCATCAGACAGCTCAGTATTAAACATAGTTTCAGGCCATTTGCTACTGCTGGACACCCCACCAGGAAAAATAGCCTGATTTCTGGGAAGATTGTTCTGCCTGCATAGTCATAACAAAACTACTTAAATTTGCCTTTGTCTTTTGTATAAGCTTTGCATTTCCTACTGTTTTCTCTACAAAGCAAATGTTAAACAGCCAGGAATAAAGAACATACAATTATATGGCTAGACTAAGTAATCCATGTAGCACTGCTTCTAGAAAAAAACCACTACCTCAAAGGTCTGTGTCAGGGACTGTTTGCATATTAGAGCTGGACCCTCATACTACCAGGAACAGCTTCCTAATAGTACCTCTTTGAACTAGAAAAACATTCAGACATGACATTGAGCTACAGCTATTTACACTGGTTATGTCCTAGAGTTTGTCCCACCCTTCAAAGTATATCTGGTACGTTCTGTCTATACAATTCATGCTAACTGCAATGCTTCATTTAGATAGCCTGGTTTTGCAGAGTACTAGATGTCCTAACTAAGATTATTGTAAAATATTTTCATTCTTATTGATAGTCCAAGGTAATTCTTTCCAGGTGTCAGCTACAGATTTCATGTATTTTTCACAATGAGACTGATTATATCATTAAAGCTATTTTCACATCCTTTGAGTACTGTCATTTACTCTACCAGACAAAATAAGACCTGGAGCACATGGGATGCAGTGCATTTCTTGACCCAGACTCAGGCATCTTAAGTAATCTACTATGAAACACAGATGGCTTGTATGAATTAATGTGGTTGTGCTTCCAGTCATTCTTCACATTTTATACTCTATTTCAATATGGAACGTGTATCTTTTCTAGTAGTAATGTAGTAGTTGCAGCACATAGTGTGCCCCCAATAGAAACACTTACTAGTCTTCTACAATGAGACTAATTGTAGGAGGCCTAACACCTAGACTACTAAATTTTCTGTATTCTTATATTTAATATTCCTTTTGCTCACATTCAAGACAGTAATAAAAGGTGTTACAGCTGATAAATACTGAGGGGAAAAAACTAAATTGTCACAATACATTTATATGGAATATTGCTTTTTTTTTGTTACTGCAGTTATGGAATTTTTCTGGTATGAAATTTCATAACACTGCACATTAGATTCAATGTTCCCATACCTCACAAAATTTGATTCTTAATGGAATATTTAATCAATAATGCAGATTTTAAAATTCAGACTTCAGTAAGCTATGATTATATATAACTATTAGCCAATAATAAAGCATTGAAAGTTGAGAAAGACTTGATTAACTTCAGTGAAATACTGAAAATTTCCAGCAGCTAAGGTCAATCAGTCTCAAATAATCTATAATATTTTAGATTGAAAATATTCATATATAATTTCAATCAATAGATGAATTTGATAATATTAGATTCTATAATATTCTCTCACTGACATTCATATAAAAATTCACCCACTGATTTGTTCTTTGTACTGTAGTTTGTGATTATAGAGCTAGTAATATGTGTAATACTAGTATACTTGCTCATAACATAGCATAAAAAAATCTCGGTGCAAAAAGTTACACTACTGAAATCCCTTAGTATCTTGTTTTTCCGCAGATTTTCTTGACAAAACTGAAGATTCTTCAAGCTGTGACTGCAAAAACTTTGCATGCTCTTCGGCTTTTCTTTTATGACACCTGGCTAAGTCTCAAAAAAAATAATCTATATCACTGGACACAAGTGTGCTTTCCATTTTCCCCAACCCTTCCATTATCCTCCATCTCCACATTTAAAAGAAATACCTGAGTAAACAGACTAGATTTGGTCCAAACTATTTTTTTATATACTATTCTCATCCAGTCTGTCTTTTTAAAACATGAGTAGAGCTATTGGATATTAGTGTTAGACAGGTTACAACTGAATGAGTCAATGTCCAGAAAACCTTCGTATTATCAAATATTGCATTATGTAGAATATATTCCTCAACAGAGAGTTTATGCAGTAATTAATCTCAGTTTGGAAGAATGTGGTCTTCATTTGATTTTCATGCCTAAATCACTTGTATTCAAAGGTATGCCCCCATATCACTAGGACACCTGCTGAAAAACTATCACAAAGAATTATATAGATATATCCATCCATGCACTATTTCTGAATGGAGAGCAATTCTGTATTAACAGCCTGTTATTGTTTAGCTTCCAAAGGTCAGATCTATGAGGACATTAAGCTAAAATAATTTTCACCACCCATTTTGTCATTAAAACTGCTGCCCTCTCCCAATAAAGTTCTGATCTTAGATACAAAGACTGTAGGGCAGTCTTTGAAGTCTTTACAAGTATCAGTATTTCAAGTCTTTGCAGCTATGTGCATAGCACAATAGAAGTGTCATTTTTTCAGAGACACTAGAACACAAATATTCAGTAATTGTAATGATTCTGTAGTTAAAATAATACTAATTTGTCAATATTACTTCATGCTTCCAGATTTGAATGGCCATAGCACCGATTTAGTCCACCAGATTATAAAATGAGATAATCATACGGTATTTTACTGTTTCATTTTGCTTTTCTGATCTTAGTGAGATCTTCAGAACAGAAGTTATTAAATGTTTCTATGAAAAATTTACGAAAAATATTAGATGGACATTTGCAGTCTTCATTGGACATTGGATATGCAGGCAAGGCAAAGCATTGTCAATGAGATTAAATTTATCTAACTAAAGGAAGCAAAATAATACTAAATCATTGGGAAAATAGACAAATTATAGAGAAGTGGTAGGGAAGTGCTTGAATTGCATGGAGGAAGGGAGAGAGAGAGGTGATCAGCAAAGAGTTGTTGGAAGCTTCAGCAGCTGCTCCAGCAGTCTATTACAAAGTATTACATCCAGAGCAGAGGACAGGTAGGACAAGAAACATCCATGCTGCAGTTCTCCTAGGTGCAGTCCACATGCCTTGGGCGCAATCTTGTCCACAATAACCTCCAGTACAATAGTGAAACTGGCATCCATGGAAGCAAAGTAATGGTTTAAAACTCTGCTTATAGTAAGAATTTTTTCTGCCATAGCTTTCTGTTTCTAACCTGTCACAAGAAAACAAAAACCCAGAATAACCCACAATGCCACAGTTTACATTCAGGAAAAAATAACAACAGCTCCGCTTCAAACAGCCTGGGTAAGAGTACTTTGCACATTCTTACAGCAACAAATAAGACTCGCAGGGTGTATTTTTGGCACCAAAGGTTATTTTTACTTTAGTATTATATCATTTAGAGTGTGACAATAAACCGGCAGAGAATCATGTGAATTACAGCATGGTTTCTCCACTTCTTGAATGACAGGACTTTCCTGACTGTCAGTTTGCTTACATTTGACAATTTCACTGTAAGTGGAACAAGGCTTGACACAGAACCACTACATATCATGTGGTACCACCTAAATTTAGGGACAGCAAAGTCTATGAAAGAAATATGCTGTTTCTTTGGGGCTACAGAAAAAGGAGATGACAGTGAAAGTCAGATATTTGTCCAACAGAAATTAATATTTGCCTGCAGTTAAAAGCTACAGGATATTGTTATTACAGGAAGAATTTCTGATACTGTGAAGTTTCTAATGATCTTATTTTTTTGACCTCACAGAATTCCGGGAAAACCAAGAAACACAGATTTTTCATCTTTTCAGGGAAAAGAAACCTAAAAATGATTTTTGGAAGGAACAAGAATGCTGATCAAAGCAAAAGAAATACCAAGGTTTTTTCTTTTTTCCTAAAAGTATAATGATTATGTGAGCTACATCATTATAATGAACAAGTATACAACTCAAAAAAAAATGCAGCCTTGAAATAAATTGGAAATATCAATGGAACATGAACAGTGTCACAAATGAAGTGCTGGCATCAGAATAAGATAGATCAGTGGCTGACAAAAAGCCTGAGACCCCCTTAATGAGAGTATTCTCAACTCTGAGAGTACTGAGGTTCTCAGTATTTGGCAGGGGGGGATTGAACATTGACTCTGTATAGTCTTCTGAAATGTAGCAACTACTGTGTGCCTTTGAGGGAAAATTCATTATTTACTTGCACTTAGAGTGAAAAGCTAGCACTTTTCTTTTCTGAAGAAATTCAGCAAAAGCAAATAAATGATGAGCAAGGATGATCGGATATATAGAGATTACCCAAAATTTATGTCAGGCTGAAAAAGATGAGAAAATACTGTGCATAACCCCCTGTGTATACTAGTTCAGTTACAGAGAAAAACAAATTAATATTTATATTAGATTCAAACACACACTAAATATTCAGAGACATTTCCCATTTGTATTTATATTTTCTGACTACTAACAAGGGAAAAAATTAAAGAAAATGTACACGATCCTATAACTTACCCATGTGAAATAATTAGAAGAATTGCAAATAGCCTCTGGCAGGTAAATCTGATAATAGATGCAAACAATTTAGTTACAAAAGGCATCTGGGTTTAGATACCAATATATACATGAATTCGTATCTGCTCATTATTTAACATTGTCTTAAAATATATTTCTACCATTTAAGTATCTGAACCCAGAATCTGGTACTTCATGCCTCAAGTCATACTCCTGTGGCTAATTGCTGTCTTTGTTTTATCTGCAAGTTGAACCCCTGGCTGTTGTTTTACATGTGACAGTGGTCAGCAGATAGAGGGAATTTACCTTCCTGTACTCAACACATGTTAGACTACACCCAAAATACCGTGTCCAGTTTGGCATCCCACAACCCTGGTCCAGAAAGGTGTTGAGAAACCAGGAAGTGTCCAGCAGAGGACTACTAAAATGGTCGGCAGCTCAGAAGAAGTTGAGGGAGGTGGGCTCGCATCATATGTGATCTAACAAATGCTTTGTAGCTTCCAAAACATAGGTTTTCGAGTGTACAACTTTAGCCCTGAGAACTGTTCTGTGCCATGTTTGGAGCTGAGTGTCACATGAGGAGATCAGCAGCAGAAGTTTCAGGAAGATGCTCCAAGGCAATGCTGTCAACATATGGGTTTTTTTAAGATAACTTTCTTACAATCCTTTAAGCTACCTCTAAGCTAAACGGAATTTGCAGGTAATAGGAAGAACAGTGCAGCGGGACTTGACAGGTGGAGTGAGCTCTTGATAGTAATAAGTCAGAAGGTAGACAAGCACAGAAAGAGCAAGTTTGATAAAAACAGGCCATGTGATAGTCCACTCTGTCCCTTATTGACAGGGACCCAAGGAACTGTGGCCATGAGCGCTGCCTTCCACTTCAGGTTGCCTCCAGCTATGGAGCTGTTTCTATCACCGCCACATTTTCACAAAACACTGAAATTAATTACAAGAGAAAGAAACTATAACTTATGCACATTTAGATGACTGATATCAACACTATTAGAGAAACTGTTCACTCTGTACTGTCTGTATTTTTTTGCCATTTTATGATGTAAATGGTGCTTCTTTCATGGTCACTATTTACATTATTTTAAAGATTTCTTTCCAACACACAAGCAGTTCATTTAGTTGTGCATTTCACTGGAAAAAGAATGATGCATAAAGCAGAACAGTTCTCTTCTAATTTGTTTTAGCAGAAGATCATTTTAGCCATCAGTGTCTGAACCCTGCTGAAGTATAGTTTCCATTTCCCTTCTCAGCCATGGATAAAACAAAGCTGACAACACATATTTTTCTCTGTCAAAACATTTCACCTATTTTTCAGTGCACAGACAGCTTAAGAGCCATAACTTAGGCCAAGATTACAGCAACATTCTTCTTGTTATCTTAATATTGGAAAGGTACATGGACTAGATCCTTAACAGGAGTACACTAGCTTAAAAACATGTCATAGATAAAAAGGAATTTCCCAAATGATAGTGTCAAATGGGAAAAAAAATAACCTAGCCACTTATCAGATGAGAGTGGAGAGGGCTAGGACAATACTGTCTGTTATATCTTGTCAGACACATAACGTTCAGCTACTTCAAGAGTCATTCAAGCACGTTATACACAGAGCTTCAGTTGGCTGAAATGCGGTGTGCACGTCTTATTTTTCTGCCTTGGCTGATGATATTTTAACTTTTAGAGAATGGCTGAAACAGACACAGACTGCTTATGCAAAGCCTTCCCTTGTACAAAATGAGTTATGGTCTTATGTAATGTGTCTTCCAGACTTATTTTTCCTGAGGACTTTTTAAAGAAAATCACAGTAACATATAAAAAATCCACCCACACAAATAATTGCTCTGAGTCCCAAATATGAAGTTGTAATACAGTTGTCTTTCAAATGCTTACTTCTCAATATGAAATAGAAAGATTACCAATAAAACAAAATGTTGTGCCTACACAACTGTTGCAAGATGAACTCAAGTCAAGCATGGACAAAGCATTTTTAGAAAGCTGGTATAAAGGCAAAGCAAAAATAACTATTTACCAGTCACAACACACAATTACATTATTCCTCCTAAACTAAACATGTAAATAGACAAGAGGTTGTACAGGTCAATGAAGAAAAAGTTCTTGTGCCTTTTGTATCAACAACAAAATTGCTACTTGCGCAGAAATATAACTGAGAGTTAAGTCTATTATACCCAAAGCGAAGAACTGTGGACCTCCTCAAGGAGCAGGAGTGAGAGGAGGGGTTTTCTGTCCTTGACCTGAAAGTGTGTTTTGCCACAGCACTGAGATCAACTCATTGCAGATTGCAAAGACTCTTCTAATGTACCAAGACCTCATCTTCATCTGTGTGTTTCTGCTTGGTTGTACTTCTTCCTTGCACAGCAGATGTCCACCTCCCTCGGTGTTGCAAAAGACCTTACAAAAACATTTAAATAGACTGCATAAACAGTGCATGCATGCCTGGGAACTGCAGAGCTGGGAGATGCAGGAAAGGATAATGTATTTAAGCAAAATTCCAGTGTAATGTTATCCTGGTTCATAACTTCCCTGCCTAAATCACATTCAATTCACCTAACAAAAGCGTTTCTTTCAAATTATAAACTTGCTAGTCTTTTCCTTAGCTGAAGTCCGAGCTCCTCTGCCTCCCATGCATTCCAGTCTAGATCAATTAGCTAGGTACTGGCCTAGAGAGTTTGACAGATTAGTTCCCTTTTCTACTATAACATACACATTGATGGCAGGACACCTTTTGCACAGCAGGCTTAATGATTGGCTCCTAAATGAACAATTATTTCATATTTTTCTCTCATTTTAATTTATATTATGTGAAAGGTTTCTCCCAGCAGTGAAATATAGACTTTGCAAATGCTACCTCTTTGAAACTGAGGTAAATATAGACTTATAATCTTATATCAATTCGGACATGGGTGAACCACTGTCAAATCAATTTAACTGTTAAACATCGACCAAATCATTTTTTTGTTTCAGCTTCCTTGTAAGAAAAATAACTTCTTTTTAAAGGATTAACTGTTCTACTTAGTCCACACTGACATGTTAATTTCACGTATTATCATGCTAAACTA
This sequence comes from Leptodon cayanensis, assembly GCA_027564655.1. NCBI lineage: Eukaryota > Metazoa > Chordata > Aves > Accipitriformes > Accipitridae > Leptodon > Leptodon cayanensis. The sequence goes on from JANXJC010000078.1 coordinate 18,105,787, forward strand.
GATTCAATATACCCTAATACTTCCCAGGTTAATTTTTTCTTGTCTGCAGATGCCACATACACATATGTTTTTTCATTCAGAAACATTTCACTGACAATGAAAGCAACTTACATAATATTATTAAAACCACAGAACTATAGAGTAATCTTGGGTGAAAGGACCTCCAGAGGTCTCTAGTCCAATGCCCTTCCCAAAGCAGGGCTAATATCGATCAGGATGCTCAAGGTCATGTCCAGTTGGGTTTTGAGTATCTCCAAGGTTGGAGACTCTACAGCCTCTCTGGGCAACCTATTCCAACAATTTTCCATGCTGACTTTTTTTTTTTTTTCTTATGTCAAGTCAGAATTTCCTGTGTTCCAACCTGTGTTTGTTGCCTCTTGTCAGATCGTTTCATATCTCCCAGAAGAGTCCGGGTCCATTTTCTCTAGTCCCCTACATTAGGTAATCACAGAAGAAAAAGACAAAAGGGAAAACAAAGCTGTACTTGACACAAGATTTCCAGACAGTTTCTTTTTTTTTTCTTTAGAGTTTTCCATGCTCTTTACTTAAAAATGATCAAATTGTTATTCATTATCCCACTTACCTTTGTCTTCTGTTTCTGTCAGCTACAGAGGTAAAAAGCAACTAACAATTGGTCAGCAAAAGATGCAAAATTTATGTTTTCCAAACTATTCAGACTTTCTGAGCCTACAAATTAGACAGAACATCCTGAAAAAAACCCCATATTTTCTCACAAGATTTTCCATTCCTTTGCTTATACTCAAACTATAAATAATAGCTGTTCAAGAACAGTTTTTCATATGCTGTTCTGGCCATTCTTCTTCAAGACTTCACCTGAACCGTAAAAATAACAAAGCATAAACATGAAAAATAAATTTAAGGTTGAGGTTCAGTTCAACTTTGGGCAACTGTTTGCATGACTTTTTACATTTTCAACAGGATTAATACATCTCTAATTGCATTATTTCTTTTTGATCCATGACCAGCAGATGCAGAGACTTTCCTCCTTCTCCCAGCTTCTGTCTTTAATTTCTGCAGGGTGTTTTCACTGGTATTCATTTCCATTTTTTAACAGGTACTGATAACTAGCTCATTTCCTTTATACAGGACAGTGAGGAAATGCAGGATAAAGCAAAACCCTGACATTTGGGTTGACATTCTTGTAGACATCCCTTACATTTCTGTTCTGATTTCACCTTATTGTCTTATCATTCTTTGTAATAACTTTTTTTAGAGACTTAAGACATTGCAAATAGATTTCAGTTCTACAAGATTGCATTTCATTTTTCTTTTTACTTCTAGATTGACAAATGCATTTTCATTCAGAAAAAATATTAAAAATCATGTTTTGACTTCCGTGTCTTTAGGTTGTATCTTTTTAATCTAAACAAATGGGAAAAAAATACCATGGGAATAATGATTTTTATGATGAACACTAATCTCACCTGTGCTCCAGAGGACTTAACCACCGTAGATATAAATTTATATCTATTCACTCAGTGTACTGACAGCCAAGAATCCCATCCACAACAGTGGTATGTTCACCTTCTGAATGCCAAACCATACTAAGTTGACATGAGTGGCTTTTACTAGTACACTGAATTTAGATGATGTTTCCCGTTCCTCATGAGTCTGACGACGTGGTAGGTAAGAGCATTTAGCTACATCTTCAGGCTACATCTTCCTGTGGAAGAAGGGAAATCCAGACAAGACCACGTGGAATAAATCTTCACAGAAGGTGAAAAAATAGAGACTGGTAAAATGAGGCCTGAATTATGCTTATTACAAATAGCAAGCACATTTAGAAAACATTTTAAAACATTCCAGAGGTATTGCTTCTTTATCTTTTAATTAATAGTTTGGCCTTCACCTCTGCAACATTATACGTTTTTCTTTTCCCAAAGATTATGATGATCATATTTATTCTTATTAGTACAGAATTAATATATAGCCAGTTACATCCTAATGGATCATCAACAGTCATTTCAGGTGATTAAAGCCCTTGCCCTTCAGCCTTACATATACAGTGTACCTCAAGTATGTTTGTGTAGTCCATTAATGCACTATCATCCTATCTTACTGCTTTATTATTTTACATGCTGCAGATCTGGAACAATGTTATTTCACAATATTTATCTAGAAAAGTGGATGGGGGAAAAAATGTTGCAGAATTTCCACTATGGGTTAAATACCTAAAATAGAATTTTGTAATAAATTGAAACTGCATATACTAAAGAATATTTGCTGTGGCTTATACTCTTCATTTGAGTTATGTAGTGCTATGAACCAGAAAAAACGTTACTAAGCTATGCAAAAACAAAACTCTCTTGCTTATTCTCTTCTTTCCTTGCACAAACTTCCCAGAAGTCTTCTTCTTCCTCTCCCACACTTCCCAGTCCCATACACAGAAAGACCGAGACAGGTGAAACAGAGATGTGTACTCAACCACCACGTTGCAGGCACAGGGCAGCCCTCTGGGCTAGCAGAGCAAAGCAGTGGAGAAGCAGCAGATGATAGTCTCACATTTCTTTTCCAGACAACATGTCAGACTGCTCACAGTCTTGAGCAACTTTCAGTTTGGATATCTGATTTACACTTAAGATTCCCTTCACAAAAGTAAGAGAGAATAAATCATTTTTTTTTTAATAGAAAATTTATGTTCTGAAGCGCAGAGTGCAGCCATGAGCAGTATTGCATCACTGAGCTACAAAAAGTAAAATCAGTTCACCCCCTGCTATATCTGTGCATGATACTACAGGATTATATGCACAACACTTTCTGCCAGTAACTTACAAAATCTTGTATTAAGAGGCTTTTGCCCCTCATTCCATTTTTAGGAAAGTTTATTTTTAATTCTCTGTGTCTTGTCTCAGCACACCCTGAGTCATTTTATCCAGCTCCTTGCATGCTCTCCTATTATAAGTTGGATCACCACACTTATTTATTCTATCGGGAAATGAGCCTTCCAGATCATTTGATACCATAATATCACTCTGCTAAATGTATTTGATCAGAATAGCTAACACTGATCTAACTATTTTTGAGTAGTTTCCAGAACAATAAAAGGTGTGAAGCAAGAGGATAGTAACTTCATACAGAGCTGTCATTTCAATCATCAGTGTGACACTAGGTGAGAAGCAGACTTGCAGAGGTCTCCTCAGCTGGTAATCCAGATGGGTAATTCTGAGGTTGTTTGCAATTTGGAAAAATACCATGACTGCTCATTGCTCTCAACTTGTCCAAAATAAATTAAACCTTCAATAAAATGTTGGGTTAAGAGTTGCGAACGATTCTAAAGCTATCAACTATGGTATTCTAACTCTATTTTCTTGATGAGTAAATACACATATTAGTCTATTGGCCCAGCCAGCGGTGACAAACAGCAGTGAGTCTTACTTCATGGAAAACTCGATCAGAAAAAGCATGTTAGAGACTCATGTCGATCTTGCAATACACATGCATAGTGGGCCACAAGGTCTAGCAGAGAAGTTCCCTGTTGTAGAAAGACCTCCAGTGGGCTAAAAGGTGCTTGGAGCCTGGTCCACCTCCACAACCTACCTACTTCTACACATGCGCTCCTATCTCAGGGGAGTATGCCAAAGCCCAGAGAAAGGTGGAATAGCTCAGGTAAATTCATTAATATCTATGGTTAAAGGTGAGGATGAAGCCAACTCTTAGAACCAAATCAGAAAAGCTGAACCCAATATTATACTTGGTCAGATATTTGCAGAATGTATGGTAACCTTTACAACAAAGAGCCCAGTTCAAGTAATTCAGCCAACAATGTCACTCAGACAAAGCGCTCCATGTTCCCAGCCAGCCACAGGAAAGGACCTAGATACACTCAGATTCTAGGGGAACATGTGGCATCCTGCTGTCTGTCATGCTGTACCCACCCAGATTACATGGCACAGATATACTGAGGACCTGGGGAAGTGTGACTCTCCTGAGACAGTGCCATGGGAAGCTGGAGAAAAACAACAGACATACTGGCAGCAAGAAACATCCTGTCTCCAGAAGAACCAGGGCTGGAACCTGCCCCTGTGCACAAAGCACAGCAAAGTACAGCGGGGATGCTGTGGGAGGTAGTCTGAGATGGCCATGTGTTCATGGACACTTAAAATCTTCCAAGAAGGAAGACAGAGATAATGATAACACATAACTGCTACATGCAGATGCAAATAAAAGTTGATTGGTATCAAGATAAAACTGCATCATGCTGGCTTTCAGTCATCAGCTCATTGAACACACTATTCTTTCCCTTGTAAAGCTCAAGAAGGAGCCTTTCCTGCACTCTTTATCTGTGACAAAACAGAGGAGGAGAACGTGTATTTTATCATTTCTTTGAAGTGCAGCCCAGAATGAAACTGTTGCCTGAGTCTGAACATACACTGTGCAGGTCATGAGTAACCCCACTGAGATTAGAACGAGAACTGCTGTTTCCTAAACGAATGTAGTTAGAGGAAAATATAGCATATTTTCTCAACGTTAAATTTTATTTTGTGTTTTGCATAGATCTAACCACTCAGGCTTTGCTGAGCCTGCAGAAAAAATAAATCTCTTCTGCATATGGCCACTGTTTGTGAAGACATTCATTAAAATTGGATCATGCAGAGCTCCTTATAGGTGCAGTTCCAGGGAAACGTAATGTTGTGCAGCAGAAAGATTAAGTTCCTCCCTCGGTTAAATGTGAAGTCTTCACATGTGAGAGTGTGATAGCTCTTATTGGTACTTCCTTGCCTCGAGCCTGGATGTAGTTAGTCTAATACAAAAAGCACTATACCAGTAACTCGGAACTGACTTTGTTGTCACTTATCTCTGTTTTGCACAGGAACAATCCTAGTAAAGATAGTGGGTTTGTTCTGACACATGAAAGAAAAATCATTATTATACACAGCAGTTGAACAGGTCAGCTGTTAAACAGTCCTAAGCTGGATCAACGTGCATGAGAGATGTTTTGAATTAGACAGACTTACCTGCCTATATCTCATCAATATAGACTGTTAAAATAATTTTCATGCATTTTTGCTGGGCTAGCAATGTAGGTTAAAACATAAAATACAGTATTTAGTATGCTGTGTCAGTTCATGCTTTCCCCTTCATGCCAGCCAAGGAGCAGCTTCCTTTGAAAATAAATAGTCATTAATGTGAACTTGTGCATAATTGTCATGATTGCAGTGAGTGGATGAAGAGACACTGGAGCTGAAACACCTTTTCTGGTTTACCTTCAGTAATAGTGCTTGCATTATTTTAGTATAAGAGGTAAAATA
>JANXJC010000078.1:18128625-18138877 GCA_027564655.1 Leptodon cayanensis
TTCCTTGAAAACATTTACATTTTCATGACTCCTTTAAATGTTTTTAAACTACTAGATAAGGGAATTTTCAGAATTTTCAGAATTGCGCACAAGACAAAAAACTCGGCCAGCCACACAAAGATTCAAACCTGAATGCATCCATTCATATGTCAAGGCTAACAAGCACTAGTAAAGCAATATTACCAGTTTAAACTTGCTTTTCCTATAGCCATGACTATTTTACATTACCAGTGAGGTCTCCATTGACAGTCTCCATAGCCTATCATGAATAAGCTAACAGAGCTAAGACAAGAGCACTGAGAAGTCCATTCAGTCTAGGGCAGAACCAAGACAAAGTGTGGATCTTCATCCAATTCACCTTCTCTGCAACTAACAGCCATCCAGATACCACTGAACAGGTATGTTTTTTTCTTTGCCTCTGGGATCTAGTTTTCCATCTCAGAAATTGCATATGAACAGGTTTTTCACTGTCATCAAACACTGAGCTAAAATATTTAATGGATAAGATGCTGATTTACCATGTCTTGGGCTTTCGCTTCATAGATAATGATCACTCTTCCAGCTGAAGTTGCCCTTTAGATACCTGGTAACATGCCCTCTTTTGCATTCTATTTCTTTCCCTATTAATCTGTGGATTAAAATCACTGTAAGATAAATTCCCAAAATTTAATTCAAGCTGACTCCACAGGCATTGTCAATGTTGATGATGTCAAAACACTGGTGGAATAAGGTGTTCTACGCAACTGCACTGAGAAACATAAATGCTATGGGAAACACTAAGATAAAAAGAAACACAGAGTGTGCTGGACAGGCACTGCAGCAATGGAGTCCTCAATCAGCAATGTTAATATCTGAAATGGTGTTAATACGCTGTAAAGTGGTACTTAATAATAAAGCAATACATCCACAAATGCTCAGAGTAGATAAAGAAAATTAGGAAAGCACTCATCCAGGCTGTTTTGGGCTTATTCCTTGAATGTTTCCCTTTACTTAGCATTTAAAACCTCTAGTTTTGCACATAAATAAAAACTGGACTGGGGGGGAGGTCCCCCTCAAGTCATGACAAAAACCACCCTTCTTAACAGGAATATTTTGTTGCATAATCTTTTAGCCTTCGTGGATTAACTTAAATCTGGTTCCTGGTGACTCCATATTCTATTCCTTAATGGTTTCTCCCACATCAATTACTGAAGCATGATCTAAAAGTTGAGAGGCATAAAATAATCAGCAAAGCTAATAACAAACAGCCAAAATGGAAAACTGCAAACCCTTGAACAGAGATGTTTGGTCTTTGACTGCTTTTTGTCTACTTTCCCCATCCCAGGTCTGTTCTTTCTTAGATGTTCACATGGAGATACACACATATATACTTATATATGTACAAAAAGCATATACATACATATATACACACATATGCACATATATATTGATACCACCACATACACTGAACATATAGATAGACACAGGTATAAAAATTAAAAGACTGTTCTCTTCAGGGTTTTCTTTAAAGCTTTTTTTGCTTAAAATGCACCTTCTCGTCTCTCTGCAGGATGGCTGGATGCATTTCAAAATTCACTTTTATTCTTGATTACATATCACATTTTTTAAAATTACCTTTCTGAAATAGCTAACTGTGAACTGCAAATATGAGTAGGCTGGAGGCCCTCCCAGGATAGGCAGGGTGGGGAGGCACTCTGCAGCATCTAGCATTCCCCAGACTTCCCTCACAGAGTACCCATGCCAAACCATGCCCACCTTACAGCACTGCGTTAGTCCCTTGGTCAATAGTGGTTTAGGTCTATGATGGTTGCAGCTTCAGACCCTGAGATTATGCAGCAGACAAGAAGGCAACGTCTTCAGGAGTCATGACGAAATGAACCTGGAAGTCTATTAGTTGGGGTTACTTGGCATGAATATACAAATAAAGACAAAGCATAATTGTAAAGTCTTCACAGACATCTTGAGGCCAAACAGTGAAAGTTTACCCACCTTTTGTCACTTTTTTAGTTGTTTCCGCACAAAAATCATAGATGGATTCAATAAGGACAGAACGCTAAGAAATGAGGGATTTAATCTCTTCTCTCACACACTCATATATATGTCTGGTCCAAGAGATCTGTGATTTGCCCTCAGGTAAAAGGAAAGCAAATCCAGGATCTAATAATGCACTTCCTGATATAACCACAATGAATCTTATTGTTAAACCTTGAAAATACTGATGATGACTTCTCTCTCATACAGGCAGCATCCCAAAGTGAGGCAGGCTGCAATAATTTTCCTACCTCATCTTAGACAAGTAAATGGCAGCTTCTTGTACAAGAATGACATGAAGCTGCTTGATATCGATCACAGCTCAGAAATCACTTTGCATGTTGGAAGTGACCTCGACACCAAAATTAACAAGGTAGAGCATGGTTTTCTGATTTGTGAAATATGAGACATTATAGATTTATATATATATATATATATATATATATATATGTTCCACAAACAACAGGTGGAACTCTTCCTTCCTGTCAAATTTATTTCTGCCTCCCTTTGCATATAATACTGGCTTGCTCACTGAAAAGGATGAGCCATGATCAACTATGTATTCTAGATAACTTTAATGATTTTGCTGCATAGCCTGGGTCAATGACTGACTACACAGTTAGTGAAAACAGTTCAGTATGTGCTCAAAATCATTCCAGTTGAGAGCACCACTTAGATATTTACTTATGTCTAAGAATATGTTTCAGCCCTTTTGAATATGTTACACACAAGCCTAGCCTTATGAAATATTCTGAATTAGGATGTTTTCTTGATTTAGGATCTAGCTTTTGTCTTTCATGACTCTAAAAGCAATACAGAGACAAATTTGGGAAGAGACCAAGTTTGGACAGCAGTCCTCATAAAACTATTTGCACCAAGGGGAGGTATTGTTATTGCTCGAGTTTCCCCTCTCTTTTTCCTCATTTTAATTTTCCCACTCATTTCCCCAGCTAGCTGGCCTGACTGGTAAAAAACGGACTCCATGTATTGTCATCTTCAGGTTTTACAACAGTTCCTTATATAAACAATATTCAATTCCCAAATAATTGCAATGTTCCTGAGGAACGCAGGCCATTTGTATTCATCAGTGCAGAGCAATGAGCAGAATCCTAAGCTAATGGCCACCTTGCTCATTACATACAAGCTGGCTGAATGTAACAGCCCCTTGGGAGCAAATGCTATTTGCTGCCTGTTACATAATGCATTAAGACATGATTCTAGTTAAAAAAGGGCATTCAGATGCCACACAAGGGACATTAAACACCTGCACCTGTGAAATGGCCTCCCGTAAAGCAGTACTCACAGTTTTTTTAAAATGTGAAACTGCTTCAGGAAGAATATTGTTAATGGTGAAGGCAGAGGAATTAGTAAGAGTTTATAGAGAAATTTCTTCCAAGGTCTACAACAGAGCTTCAGAGCCAGGGCAGGGGCGACTCTGTGGTTCCTCCATGGGTCTCTGCACCATATTTTGCTGCACTTGGCTTCATGCCACACAGGCAAAAATTGTTTTCCTTTATCCTCTATTTGCCCAGAACAACCTGGATAACAGCTTTCACTGGGAGAGAAAGTCCTCATGATTTCTGGGCACAGGAAGAGAGAGATACTTGCCTCCAAAAATATCTTCAAAACACCAGATGTTTGAACAGGAGATGCCATAAACAAGGACCCTCTCTACTTAGAGAGGCAATCTGTAGGCAGCTCATCACAGATGTGTTCTGGATGGCAAACAGAGGTACTACTCTTCATAAAATATTTTTTTTATTTCCTTTTTTTAAAAAAATAGGTCTAACAAGGCCTTTACTGGGATTCTTAATAAAAAGACCACTTTTTTGCTCTTTCATGCCAGTAAATATGATCCTGTCATGTGATACACATGACTTTTTTGATACTTAAAAATAATGAACGTTGAATTGAAAAATATGTGGAAAATATTTTTAGGGAGGAGCCAGCTGGCAGTAACACAACCATCACATCAACACCTTAAGAATATCTCAAAAAATATTTCACCTACCTACACAGTCTCTCTGGAAGATTGTTCTGGGAAAGATGTTACACATTGCTACACAGCTATTTCTACTTGGTGAAGAAAACAGAATAGTGGGGTTCAACAGCCTTGTGGAAAGATAGGTAGAGGGGGAAAAAAACAAAAGCCTTAGGAAAACGGTCACTGATTCATCAATAGTACCCATAATTTAAATTCATGTTCAGCCAGGAGCAATATCTCAAAAAACACATAACACAAAAAAGCCAAAGCAAGTTAGGTGTTTTTGAAACCATTGTAATATGTACATCTGGCTTGTACAAAGGTAGACAGGCATGCTGTCCTGCCTCCATGCTTTAGCTTTCCCAAAATTCAGCAATTTATTTCACCAATCTAATATAGTTAGTTAATGCAAAGACATGGCTCAAAGGTCAAATTCCGTATAAAATAAGATGTGGTAATATTGCTGATCATTTGTTTACTTGAAAAATGCATCCATCTTGGGTATCTTTTTTTTTCTGTCTCCTGACTGGCTGGGACACTGCCTTTGAAGCTAAAGAAATGAGTGAGCTCTGTGGTGTCCTGACCAGTCTGTCTGGGAGATCTTATAGGCAAACAGACCTGGCACTCAGGGCATAAAGATAGGAAATGGCACTGAAAGTAAAGGCCAAACTGCAAGATTACAGATCCTGCAAAAACCTTTTTGTAGGTTCACAACAGTCACTATTATAAAATCGATAGTCAGATTTTCCCCCTACAGATGTACTCCTGCACAAGAAGTCCCTGGGCTAGAGAAGGTGGTTGGGTTTATGTTATAAGCAGTAGCCTTCCTGCAGATGAAGTTATTACTGAGCTCAGCAGAGACTCCAGGCACATCTTTCCTCAAACTTCAGGGGAATACTATAATATTTCAGATAACATTGTATACCGTTTCAGAGGCTGACTCTTTTAAACTATGAAATACCGAACCTTTGTTTTTCAATATTAACAATTTTCTTCTGTATCATGATCAAGAATAAAATAAGCATATGAGTCCTAAAGAAAAAAAGCAGATTAAATATAAAAACCTCTGTGATTTTCTCAATATTTTTAGTAAAATAATTAAGAGTATTCCCACTCATTAAGGTTACCCAGCACTTCCCATTATAAGGCTCTCTTTCTAGTTGCTTAACACTTTGTCTTTAACTGCTTAGGCTGAAATTTCCTATGTAATTTTTAAGCTTCAGTTGCAGTTCCAGAATAACCACAGTCATTTTTCTGAGTAGAGAATTACAAAAGAAGATCAATTGTTTTGCCCATGCTGAAAGAAGAAAAAACAAACAAACAAAAAAAACAAACACAAAACCACAGCTGTATCCAGTAGTGTGCTCAAAGACTGACTTATAAATGTACTGCAAAAAGAGCTGAATTCAAGTTCCCCAGGCAACCACCACTTTGGCATTTTCTAACCCAGTTTCCCACTTACTTTTCCCTTAATGCCACTATAAGACTGTAAAGTACAAAACACATACACAACATTTAGCATAGGGTATTTCTTCTTACAGTTTTCTTGAAGCAATAGTTTATTTGTAAGTGATTGGAGGTTTGGGGGCTTGGTTAACTCACTGCTGGAGGCTTATATCTGGATTTGAAGTCTTAATAGACTTCTAACGCACAGTAAATCCACATGCAAAGGCCAATTTGACATTCATAGTTATGCTTTGGCCTGGGAAGGTAACGCATACAGTGTCTCGGGCAGGCTGTATAGACAGCTTCAGCTGGCATAAGGGCAACTTTGGTGGGCTTTTTTCTGATGGGCATTTGTTCCCACAGCAGTGTAGGAAGGGAACGGAAGAAATTTCTATGACACACAACCACAAGCTATGGAAATTATCCTAATGTTTCTGTAGAATATTGAGAAAGATTGAGTTTTGGCAAGATGGGAAAAAAAGAATCTGTTGTTTGCAAATGAGTTTGACCTGATCTCAGAAGAAAAAGCCACATGAGAAAAAATGCAGGTCTTCGCACTTGAGGGATATGAGCAATCTCAGTCTTGCGTCATTTGCAAGATGTGATTGGAGGCAATTCAGAGTAGCAGACAGATAAGGCTAGAGAAACCTTTAACCTGAATCTTTAGGTAAGCCAGCCTCTGGAGGCTGATCGACAAAACAGAGTGTGCTCTTAGTCACACTACTTGAATCAAATGGCTTCTATTTACTGAGAGGAGAGGTCAATTTGAGAAAGCATTCAGCATCATGTGGTCAGGTGAACTGCTCATACGAGAGGGGGAACAGGGATCTTGATTTTTCATTCTACCACCCCCTCACCTCCCCCCAAGAAAGCGGGGCCAGGCCCTGGGAATCAGCTTCATAAACTAGAGGCACTGTGGAAGGAGCTGGCCATGGAGCAGCATCACCATTTGGCAGCACAGGTGCTGTTTATAGCAGGGAGGCGCTGGCAGCTCTCTGGCATGCTCCTCATACTACAAGTCTGTGCATGTGCACTGGGCTGCCTTTACAACTGGAGCAAGATGCTAAATCTGTCATTGTCTGTCTCTGACTTGACTCCAACTGCTGTCTGCTGGCAAATGCTGACACCCAATGCCTGAATGGGGTCTCTGTGAAGTGGGCACTTGCTATGGTCTGCTCCACTCCTCTCGTGTTTCAGGACTGATGAGATCTGGAACAGTCTTTCGGGAGCTATCAGCATTAGATGAGATGATGAGTCTCATCAAGCACAGCTGGGAAATCTCCATTTTAGAATCCGTATAAGAATTATCAATCAACAACTGTTCAGATTATCCCGAAGACAGTTTGTTCGTGCTCCCTCGCACAAAAATATACATATTTCCCACTGCCTCCAGGGGTGTCCTAAAAAATATACAAAGAGGAGAAAGCCTTTTACAATGGGCTCATTGTGACTGATGTGCTACTAAAGTGTAGCAGATTGAAACTGCATGGCATGTTGTGCCATAATGTCTGTATCTGGATTATTCCCTCTTTCAGCAGCTATCAAATATGGTTTTATCTTTTTTTTTTTTAAGTAGTTTTTGCTGAGTGAAAGTAATACAGTCCCTCTGAGGCTTCTGAGGCTTATAAAAAAGGTACTTCATTTTTCATTTGCGTGCACACACTCGGCGTTCCTACAGTTTGTGCTCAATCAGTAAAACTGAATGGAAATAAAAATGAAAAACGAAAGATGTAAAGCTCACAGATTTATTCTTGTCTTGAGAACCTTCAGGAAGGAAGATTTTTCAGTCTCTAATCTTAATGATACAGCAGTCAGAAGGAGTCATTATCTCTGTGAGCTTTACAGATTAATTAAGCTGTATTGTATATTCTTAGTTGAACTAGTCCTTGTTACCTCCACCTCTGTGAATCTCCCCTTCAAAAAAATAAAGATTCTGGTTGCAAAAGAATGCTTGATTCAAACCAGGTAATGAGAAGAGTCAGCCGTCTCTGGGAATAGTGGATTTTACAGTCTATTAAGAGCAAAATCTTTTACAGCAAAGTCCTGATATATCTGTTTATAAAATAAGTATTTTGAAAAAGAGGGTTACTTTTAGAGGATTCTGTGTGGGCATCCTGAATACTCAAATACAACCACAGACTCACTACATAACAGTTATAGATATACAACAAAACACACTTCAACACGTTTGCATTTATTGTCCAGATTTTTTAGGTTGCCAAATACTTTGCAAACAGTAACCAACGCATCTTTGAAACACCCCAGCATGGTGAAGTAACTGATATTGCATTTCTCCTTTCACTGAAATAACAAGGTCAAAATGTTCCATTTTATGTGGATGCGCAATATAAGACAACTGAAACCTTATTTCAGAAAGTACTTAGTGTTCTATAAAGCTTCACATTGAAAGCACAGCTCAGGGATCCTCCTGCAATTTAAAGGTCTCTGTCAAGCACAGGGAACAGGTGCCAATCATCTGTGAAAAATCTAATCTAGGTGCCCATGGCAAAGGCTGAAATAGCCAACTCTCTACTGCAGTGCTTCCTATGAGAGGCTCCTTTCCCCTCCCTAAGCTTACCTTGTTTTCTGTACGGCCTGTCCAGCCTCTGCAGCAAAGGACATATAGTTCTGCATGAAACAAATTATTTAGCTACTTACCTTCTGTACATGGGCTCTTGTTAATCAAAGCAGCCATTTAAAGTCCTACCCACAGCTCATAATTTTTCAGCTTTTCAACTTCCGATGTGGTCTGAACAAGGGTGTAGCCTAAACATCTGTTCTTCATGTCAAATGCCAGTGCTCACTGATATGCAGCCTGACAGTCTGATTCTAACTTGGTTATTTATGGAAGTATCAAAAGAATACACCTGAGGAATACACCACTTTAACAGATACATGTTAGTAACTGCAGCAACGGGTGATGTTCTCCATGACTCCCCTTACTCTTCTGTTATGAGCAGCCTCCCCCTCTCCTCCTATCATGGTACCACTCAGCTCCACAGTGCAGCTAGATCACATCCCTGCCCTGCAGCCTTTGGAAGAATTGTGTGTTTCCATTTCACCCATTATACTGACCTTTTCATATCCACTACCATGTGTTAGCAGTAAAAAGACATCAATCTTAACCTGTTTTTTTTTCCACAATCTTAAAGAGTATTTGGGTTGAACTAGAAGCAATGATATGAGGAATCACTCCACACCTCCTTAGTACAATTTCTCTTCACCCACAAAGAGGAAAGTAAAAATATTCATACCAAACATTACACGAAAGAGCAGAAAAAGAAGGGATGTCTTTTATTGTTCCCATGTTCAACACAGAGTTTTCCATCTGAACATCTAAAACAGAAGACACAGCCTGAATGCATTATTGTGCTTTATGTTGCTACAAAAAAACAGGGCATCTGAAAGAAGAAGCATCTAAAATGTCAGCAAGCAGTGGCTCATTTTGGTGAGTCATGGCTCTGCAATATCCAAAGTTATAACTACAGTTGCAATCAACTGTTGGCTCGAGAGCATTTCAACAAAGTACTCAATATTCCTACAGGATTTTGTTCTACAAGTGGCATCTATTGCACATGCTGCCATTTTACTTATTTTGCCCTCATTGGTGTGGTGTGGTGGGACGCTTCGGTGGTACTAAAATAGGAATGCTCACTGTTTTTATGGGCACTTGTAACGCAGGCTTTTTATTTGGGCCAATTGTTTTCTTTTCAGCTTACAACACTCTTGGGAGTTCTCTTCTCTCACTTTCCTCAGGGATAGGTGCTTCATTTCATATATGTCTAAAGCTGTGTTTGCTACTGGGAAATATGCTTCCAAGATGAACAATCTTGCTGGGACTGGAAAAATGACAAATCAATCATTCCACAGATTGGAAATGGATGCTGGAAGCAGAGCTGTGTAAAATTATTATTTCCAAGATACAGCAGATAAAACTGACCTCCAATTTACTTAGCAAGTCTTTGCATCCCTGAGAGTCTGCACCATATTTTGGATTCAAGCCTCCTTAGGGTTATTAGAACAATATCTTCATACGTATCAAAAGAGCCACAAAGTGATTTCTTCTCAAGTGTTCTCCACTCTGAGAATCTACACCTTTTTCTGTCTGATTTCAAACAAGTTTCCAATTGCATTCCAAGGCAGTTAGCTATTTATTAACAAAAGTATTGCCTTGTGACTTTTGTGGCAAGTAATATATTGCACAGTGATACAGACAATAGACATAAGATCACTAGTACCTACTCAAAATCTGTGGAGTAAGTGTGTCCAGGGTACAAATCTAGATTCTCAGATGGGGTCGGTTTATGACTGTGATACAAAAGAAATGCCTGGAAAAAGCTCTAAATTTGAAAGCCTATGACACAAACCAGTTACCAAACAGTAAAAAACCTGTTCTCTGAGCACTACAGAGTTCAGAGCTCTTTGCAAACTACTTCTGCTTTTCTTGTTCCTAATGAATCTGTGATTATACAACTAGGATTCAATTAGAAAAAGAATGATGTATACCTTCTTTCCCTCTAGTACCTCAGTCACAACGAAACTAACTCTTCTACCACTCACATAATTCCAATCCTTCCTCAATACCTACAGAAATTTAATACAATGATAAAAGTAGAATTAGCAAGACACTAGCTAGTGTGAAGCCCTGCTCACATTACCTAGGTCATTTGCTTTCCAGCTGTCCAAATCTCATTACCATGTTTTGGTTTTGTAATGGTTTCTATCCAGCTTTCCCACCGAATGCTCAAACCTTACAGTTTGCAGCCTCTGTTCCCCCCACCCCCTCTATAA
>JANXJC010000078.1:18156952-18169534 GCA_027564655.1 Leptodon cayanensis
TCGTTGGAGGTCTGCTCCTTTTCACATTGCTGGCAGAGTACATAAACAAAAACAAAACAAAAACAAACAAACAAAAAGAAAAAGTAGGTTTGCTCATTTCTAAATTAATTTATGTAGAACGATGTAGAAGGGACTAATGATGATTCCTTTCTATAAGCAAGAAGTCAATCACAGATAACATCAGAGTCAGCAACAATCAACATGAGCAGATGCTAGAGCTAGGATAGAATTGAAAGCCACTGCATTCCCTATCCCTAACCTGTGCTTCTCAAATACACCCCATTTCTTATCTTAGAGTGTCTTATTTCCCAAAACAGCAAGTCCCAGCAGTAAGCAGGGACAGGCCTCAGCAGAGGTACCATCTTGATGGTCAGCAGGAGCCTTAACAGACCTCTGAGACAACTTCAGTGATATGAAGCCAGTGGGCAAAGAGGAGTATCACTTATCTACACAAATGGCAAAAATAAAGCTTTAGGAGGCACACAGTGAGAATTTCTTCACTGTTCACATCCCTGATTTTGCAGCCATGTGACGCAGCACCTGCTATGAAATAAGTTCGTGCCCCGCAAAGGCTCCAGGCTCTAAACCAGGTGCTAATGCCAGTAATTGAGTCACAGTGAAAAACTCAAGTCCTGCAGGGTAGCCATAAAACACAAGATGAGAACAAAATGCAAAATAGATTAAGAAACTACATAATTTATCAGAAATTTATCAACTTTATTGGAAATAACTGCTTAAAATAGGTTCAAATAGCAACACTTAAGTCACTGACACCATACACAAATCTTGTTGTATTAGAAATTACAGTTTTAAATGAAGTGATTGATCAAGCATGATATTCTTCCCTCCTTCAGTATCACAAACAGCGGATTGTGGCATTCTTCTGTCTCATCCTCACCTACCTTTAGGTTACAATCTTCCTTTGCTTATTCATATCTGCCAGTGAAAGATCTGGAAGTTTTGGGAGGGAGTGTAAAATCTCCCAAACAGTACCAGGAAATCTAACAAACACATGAACTCACATAGATACATTATTAGTTTTCCTGTAAATGGATTAATGCAAGAAGATAGAATTTTTTTGTTTGCTTTGTTTTGTTTTGTTTGTGCAAATGCGACATAGTGCATGATCTTTCAAGAGTAAAGAGCAGAATCACAGAATCAGTACAGCAGTTCACCCAGGCCTTGACCCTGCATCTTTGAAATTGACAGAAGTTTTGTGACTGACTTCAGTCGTACAAAGGCATATTCTGGTAATAGCTGAAGCTTCATAGATGTATGCAAGAAATGCCCCAGTGGAGTACCAGGAAACCAATTTAATAAGTCAGCATATCTCTCAAGTACAATGTACTACCCAAATATCAAACCCTCTGCCTTTCAAAGATAAGACTCCCTACAACAGGAACCACAGAACGATCATGCCTGTGGAGAAAAAAAGGCAAAAAAGAAAGAACTTTCAACAAAATAAAAAACTCTTTCATTGGAAGACAATATATTGCATCATAAACGTCTACTTTAGCCTGTAAAACAGTACATTCATGTTGCTACTCAGAAACTAGGTTATTCTCTTTACTAATTTTGCACTACTTTTGCTCTGGGAACAAGACTCATAAATGCATGTATGTATGTATGTATGTATATTACTAAAACTCAAAGTAGGATGTTGTAATTCTGCATCTTTTATTGAAACTGACACTCATGCTTCATCAGATGCAGCCTACTTGCTTTTTAGTCTAATTTTAAGTTCCTTTTCACAATTATTGCTGTGGAATTAGGGTTATGCGTTACACTTGGATGTCAGAGCTTCAGAGTGGAAGTCAGGCACATTCACCCAGACACGAGCATTTCAAAACACCCCATCAAAACTGGACTTTGGAACAGTCTCCTAGAATTGGTCATTCCCCCCAGCAACCACATTTATAACTCTGCATCATCCATAAGGCTGAGGGTGATAAATATGCTGAAAAGGTCATGTCATGTAGCAGTTGCTAAAGGGATACTACAAAAGGCCACAAGTAATGTCACGCAGGAAAAATTTACTCACTAATCTTAACACTCTTACAGTCCTTCTTTGCACAAAGGCAAAACTGCTTGCTGGAACAGAGGATGCCCCTGTCTAGCTAACACTTTCAGTACCTTCCTTTTTAAAGTCTTCTGCTGAGGCATACCATTTGGTACATTTTCATTGTTAAGTTGGGGCTTTTACGGTTACAGAAGAAAAGAGGATGAGAATTTGCACAATGTGTTATACAGGTCCATTTCAGCATGGTAGTTACCTGGCTTTTCCAAACATAACATGTATCATAAGGTACCAGTGACACAATTTCCAGTGACTGACAATCTTCACAACATATGGGATGTCACAGATAACATGGCTTTTGTTTTGCCAACAGTTTTATTTCATCAATTTACTATGTCATTGCAACCCTATCATGTATTTTCCCTTACCTACTACAAAATAAAACCAAACAGAATATACCTGTGTGGTGTAAGGGTTAACTCCAGAAATGAGTGAAATAAAACGCTCTCAAAACATTTGTTGTTTCTTGCAGCAAGGCATGGATATTGGAAACTCATCTTGGATACAGACTGTCTTTTTATGATAGAAAGTGTATTTAGAAACAAAGAATATGGAACATCAGCTTACCTCACAACATAAAATGATGGGAATATTTGTTTTGGCAGAACTCACAGGGAAACAGTTACTGTTTTGTAAGAAATTTTTAAAGATAAAATAAGGCTTGGCTCATCAAAAAAGTAAACTAAACTTCAACAGCAAGCAACCTAGGAAACTGAAGTTTCTTTATTAATCTTTTTTGCTGTTGTTTTTCACTCAGTGGCACAGATCATTTAAAATGATAACCGGTAGTTGAGCTAAAAGAAATGTCCTGATAAAGAGCAGCTTTAGAAGGGCAGGAAACTTTACCAGAAATATATTCTGCTGGTACAAACTTTCAAAGGTAAATGACATGAAATCTGAGTATCTGGCTACAATAGTGCCCCCTGGTGACGTGCTGTTTCTGTCAGTTTTTCCTCCATGCTAACGCTGTAACAGCACTAAAAGACACCTGTATCAAGCTGTTTAGGACCGGTGTTTCCAGTGCTTTGGAGCTACAGCTCATCTTCTGGAAAGTATGTGATGCACATACAAATCCACTTCAGCACCAGAAAAGAGCAGGCTACAGAGAATGTGAGGATCAGCCCGGATTTGTCCCTTACCAGGTCCAACAACCTTGAAGGGAAAGAAATCAACTTCTACGCAAAGCACAGCTTTGAGGACAGTCTCAGCAGCTAGGCTAAGGGGTAAGGAGGGTGTTTTTGGAGGAGACTTTTTTGTTTGTTTTGCTATTAGCCAGGAAAGTGGAGGAAACAAGGGATGAGTTTAGTGGAGAGGACACTTTGAGGAAAGATTAACTGAAGGTAATTTTCATGAATTTGCTGCAGTTTTACACATCTTCAACAGATGGTTCACATAAAAGCATTTATCCTGCTACCAATATTTGCCAAGTAGAAAAATACTAAAAAAGTATGCTGGGAAGCAAACAGGAATTTGTAAGTAAGCAAGATAAACCAGGCCATTAGGCTGAAGAAATGTTCAGTGGTTGAACAGGTATTTCTCAGCCTTTATTCTGAGCTTTTGCATTTCATGGAGAAGAGCCAGACCTCTCTTTTGGCCCAAAGAAAGGTTTAATCCAGGGCTGGAGGTATAAGTGATATTTCTGGCTCCATCACTTGGAGCCAAACATGTCACTCTTAGGCAGTGCTAACAATGATGGACTGTGGAAGATATAATCCCGCAGCTTCCCCATAAATCTACCCTTGAAGAGTAGGCTTTGAATTCACATAACATACAGGAGTACACCCATTTTTGGTATCTGTCTGCCAGTAGTCTCCTAAATCTGACCTAACTATATACCTAAGGCCTAGAGAGGTCAGCATGCACGACTCGTGTCCATGCTATCTTTCCTGAATTGGCCTCAGGAGTCTCACTTGAAGCCCACTTACATTGCTGAAGACCCAGCTGTAACCAGCAACATATCTTTCACTGTAGGACAAATGGAAACCAAGAGGGATTTAAGAACTACTATACTTCCAAAGGTAGATACTGTTCTTTAAAAATCAGCTGTAAGCAACTCTGAAACTTTAATAAAAGTTTGTCTGTCAAGCCATCTCTTCTGGACCGTGGATCATTCCCAGTTAATTAATACAGGTTTCTCTAACACTGTCAAATAACTGAGGTCAAGACAAGAATACCTTGCTCATAACTGACTGAGAAACTTGATGTGGAGTAAATAACATATTTGCTATTAATCCACCTCTTCCTTTCAAGAACTAAAACAATACTGTTGTCACCACCAACACTTTGCTATTAAGAGATGCCTGACTGAGTACTACAGCTCTCCAAGTGTGCACTGCTGTTGTTGCATCCATTGCAGTGGAGTTATCATCCTGTACAATGAGGCAGCACAGATATGTCCCTGATGTGCAAGTATACCAGGAAGAGATCTTACTCCACCCTAGAAAATATTTAAACATATCCTTAGGGCCTGTGTTCAAGGGCAGGCCTTGAAGCTTCAAGTGCTCAGGACCTTGCAGGACAGAAGCCCTCTTCCCTAGAAGATGTGTGGTATTTTTCTGACCAGTGAAGAAGTACAGATTCTGCTTCAGACAGCAGAATTTGGTGGGTTTTTGTTTTGCGTTTGATTGGGGGGGGGGGGTCAGTTTGAATTTAATAGGGAGTACAACTGTATTTTCACTTGCTGCCTGAGGGAGAAAAATCAACACCTACCATTTTGGAAGTTGTACAGTTGAAGGGCTGGCTGCCTCAAACATGTAATCAAAATCCAGGAAACCCCAGCTAGCTGTTCCAGCTTATTAAAGGTGAAAATATTTTAAACACCTATGACTCCAGGTGTCTGTGTAATTTCTTTTCATCAAAAGAAGTCAGGCCAGCTGTAGCTTTTTTTCTAACAACTTAACGCAAGTGGCTGAAAGAGCCATCCTCTCCATAACACTAACAGGCCAGTCAACAATGCCCTCTACTATAAAGCTTCTGCTTAGTAAGGGATAACACAGTCAGGGGCTACCCATGGAGCTGTGCTTTGATTTCTCCTTGCTCATGTTACCTTGTAGACTTAATAGGCATTTTGGATCTATTTATTTATATATAGACTAGATTGTTAGTCAGGTGGAAGCTGTGTTAACACCACTTGAACCCAACTGGCAAGATTAAAAACATTGCCATGATGAAAATGATATTCTGACTGCTTATGGCACTCCAAGTACAACAAATTTGGATGTTAGCTTCTGGAAAGAACACAAAACAAAATGTACCAAAGAAATTAAAAACATGCTCCCCCCACCCCAAAAGCCCAGAATTTATCTAGTGATTTTCAAGTCAGCCAAAAAAGAAAAGGCACAGACATGAAATGGTAAACAAGTGCTTTTTTCCAAGCTTTGAATTAATTTTGGGTACCACTGCCCAACAATACCCAGAATTAATTCAAAGGCTGGGATGGATGCTTGAAGTGGTAGGATAAAAGCACACATCCATTACGACTTTTTCTTTTTAGCACAGTGTTAATGAAGTACAGGCTTTTCCCTTGCAAAGAGGCAGAAGCTGGGTTGGTTACGCGCTGGTTTTCGCTCTTAACTGCAACGGAATACTTCAGCTGCCATCTCCTGGATAATCAACCGTACTGCACTGCAGCGGGCTTGGTTCCCATCTGCCTTCCTAAAACTTGTAAATACAGACGAAACAGATTCTCCTTTAAATGTATTCTTATCCTAATCCAAACAGGTGCTCTACTAACTGTATTCTTCACCAGTAGTAAAGAGTGACAAACAACACTGTATTTTCAGCCTTGATCCCAAGTCTGCCTGCAGCAGACCAGAAAAGACTAGGAACTTGGATGCAACACAGAAGGAAAGTGACGGGTCTGGTGGAGGATGGGACAGGTACCACAGACCCACCTACCGAATAAGATGGCAGTACTGAACTAGGGGGATGTCTGTTCTGCCCAGATCTGCTGAGTCCTGTCAAGTCTAGCCTTCATGGGGAAGATCAAGAAGCTAAAAGTAGAAATCCTTGATGATGGGTAGCAGTGCGTCAGAGATTTTACCAACATGATGGGGTAAAACTGGTCGCTGAATAACACAGGTAAAATACAGGTTTGTGGTGAGGAAAAGAAAGGTATTTACACATGCATTTCATCATTTGATTACTATCATGACATCAGCTTCTACATAAGCCAATGTAGCTTGGTCATGGGTGATGTCTGAGCAGTGGTAAGAATTAAGTGAATGTCTCTGGGTGACCAGTACATTACAGCACAGGAGCTGCAACCTTTGAAATTCTGCATCTTGTTCATATGGGGCTACCACCCTTGAATAGATATAAAAGAAGAAGATTTTCGGCCTCTCTGAACAGGAATTTTTAAGGTCACTGCATCTACGTATCTATCTGCTGCAACGCCCAAAAGGAACTACAGAGAAAATGCTTATGATAAATACTGGTATTTCATGCTGGTGACTCAGGCTAAACCAAAGAATTATAGGATTCTACTCAGAATACTGAAATAAAGAGAAAAAAAACCACCCTGGGCCTCTTAGACATTATGTCTCAGGGCACCCTTGTACCACAAGTCAACAGAAACTGTGAGAACATGACAACATATCTCCCTATTCACCAACCCCATTCAACTTTGTTGGACAAGGCACAGGTCATAGTTGAACATTTGACCTAAACAAAACGTCATGCTTAGTAAAAAACAGGCCCATAGAGAGTGGAAAGTCACAGGTACAACCACCCCTATAACCACAGCCATCAGCAGAATCCAGTTTCTCTCATCACAGACTAACTTGCTGCCAGTGGTGTTCCACAGTCCCTGTTGGCTTTATCTCCTTAGTACCAGTCTTCAGCAGCTCAGGGTATTCTGACACTGTGAAACAAGTATATCACACTCTCAGGAAATGTAAGTTCTTCAGGCAAGGCCATGGCTGGATGCTCTATTCAAAGCCTCTGTTCATGGATGAGAAGGTCAGAGAAGCAGAGCAGTAGACTTAATCCCCAGGTTTAAAAAGAAGCAGCACTATTTCATTGTACCATAACCTATCACATTTACTTCCAGCCAAGCAAGACAACACTTACATAAAAAAAGCACACTACAGAAAAATTGCTTGTACATTTGAAGTTTGCCTTTTACTCGTATAATCTCCCTGCACATTTTCAGTTGTTTGGGTTTTTTTTCTTCTTGGAAATATGGTATCCAGTGCTCTGCATCAGTCTTTGTCTCCCTGTAAAAGAGCCTGGGGATCTCTGGCCTAGAAGCACAAAGATTAAAACACTATTTCTCTCCTGAAATTCCTAATAAGTTAGACAATGAGAAAAGATGGGGAAATCAGCATACTCAACAAATCAGTATAATGGGAATCAGAAAAGTCAGTTTAGGAGGTTTATCTATTTTGTGATTCTTCTCTAATGGGATTTAGTGGCCTAATTATCAGTTTCTTCAAATGAGCCAATTTTTGCCCTTTTACCTCTGAATCTTAGAGTCGTTCTCCATGAACCTGCTAACACAATTTCCCACTTCTTTTTCATCCCATAATGCAGGACAGTGAATTCTCTTCTAGTATTAAACAGCCCTGTTCACACGAGAAGAGTGCAGTAACTTACTCACACGAACATCATGTTCTCTGAAGTTTCTAACACTATCAGCCATTCATTCCTGCTCAGTATTACTTCCCCACTAGTCTGCATTCACAGACTCCTTCCTCCCTGTCCTGATGCCAGTCTCTCAAGAACCTCCTGACTCCCCACTTCCAGCTGAGCTCTTCCCCCTGCCACTGCCACCTTTGCTTCGTGATCTAATAAAGGCAACTTGCTTATCAGCAATTTCAAAGTAATTTTCTAAGATGGGCATTACACTCTTTTGGCCTCTGCCATCCACTGTATAGGTTTGTATAGAAGCCACAGTCATTTACAAAGCACTTTGAAATTTTTCTTGATTAAATGTAATGCATAAATAGGGTATTATATATTTACAATCTGTATCAATGTTGTACTCACATCTCACACAATATTTCATAAGCTTAGGGGATTGTGATGATTTTCTTACAACCTGTAATTAATATTTTTTAAAAATGAAATGAAACAAAGCAAAACAACAAAACAACTCCCCTCAAATTATTTAGTCATTCTTTGATCAAATCTTGGAAATGTAGGCCAAATAATTGATTTAACCCAATTACCCTTTCTCTCTGCTTCACTCTGTGTTTCAGTCACTTGTCACTAAGATGAAGCATGGTTTAAAGGAAAAAACTTTCCCTTCTGTCTGGTAATAGAGGACTTGTTGAAACAGAATGGTTTTTCGTTTGGGGGCTGACCTTGCCTTTATTTTCTTTCACTCTTCATCTGCGTGTCACTACAGCAATGTTACTAAGGCAGGGAGATAGATATCATCTGGCTGTTGTAGGAAAATAACATCCAAGAAAGTACATGCAATTTATATGTAACTGTTAGGACAGAAACTTTTTGAGGATTTTCCTTCTTCCCAGTACCTGTATGAGGAATTTACAACATCCTTTATGCTGATCTTACCCCCCATCTCCTCAGCTTGCAGAGAACTGTGGGATGCTTACTTTCCTTTAGCACACTTACAGTGTGTGAATTTGACGCAGAAGTATAGTATTTTACTGCAGTTTCCCAAGGGCATCAATTAGTTTCCTTTCTTTCATCTACACTTATTTGATAGGCAGGAGTGATGCTTGGTCACACTGAAGAAGAGATATCACCATTGGCGCTCTCAAATACACAAACAGCACTGTTCTTCTCAAGAAAGCAATGCAAGGAATAAACATGAGCTTGAGCTCAAGGAAATGCAGTGTAACACAGCTGCAGGGTTAAAAATGTACACAGGTTATTTTTCTGCTTCATCATCCAGATCTGCAAGTAATACAGCTCAAAACTGATGTTGCGTCAGCTTGAGGAATTCACAGCTATGCAACATCAGTCAGAGCCAGATCAAAGATCCACTGCTAGAGGCAATAACTTTTTGGTCTCAGCTTGCCATGTTTCAGAAATGTGGTTTCTCTGCAAAAGCCAGACTACTGAACTAGAAAATTCATCAAGCTGTTTCTTTCAATTAGTCATCATGAAGTGCAGAACGAGTTTTAGCACTTCTCAGCATTCTGTACAGGTTAGCAATGGTTTCTGAGATCGTTTTGAAGTAGCAAGGCTGGAGGGAGGATCAGGTAGGTCACTGTCATTAAAAATATTTTCATTGACTTCTGTCAAAGTGAAACTGATGATCGTCCATTAATGCACTCACCGTCTTTTCATACATTCAAGACTGCTTCACAACCAGACCTTGAAGCATATATTCCCTTTCTTTTTGTACTTCTTGCTCAAATTAGAGTAAGAGAAAACACACTTATTTAGTATTCTCACTCACAATCTTTAGTAGGAAGAAAACATGTCAATTTTATTCCTGATTGATACCATGCTGATAGGTGTTATGAATGCCTACATGTATTGTGTCGAAAACAAGGAAGCTTTGGAATACAAACAAAATACCTTGCAAATCAACCTGAAAAAAAGTGAAACTAGAACCTCTTCATGCAAAATAATTCAGAATACTGATACTTAAACAAAGCTGATTATTAATTGGGACAGCTCACTAGGATATAGAGCAGGGAAGTAAAAATTATGTTTGGGTCCTCCATCTCATTACAGAACAGAGAAGGAGTAGTCATTTGCTAGCAAAGTGATAGCACCAAGACTTCTTGGTATTTATCTAGACAACTTACTGAAAAGCTTCAGACTAAGCAATATCAGCATAAGAGGCTAGGGGATGAATTTTGGAAAAACTCCTAAAAGACTCTTACGTATGCCAGCTTAGCCAAGGTAAAGTAAGGGGTAAATAAAGTGGATGCAAATATCTGAAGGAAAGAAACATCAAAGGAAGAAAAATCATTTGCTAAAATAGAAAGCTTGCTATCTTGCTATCTAACAAAGAGGTGAAATTAAAATAAGGACATTTAATAAGCTTATTAGCAAAAATAGTTTGTACTAAAATATGTCAGGCTGTAGGAGATATCACAAACAGAACTGAAACTTCATAAGTATTTAGAGGAAGAAAAAAGAAGTATTTTTATATACAATCATTCTGCAGCAAAAATGAGATTATATAGAAAATACAAAACAACTGTGATCCTTTTGCCACAATGTTTCTAACTAATAGGACTGCCAATGTGTTCAAAACCTGCAAACATTTAAATGCTGCATTGGTAATAACACCAATGGGTAAATAACCATTTTCTTAAAAAGTTGGAATCTTGGCAGGCCCTTGTAATCATTGACACAGTCTTCCACTTCACGTAGACATACTCAAAACATTGAGAAATACAACTCGAGGATGTTTATGCAACCTTTCAGAGTACAAGTTTCAAGCAGTTTTCTCTCAGTTTCAGCCTCCTCACTGATACGCCTAAGGAAGATTGTCCCACAGCAACCACAACAACAGGATATATACCCTTCGTGATACACCACCATCCCACATAGAGCAAACCAGTGTACCCTATACATTGAAAGAGAGCTGTTCCCCAGGTGATGACACCCCCCTGCAGTGCTGTGGCAATGCAGGGACCGTGCCAGAAGAAACTCTCAAGGTTTTTTAATGATCCATAGCTATTTTCATTATTCTTGTCATTATTATTAAAACAGTGACAGGGTGACAAAGACTGCAGATTTTCAGATAGTTCTGCAGAATGAAACGGCAGAAAGCCTGCAGCTTGGCTGTACACACAATTAAAATGAACAGGCTACAGAGACTGATGCAGTCCCCCCTGACCTTAACGATGTTGATGTTTACATATGAACCTCCCCACTCGGCTGCAGATAAGGAATGATAGACAATACTACAAATTAGTGAAGGTCAATAGAGCAGGAGGCAGCAGTTAGTCAATTACAAAAGCAAACCCTCTGCTAAAGCACGAAGTCCTGTGTTTTCTCAGTATAATCAACTGCCTGAGTCATGGAGTCTAATAAAATTGACCTGTTTTTCCTTTGTCTAATTGACTGATGCCTGGAATTGCATGAACTTTAGGTGTGCTAGAATTTAAGTCTTAATATCATGTAGCAAAAGGCAGACATCTAATTAGTCTGTCTTCAGGTCTAATGGCTGCTTCTGCGATGTGCAGTTCCATCCAACCATGACAAAATCTTTGCTTTGAAGGTGTTTACAAAGACAAAAAAAATTGTTTACAAGCTATGTATGAACTCTACCGGGTGCTAGTAAGGTTGCTACAGCAAAACAGTTCTTGTGTGAAGAACAAGGATTGAATAATAAACAATTCTCAGAATTGTTTGAGAGAGAGAGAATTCTCTCAAAAAAAATTTCCTCAGATGGGATGTGTTCTTTCTGGCAGAGTGTTGAAGAAAATCATGAAGTTAGTTTTCTTGATACAGCAAGGTGTAACAATTTTTCTGATTCATTCTCCAGAAGAAGTCATTCAAAATCCTAAATACCCGTACAGATCTGTTTTTTCCCCTTAGCACTGTGGGTCATCTACACAACTATTTGAACCCTTTACAAAGCTATATATAGCTTCAAGATTTTCAAGGGTTTTTTTCTGTGCTTTTCATATATATTTTGAGCTTAACTTAAAATGGTGTTCACATGAAATGTCTGAAAACTTGATCCCTAGTTATAAGTAGCTGCCACTGCTGTTGCTGCTTCAGGGCTCCTCCTTAGCCAAGATAATTGTGTGTACTTGAGCTTAGACACCATTGCTGAGCTTTAACTGAAATAAAGTTGGACACTGGTCTCAGGTACTATTTGACACTTGGGTTTTCAAAGGAATCCAAGGACACCCAAATCTCATTGCAAGACTTGGTGCCTAACAAAATCTCAACCTAAATCAGAAGATACCTTACTGTTTTTTTGCTATGTCTCTGAGTAAAAAAGTAGTTGGACATGGAAAGCCTGCCACATTTACTTTTACTGAAGGCTCTATGACACTCTTCCCCTCAAACTGTACTCATTGAAGTAAGAAATTGGAAAGAAGATGTAGAACTCCACTACTATATCATTTGCAGTATGAGAAGACAGATATCATTAAAGACAATAATTTAAAGAAGAGAATAAAAATTGAGACAAAATCCAAAAATGTACTTTTGGTGTATAATTCCCTATTCATTTACAACAATATCATGTAGGTTTTGCTCTGGACAAAGCAATTGCCTAGGTTTACCACTAATAAATTCTGCTTGAAAATATATTATAAATAAAGTTCCTCCAACAGTCCACCACAGAGCAGAGCCCCTGCAAAGGAATTCTTCTGACACTAAAAACTATAGACCAGGATGTTGAAAAGCACTTTCTCAAAAACTCAAAGCAAAATTATAGCTTTCACTTATGCATGGTTTGGTGACAAAGTATACATACTCTCTCTCTCTCTCTCTAATCACACACAATATTTGTACCTATATAAATGAAACATACAGCTTGGAAAATCAACTTCCAAATCCACTCAGTTTCCCATTGTCATGTTAGTACTTTCTCTGCCCCACTAAACCTCTAACAA
>JANXJC010000078.1:18208693-18218835 GCA_027564655.1 Leptodon cayanensis
AGAGCCGGCTGGTATTGGCTCTGTCGGACACAGAGGAAGCTTCCAGCAGCTTCTTACAGAAGCCACCCCTGTAACCCTCCCCCACTACCAAAACCTTGCCACACAAACCCAATACACAACTAATTGTAATCCCACTTCTAATTAACTTGAAAAGGGGTAAAATCTAGGATTTCTGCACTGGACCTACAAACATACTTTTTCTTTTTAATTTGTAGCAAAGAAGTGTTCCAGGTGCCTTTGGTGAAGAGATTTCAAAGTAGAAAGTACTCCATCCACAATGGTATTGCCTAGGGACATGCCAGTTTAACTATTTCAAATCTGGTCCCAAATTTGAACTGTTGTCTTGTGTGTATGTAAAGTCCAAAACATACACAGATAATGTAGTTAGATACTTGGGTTCTGCCCCTAAACGAGAGTATCTTTTTAAGTAAATGCAAGAATTACTATCAAACACTCAAGTTCACAGGCTCAAGGACTGCAAGAAAGCCACTACTTACACTATTAAGCAGCTTCTTACATGAGTATTTAGTAATTGCTCAGTGGTATGACAAAGACTGTGGAATGAAATTTTAAAACTAACAACCAAATTCTGCTATCCTAAGTAAACTCAAATAAATGTAACTGATTTGTCATATGAATAAGAGAAGCAAACTCTGGTCCTAATTTTTCTTCTTAAATGTTGAGAGCTACCTTTATAATTTTACTTTTAAAAATAAAGCACATCTAGTTGTCCCCTTGATTCATAGTTAACCCTGCAGAACCACCACTCCTCCAGAATGGCTACAAAATGTCTTTACCAATAGCAGGAACTTTCATGAAAAAAATCTGAAACAAAATAGTTTCTATAAAAGATTTTGGCCTGATGAACTTTCAGGTGGTGAGGTCAAAAAAAGTTTGCTGCAGCTTTCTCATAAGCTGAAGATAAAAGACTTTAATGAAAGAAATAGTTATTTTAAAAATAAAGTGATATGGGGAGAGCTGGTGAAACATAGCTTGCACTGGAGTGGAAATCTAAAATAAAAAGGGGAATGTGATCAAGTACAGAGTCTGTGAAATCACAGAAGTGACTTTTAAGTCAAACAGTCCAGTAGTCAAAACAAAAAAAAAAAGACAGAAGACCAAGTAACATAAAAGACCATCAAGGAGGTTAAACAAAAAGAAAGCCTGATTAAGAAAAGTCCCAAGTAGCTGTACAAATAGGAAACAAAAAAGAGCAATGCATTGGCTGTTTTCTGTCCTCTTAAAAGTAGTTTATACCAAACATGTATAAAGACAACAATAAAACAGAAAGAAGACAGAAGCTGCAAGTAAATTAGTGAATCTGCAGAAAAGAGAGCATTACTGTGCAGAAAACACCTCAAGAAAACAAACAAAAAAACCCAACAGACTGTCAATTTTAAAACGTTTTAATATTGAAGGAGCTAACAGTAGTTGTATTAGCATGGCAAAATTATGCGATTGGAGGGTCTTGGAAAAATGGCTTTTTGCCTCTCCTCTCTCTTGAGGTTTGGGCTGTACCATTCTAACCATCAGTTGCTACTTCTTATCTACACTGCCACCACCCACTTAAGGCCCCATCAAGTTTCAGGGCCTTGGTGTCAATCTCCTCCTGGCTCACTGTCCCCCGCATTACTTAATCTTTTTACCCTGTTCATTTTTTCTGCTTCCTCTTTCGGGGGATGGATGGGGCAACACAACATTTAACTTGCCAAATATGGGTTTACATCTGTCCCTAATGGGAAAAAAACAACATAAACAGCAGAAGCCTATAATAAAGTACACATAGAAATACTTCCTCTGAATGTTTTTCTAGCCTCCAACAACTCAGGGAACTCACAGGCTTGACAACTGAATCCTTGATATATTTTTTTTCTGTGATTTTGTCCAGTAACTTTCTGAACGTCAAGAACATACAAATTCCAACTGTAAGGCATTCCACTGCTTTGATACATGTGTGAAGAAATACCATTTTTCATCTGAATTTCTCACTACTTATTTCTTTTGAAGCCTTTTATTTCATGTATTGGCAAGAATAGTCAACAATTGGTCCATCTTTACCCTTTGTGTGTCACTTACGCGTTTATAAATCTTAATCATGCTGGACCAGTTGTCTTTCCAGCTAAAGAACAGCCCACCTTGCTGTTTCTTATATGCAACCCATCCCATACTTTGATCATTTGTTGGCTTTCTTTGAACCTTTTCTAGGTGTTTTGTGAATTTTTGTGTTTTGTTTTGTTTTTGTTTTTTAAATAGGAGGGCTGTGGGCCTAAAAGAGACAGCATGCATGCAAGCAAGCAGATGCGCATCTAACATTAAACTTAATTTTTCATTGCTCTTGGGCACTGAACTGAGGTTATCATGGAACTTGTTATTATAATCGCGAAATCTCATTGCTGATGAGTAAGGTGCCCGGTTAAGAGCTTTGGTTTTGGGGTTTTGGGGTTTTTTAAAAGTAAAATCAGGGTAAGTTTTGGTGTATGCTTTCATTACCATTTATCTACAGTGAATTTCCTGTGTCACATTAATATCCAGTTACTGAGCTTCATAAACTTTCTACAGCTCTTCACAGCTGGCCCTTCTCATTACCACTGTAAATAGCTTAACATCATGATGAAATTTTATCACTTAACTAGTAAACCCTCCTTTGTACTGTTTCAGAATATGCTGAACAGCATGGATTCACTGGGAGCTCCACAGATGACATCTCTACAAAATGTAAAATAAAATTACAATCGCTATGAAAACAGACCAATTACTGCTACTCTGTTTCATATTTTCTACATGAGACAGTTCTTCTTATGATGCATAGTTTTATTGAGGGTATTTGGTGAGGACACCTGCCAAAAGCAGCCTCCGTGCATTGCTTCAGCGAGATTGCTTCTGAAGGAGCCCTGAAGCAGGTGGGTAAAGAGCTCCAGTAAACTTGTGAGATTCGTCATCTGTTTTCAACAGCTGCATTGGGCTAGCCCAATACTGTATATTTATCCATGGATCTTCTAATTCTATTCTTTATCATCTTTTCCATTAATTTATTTGGTACAGGTACTACTGCAGCCTCCCTAGATATGTGGAAGGATAAGCAGAACCATAGCCAATAACATGCAGTACTAGAGGAATAATAAGGGACTGTGATAATGCTAGACTGTGGAGATGTTCAGACTTCCTGATGCCCACACTCTCCAAGTCTTCACTGTTGAACAGGTGAGATGGCAATGAGGCATGATTGTCCTCAGAAGATTGATGATTCTAGAGCTGAACATAAATTTTGTTGCCAAAAGATTATTCTGGGATGCTTTATACTTCTTCTGAGAACTTCCTTTCCATGAAGTGTCCTGGAAGTTTAAAGCATACCTGGAGGTATGACTTTGCCTCCTTAGAAGGGGCTGCATGTCCTTATATACACACCATGATGTCTAACACACAGGAGATAGCAACTTTTCTGACACAGGTATTTTATTTATGTGCCAAGTGTTGATGGATGTATAGAGCAACAAAATCATAATTATGATTTTAAATGACGTGGCCCTCACTAAAAATGCTCATATAAAGAGCCTGCTTTGCATCAGTTGAAATAACTTCTGACTATTACAGGTTGTTTTTCTCCAAGGGTTACTGCAAATAGATACTCCCAAGACTGATCAAAAGCTCTAGCCTCCAAAATCTCTAAATATTCACTAAAATTACTGTAGACAGTGTTTGCCAAAACCTCTGAGCTACAATCAAAGTCTGTACACATACATTCTTGTCATTTCTGGGTGCTTCTGCTATATACTCTCAAGTTGGCATTTGGTACTCTCACTTCTCTTGCAGGAGAAGAAATACACAAATCATTTTCAACTGTTAAAACACTAGTCACAAGAAGTCAGATCTACTGACAATTCCTTCATCTCCAAGCTACCTCTCATGTTTTAAAGGCTCAAGCAAGACGACACACAGATCTTAAGTCACATCCTGGGCTCCACGGAAGCTGGTTAGGAAAATAAATCCCGTCTCAGGGATGGAAGGGTGAGGAGGGAGAAAGAGGAACAGCAAGAGAGATCATAAGCATAACCTTAACTTGGATATCAAAATATCAACTCACTTGAGTACTAGGGCTTGGATCAGTACAAGCATATCCTCACAAATGTTCACCACTAGTCAAGCAGATTTAAGCATACAGCGCAAGCTGAATTGAACGGTAAACCATAATGGTTAAAAATTTGCTGTAGGAAACCAGATTTTAGCAGATGATACCAATTTTCATGTAACAAAGGAAGTATGAGGAAAACAAAACAGATGTGTCAGAAATTGTGAAGGCATGATGGGAAAAGAAAATGAGGTGTTGAATGAATATTTGAGTAACAGCAATGCTGTGATGAATGTATAGACAGGTTGATTTGTTGGCATTATGCTGCTGACATCATTATGCCCACGAAGTAGCAGCAGAGTGCATCAACAAGGAATTATAGAGTGGAAGTGAATACGAAGCTACCCCCAGCCTCAAACCATGCTCACTCATGCACAAGGAGGCACACCATTCAGATTTACCGTGAATTAAGCTAGAAGCAAAAACTTACACAATCTGTGCAAGTGGTAACATTGCAAATGGAACACTCTAACTTCATGAAAACATACTGTGCTCTTCTGAGATGTTCAGAAAGCATTTTGCGATTACAAAATGTTAAGGAGTTACAGGTTATTAGGTATAGATGTAATGCATAATAACACAGGAAGAAAAGCAAAATAATTAAAAGTGAAATACACTTTATGCCCCTTTCCTGACCGTCTGAAATCTTATTTCTCTTGACTGTTGGCTAGATTGAGGCCAGCTTAAAATTACAGGGAAACACTCACAGCCTTCATACGTCATTGTGCTTTCGGTTTAAATTATTTTTTGATACCTGAATACCAATATATGAATTCCTTCCCTACCCCAATTCTCAAAATCAAGTGTGTAGAACTTCTCGACATTTTTAAGGGATTGATAAATCTTTTTTTCTACAACTATACAGCATAAGCACAATGATCCCAAGGAGATTTTCACTGGCTGTTTAGAAAAAGAAAACAAGATACCAGGTGATAGAAATAATCCAGGTTTTGGACAGCAGATGCTTGGATTTACAACAGTGGCCCAGAAACACGCGTAAATAAAACTCACATATTACCTAATTCACATGCCACCTGCTTCTGACAAGACAGTAAGTACTTGGGACAGCTTGCCTACATTTTTAAATGTGTGCTTGTCACTAGGTTAATTTTTTCAACCTTTTTTTGGTGCTGAAGGAGTAGAAGGTCAAATATTTTTTTAGCCATCTGTTCCCACTATGCTATGCTTATTTCCTCATAAACAGAAGCAGTTTCACCCACAGTGCTCTGTGATCACTTTGTACGATATAACACCAGCCTAACTGCTCCAAGAGTGCCTGCTGTGCAAACCAGCTCGTTCTTCCTTCTGAACTAATGGCATCCACTGCTCCAAGTTAACGGAATACTTTTTCTGTATCACCTTTGCAAACCACAACAGCTGTTGCAAGAAAGCCTGCAGTGCAAACTCTAATGCTTGTGGCCTCTTCCTCAGTTGTGGCTATGCAAAACATCCTGGGATAATGTGCTTCTCAAGAGGGTGCCAGCTCATGGAGTACAAGACATAATCAATGTAATCATATTAAAAACTATAAAAGTCACCTTAAGCCATGTGTCTCAAGTTTCTGCTATAAAGTTTGTCCAAGCTCATGCTTTGTCATTTTTAAAATTTCCAGACAATAAGCATGATTCTGGTTAAAGACATAAATGTAAATCTTTCTGATAAAGCTAAATAAGTTAGATTCATAAATATATTTCCTCTGGGACTTTCTAGAAGAGCTCAACTGAAATTTCTTCAAAGATTATTTTCAAAGAAAAAAGCTCTGCTGACTGAACTGTTGATTAAAAGGGCTTTTTATTGAAGATCTTTAGATTTTAATACTAACTTAAAAAAACAACAAAGTTTATTAAAATATCCTACAGTATCTTTAAAATCATTCAATATAGCAATTTTTATTACTTAAAATCAGTGAAGCTGTGAAGGAACACAATTAAATGTGATCTTCAAACGCCTCCAATTTATTGTGTCTTTGCAGTATATCTTGCAATTAAGAATTGCTAATCTCTTCATTACTAAAATAGCTCTTTTCTACCTACAGAACATTAATTAAAAGCTCAAACTGCCATTTATTGAAGAATTTTAGTTGTAACAGTTTCTTTTCCATTTACAGATACTGTCTGCAGGAATTGTATCCTCTTTTCCTTTAATACCCCCTTTCCTTAGATACTAGCATATCTACCTCATTCTCTTTCTGGACAAAAACCTGCTTTCTTAAATTCCAAATACAATGACATTCTACTCATTTTAATCTTGCAAAACTGCATTATCAACCCAAAGTTTCAAAACATGAAATAAATCCTCCTTATTCAGATAGAGGACCATTTACAGAGTATTTAAATATGAACTATAATGTAGGAATACATGAAATAATGTAGAAATAGGAAAAAGCCAGAAAAACCCTGCAGTGTTGGCCATGGTGTCTAGCTCAGTAAGAAAGACGAAACACAGTCACAGGGTGAATAAAATTTAATCCGTAAGAGTGCTGGTGTTCATTTACAGACAGTTTTATTATAAGCTTTTACCACCTGATTGCTAATTTTAACTATTTAGAAGTTATAGTGGATTGCACAAGTACCTCTAGTTCATTTCAGCACAACATGACCAAATTTAGTTTAATACACAGTTATGTACACAGTGCTTAAAAGTAGCTTTTGCACTGCTCCATGCTCAATGGGTGTCTTCACTGAGCACTACCTGTCTCACAGATAACTAACTGCTTGCGGTTACAGCAGAAGTTCTGACTTAGCACTGTACTACTAGGACGGCACAAGCAAAGCTAAAATAACACTCAAACCACTAAATATAACCTTTAAACTTGATCTAAGAGACTAAAGCCAGTTAGGTCACACTTCAAGATGGGAAAACTATTTTTTTTCCCTGCAAGAACATATTTCTGCATTTGAGAACTCCAACAATGTCATTAAAACAGCTCTATGTGATTTGAACAATAGCAAGTATCAACTAGTATATAAAATAAAAATCAAACCAAGCATTGATTTTAAGCTCTGGTATATTTAGTAACAACCAAACTATCCATCATAGTTTAAAAAAAAAAAATTAATACACTTATTAACTTAATACTTCACGAGTCACTACATTTTTCATTTTCACTAAGAATTTAAACCCTTTAAAACAAGAGTTGCAATGCAATTCCAACAAAAAGAAGAGTAGGGACAGCAGAATATTCTCTTCCTTTTAAAAAAGATCAGCTAAAAAGTACAGAGTGTTAACTGAGACAGGTTGTAACTGCAACTGTTAAAGTCTGTGATCCATGCAATGAAGAATTCAAGTATGCAAAAAGAAGCAAATCTGGTAGGAACTTTTTTTGATATTCCTGCTGTCTGCTTGTATATTTCCCCAAGAGTTTACAGTATGATCCTTTGCATCATTGCTTCATAACTCAATGCCTCAGAACTTTCTCAGAAAGAAAAGTCTGTGATTCACCCCAGTGATAAGCTGTATCTGATAGTTCACTTTTGCAAAGTCTTAAACCCTCTATATAGGTGCACACTGCAAGGGAGTGAACGTACACAGTACCCTGTTAACAATCAGCATCTGGAAGATTGATTCTTGAACTTTCAGGGCTATCATGTATTTACATGTTCAGGTACAGAGGGCTCCAAGTTAACATTGCCACACTTACCTATGTCTATAATTTTGTACAAAACAAAACATTTTAAAATCCAGAATACTGTTATGGGCAAATTAAGTTTCTACAAAATCACATGTAGATGTGATTTATACCTAGTCTTTCTGGTGTAATAACCTCCTACAGTAAGAGCAAATTTGTTTGTAAACAGCAAATGTTTTTTTTTATTTCCTGTAGTACACAAATATATTTTAATATCTTAGTGAAATGTAAAGTAGTAGTAAAATAAATCTAAAGTAGAGTAGTAAAATGGTTTTTTACTGCATTTTTTTAAATACTTATTAAATATCAGTAGTTCTTAAGAAATTATGAATGTTTTGGGAAAACACATTTCACTCAAAATCACAGAAGCAAAGAAGAAAGCTTAAGAAGAATATTAATTCTAACTGGACTTTTTCAGAATACCAGTTTCAAGCATGTAAAACACTAACAGTCTCTCCCTGCATCCATTTTATTATTAATATTATTCCACCCTTAAAAAGCAATTAAGTCTTTAATGAAGAAACACTATTATGTTCTATCATTGTTTTAGAAAGAAAAATACATATCCCGACAGATGTGTAGGACAAGTATAAGTATCAACTGCAGTGGGAACAATGAGAATATTCAGCAAATGTTTAATATTTCAGTTTGGCATACTGAAGCTCATTTCTATCACCATTTAGTAGTACTATCTCAAAAAGCAAAAAAATGTTTCATGCAGCAGAGTCAATAGTACTGCTCAGCTTTCCAAGAGTTTCTTGGCATAATATCTTACTTTACTTTCATTACATTATTTTTACTCGTCCTACCAATTCAACGTCTTTTTCAGTTCCATTTTGCATTAGGCAGGATTTCAGAATTTTAAAAGAACCATTTGTATGTTAAATGATCCATAATTTTTCTGTTCATTATTTTGATAAAGCAAACATTTTAACAGCCTCAAGGATACTAATTACATTTTATGTTCCACTACAAGGCCTAAAAAAATTTAGGCAAGTAAAATGCCAAAATACAGATGTATTTAGTCCACATCCCTTTGACTTTCTGTAAATGATCAGACCATATGAGCATTTATATAGCTAGGTTCAATTCAGTTAGTACTTAACAGAATTGGCTTAAGCCACTGTTTACCAGGATCACAACCATACTTATACAGCACATGCTGTGACCACACACAGCTGTGGTAAGATTGCTACTGAGATTTATATAAGACAGACTAGTTTAAACTGATTACTTCAAAACTATCTCAAGGACTTAGGCACACTCAGGAAAATAACCCCCTCAAGTGTGAGGCAGATATAATTTTAAGATTCAAAGTGCCAACACTCAGAATGGAATTAAACACTGGAGTCTCTTCAGACTTGAAGGGTGTATCATCTTCAATATTTGACTATTATCTCATCTAGCACAGCAATACTTCTTGTCTTTTCTCCCTGGAGAAAACAAGGCACAGGGGGTACCTCATCACAGTATTCCAGTACTTGAAGGGCAGCTACAAAGAGTACAGAGGCTGTCTCTTCACAAGGAGCCACATGGGGAGGGACAAGGGGTAACAGGTACAAGTTGCACTGGGAGAATTTTCGTCTCAATTTAAGATAATTTTTTACAGTGAGAACAATCACCAGAACAACATGGGGAACAACTCCACCCAGAGACATAGTGGAGTCCCCATCACTGGAGGTTTTCAAGATGTGACCGCGCAAGGTGCTAGATAATCTCATACAGGCTTCCCTTCCCACAAAACAGTGGACCAGGTTATCTTTCAGAGTCCGTTCCAACCTGGGCCATTCTATGAATCTATGATTCTGGTCCAAAAGATTTTTGCAGGGGGTCCCATGTGAAAGAAAAAAAAACATAGCATGAAGACATGGTCCCGCATAGAGAACTGAAGAAGGTAATTCTAAAACATAAGAAAAAGTCTGAAAGGAACACAATAAATTCTCAAATGTATTGCAAGGCCTGAGTGTTAGAGACTTGGTAGTTTTCAGAGTCTCTACGGACCTCCACTCTGAATAATTATCTTTTATGACCCCTAAAATGTCACCCATGGTTTCTTTCATTCTTGCCATAAGATCAAATCACTCAGATAACCCAAAAAGCCTAATAGAACATTACGTACTTCTGACAAAAACCAAAATATTGAAACCATTTGCATTTTGAAAATAAAAGAATTTTAAGGAATTTATTTTTAACATTGATGTCATGGTTTAACCCCAGCCAGAAACTAAGCACCACGCAGCCACTCACTCACTTCCCCTCCACCCATGGGATGGGGGAGAAAATCAGGAAAAGAAGTAAAACTCGTGAGTTGAGATAAGAATGGTTCAATAGAACAGAAAAGAAGAAACTAATAATGATAACACTAATGAAATGACAACAGTAATAATA
>JANXJC010000078.1:18222295-18247665 GCA_027564655.1 Leptodon cayanensis
AACAGGAACCTATGTCCATTAACGTTATTCACATTCTATTACAATCTAGGGTATTTTCATTAGGGCAGGGACAGCTGTAGTAATTGTATAACCACAACTTAAGTCTTACTGGCAGTTCAGGTGGGTGGATGTTGATGTTCCCAAGGGAAAAAAAGAAAAAAAAAAAAAAAAACAACCAAAAAACCCAACAAAATCCCCAAACCACACGAGGCCAGTATTTGTTCTGCTTAAATTCTAAAGAACATTTGCCAAAAGTCAGAAAGTTTTTAATATGGTGAAGACCAAATATCCAGGAAAGAGTGTGACACTTTCGTAAGAGGCTACAAAATTCTACTTTCAGGTTTCCTATTACCGCAATGCAACATACTTATGCAGGGGGAAAAAAATGCTTATTTCATTGTATATGTTAGAACATCTTAGGCAACAGGCAAAAATTTTCTACACAAAGCAGTTTTCAATTTTGCAAAACAATGATCCACTATTAAGTTAGATGCATTAACTCAAAACAAACAAAAACAAATTTCAAGTGACCAAGGGGAAACCCCCCAATATTTTCAGTCATCTTTCTCACAATCTTGTAGGTGTTTTTATTTATTTGTTCAGTTTTCCTTATCTTGTCAGCTGTTAACAGCTGAGAAGGAAAAAAGATTTCCATGATTTTCACCCTCACAAAAACATTCCCTTCTGGCTGGTGAGAATGCAAGCATGTATTAGAAACACTTAAAAATTTTTATTCTACATATTATAACTCACCTGCTTGGGAAGCCGGAAGAGAGAATTTTTGTAAAATATATCTTTAGCCTGACTCCATGTTCCATCGATGATGATCATAACAGATGGACTAGAAGACATC
Organism: Leptodon cayanensis; assembly: GCA_027564655.1. Taxonomy (NCBI): domain Eukaryota; kingdom Metazoa; phylum Chordata; class Aves; order Accipitriformes; family Accipitridae; genus Leptodon; species Leptodon cayanensis. Next base: position 18,223,149 of record JANXJC010000078.1, read on the forward strand.
CCACCAACTTCTTCCAAATTGGTTGCTTCAGCTCCAGGATACAAAATTAGAGTATTGGGATTTTTGCACACAGTTGCTAATTCAGGATACCTTCAATGCACAGACACACAGAATTACAATAATTGTTACAAGTTTTCATTACATACTTGCAGATATTCCAAGTTACTAACTCCCACTCATCTTCTCCAAATTTTACTTAAGTTTCAAAAATAGTCCATCACTCAGCTACTACTTTCTCTTTCCAACAGCTCAAAAGTTGTTTATTCTCCCTCAGGTACTAAGGGGGGAGAAAAAAAACACACACAAAAGTAATCAATGAAAGCTTGATAAAGCAATATATCAGGAATATTTTCCGATGTTTTAATCATTAAGTCTCTAACGTCTATTTGAATCAAAGATATTTTGAATTGTTTACCAAAGCTCAACATATGTATTCTAGCAAAATTTGTTCAAGCACTTGGCACAGAAATACTACAATCATCCTATTTTGAATCTTGTATATATAAAGAACATCAGCAATTAATGGTCCACATCTACAAGACATTTTTGAAAATTTTACCACCTTGATTTATCTTTTTTTTTTTTCAATTACTACTTCTACAGTTACAGTCCCCAAACTTGTACATTCTCTTCTTCCTTCGTGTTGGCTTCTACATTTGGCCATGACATTAGATGTATAACTATTAAGTGTTCACTTAACATACAGGGAAATTCCTGAAGTTTTTGCAGGACACCACTGTAAATTAGTTTATAAAAAATTATGAAAGGCATTGTCATTTAAGTAGTATTGGAAGCCTCAAAAACCACCTAGTCAAGTAGGCTGGTAAGGAAGAATCTGAGAAAAAGCTGGTCTTGTAACAAAGACTGCATTTCTTGTCTTGAATCAATTCCAGCAGTATCATCATGTAGTTTTCAGAATCACCTCAAACAGAAAGCAGGAAGAAATACAAAGCAAGGGCTGACTGTCTGAAGCATGTGACAAAGAATAAGAAATTAATTCTGCATAGTACCTCAGAGGTTATAAAGAGTAACTGATGCGGTAGGAGGAGAAGAGCAGTATGCAGTTGAAATAGCGTGTGACTATTTGTGCTCTGAAGTGGAAAGGGAAGGCAGTACAGCTTATCAGAGAAAATAAGGTGTATCAGAATGAGGTTAACAATACCCAGCACACAAAGTGGACTCTCCATGTTACCTATCAAAAACCACTAGGTGCAAGACCATCAACACAGACACAGGCAGGATGTAGACATGTAACTTCACACAGAGAAATTCCTAATGCCACTGTGAGCCCACAGGTTTTTGGGCTGGGCAACTGTACCACTCCTCCAAAAATCAAGCAAGAATCTTTCTTAACAGGAAAAAAAAAAAAAAGAAAGAAAAAAAAGGTTGGAGAGAAGGAAATGGTTAACAATGGGGTTTGAGTTGATATATACTAGGTGTACTTCAAATCTGTGCACTCCATGCACTCCATTATCACTCTGTGGGTATGTATTTGAAAACACAATTTTATCAGTGTCAGATTCAGGCAGAACTCCAGTGCCTAAGACATTGAGACCTTGTGCTTAAGAGTCATATAGGACCATATGGGAAACATCTAAAATGAAAGAGGAACTGAATTCAGTATATCAGTAAGCCCAGAGCCAGTATTTCAGTATTTGACCATGCTCATCCCCCCAAGCAAACAGTCCAGACTGACTCAACACTATGTGGTTCATTACTGTCAACATTATTTACTAAAAGAAGGGCAATGATCTCTCCTTCCAAAATGAACAGTAAAAGAAGTGTAAAGAGAGACAGGAAATCTGTAAAATAAGTTTATGCCAAATAGAAGTACATGGAAATTTCTCTGTCTACTATTTTTATAAACCTTATTTACATTACAGTAATTTGGTATCACTTCAGTTTAACCAAGAATCATACTACATAAAATCAAAAGCAAAGCACCCTAATTCTGGGATAGCAGAGCTTTCCAATCATTGGCATCTCTTAGATGATCAAAAAAAAAAAAATAAAATAATGAATTCTTAAAACTAATCCAAAATCATAATGATTATGAAGAACTACAAGTTCATATTATGAACATTACAACTGATGTATCAGTCTTTGAAATACGATTCAGTTGAAAAAAATGGTTTTCAATGCATACTTATCCAAGAATTCCAGTCATTTCAGTTTACAACAGTTTATATGCAAAAGCATAGGCAGGGGGTGTTTCAAACAAATTTTGTATATTTGTCCCACAAATTTAACCTAGGATTTGAAGGCTGATTGTGCATACACTGCCATGAGAACTCATAACACTTTACCAACTAGTAGGAGTTGCTGCTATCTTCAAAGAATTTACTATCCACAGACTTAAACCTAGAGTGACACTGAGCACATGCAGAGAGCTATTTAGTACTGTTTCATAGGAACAGGTTCTCCAAAATACATGCTGCGCAACCCTTTCTAGGTTATGGTTCACACTGACAGTCACAGTCCACATTAGTAGCTTTATTAAAACATGTGTCTTGCATTCAATAAAACACGCTTGTTGTCCTTTCCTTAGAACAGCACAGGAAGAACGAGCTAAACGCAAACACCTAATGATTTGCTTAGAAAGGGATATAGTTTGTATAAAACAAATTAGAAAAAAAATTTGTATGTATTTTTATACAGGTCCTTCCTGTTAATTCCACTGCAGGTTTTGTATTTGGTGGGGTTTAAGGCTTTGCTTCCTGTTAGTTTGCTGCTGACACATAGTGGTTAGACTTTTTCTATTCACATACTACCACCATCAAGAATTTGTCCCACAAAACATCTTTTATATGCATCCTTCAGCTGCATTTAATTAGATCTGTGAAAGAAATTCAAAGTCTCAGTAAATGACTGAATTTGCATGTGGTAAATAAAAATGAATCTGTTATCTGAGCAAACTGATATGGCATTCAAAAGGAAAGTATATATCAACAATATCACTTTTCACAGCCACTTAGGAAGAATATGCTTCTGATGAGCTTGCTTTGGGTAAACACAGTAATACAGTGTATTTAATCACACACTACTTCTGAAATACTGCTATAGGGCAGGATTTTCACTACAAGAGTCATGTTTTTGAAGGAAACTTACAGGAAACAATTGTGAAAAATTAGCCATTTCACCATAATGCTGAATTAGAGCTGTTGCCTGCTGAGCTCTTTTGAAAACCTGATCCACATCCTACGGTACAACCTTTTTTTCCATATAAGCTTTCACTTGTATGCTTAAGCTTACTATAGCACGTAAGTAAAAGGAGTAGGAATTAGATTTCATCTTCACAAAGCTTTACTTCTAAGGGTAAGTGCATATAATCCTACTATAAAACACATTCAAACAATGTTAATTTTTTTAAAATACCGATAATTTATTCCATTGTTAAGTACAAGAGTGATTTGAGACAAATAGTATGGCTTATTAAAAATACAGGAGACAATTTCATTAAGGCTGATATTTGTATTCATGACAACTTATGAAATATTAAAGGCTATACACCAGTTTTGAAACTCTTCTCAGATCCACAGCAGAAGCTCCTTGCTCAGTCCTGTGCTACCCAGGAAAATGTATTATTGCTTTTTATCCCTGCCTAAATTTCCCCTGCAAAACAAGGGTGGAGTCAAAAACTCAGTACCAGGTCAGTTGGCAGTCCAGACTGCCTTGTTTAGAATGACTAGACAGAAATTTCAGGCCACACACTAGACCACTGCACTGGGAGGTACATAAGCAACTTCTTAGCAAGACCCATCTCTGATCCCAAGTCCATCAAATTGCTAAAAGCTGAGAGAGGAATTGGGTAAGTCTCACCATGCTTGTAGCCACGCTTCTGTGAGCTCTTTATCTTTTGGAGTGTGATTTGTTTGCTTGTTTCTTTTAAATTCAAGCTGCTTTTATTTAAATTCAGGAGCACAATTCTGTAGCCCAGCTAGACTTGTATCTGTGGGGAAATTAAACCCAACAGAAACACAAATGTAAGTTCGGAGCAGAAGGCTGAGTTAGGATAAACACAATGACAAGCACAAGCTAGGACCACAAGCATGAGCAGCTACACCAGAATAAGCTACTCCAAGTCACTGAAGAAACAGTTGATTATGATGATGGAAGAATTTCACACAGCAGCTGCCCACAGTCAGAAACATGGTTGTCTTGTTTTTCTTGCTGTCTTGTGACATACAGTAGTACACAGTTTAACAGCATTTGTGACTTCAAACATGGCAAAATACAACATGCCTGTCATCAAGACACGTAGCTTTGGCAGTGCAGATGCAGAATGAGGGTGAATGTTTGTGCTGGAGGCAGCAGTTGCTGTAGGCAAGACAGCTAGACTGTATGCCTCACATCAAAGCTTTGTTTATGAAATGTCTCCAGAAATAAGTTTGCCCACTAGTTTATGACAACCTGGAATGAGGATCAATTTGGTGAAAGAAGTTCCTCCTTTAATTGTATCTCTTCTCACCAGTGTTCAGAACATCAACATTTCCTGCCATCTTTGAAACTTCAACCTTGCCTGCAAATGCTTGAACATGGCTGTGACCCGATACCAGCAGACATGTCAAAGAAAGTGTCAGGGCTGGGCATGGTAAAGGAGCACAGCAGTAAGCCCAAGAGGCTAAACTGTGAGGGGAAGAGAGTGAAGAGCAGTGTGGTTGCTGGTCAGTGTTGGAGACTATGTTGAGTTACATCTGATTCCACATCATAGTCCTAGGTTTTTAGATCATGCTTTTGTAGAAGCCTTTCTTAGTGCGAAGCACAACTAACTTCAGAGAATTAAAGGGGACTTCTTAAATTTTACTTTCCATTTCAGTCAGAACAGACATGCTGATGGCAGACTCTTTGAAGCCACCAAATTTCAAGAGGAGACTGAGAAGCTAAATTTCTAAACAAGTACTTTTCTTCCTACAGATCAGAGGCTGACTTTTAAGGAATTCACAACTCTGTGTCAGTCAGGACAAAAAAGAAACGTAATGTTGCTACACATGAAAAAAATATCTTAAACAGTCTGTTCCTCCTCAGCCTTTCTCAAAGACACTGCAAAAGAATGGTATAAACTCCTAACTGAGTGACAATGAGAACTTGTTAATTTAGGTACTGCACTTTAGTGTATTATCAGACATGGTAGGCTTTAAAATTACTTTGTTTTGCATGCTACCTTACAAACAATTTTTCTCATTAAAGTGGACCAGGTGAAGAATTTCAAATACAAAATTGCTGTATGTTAACTTAATAGTCATGAAGACAATCAACTAAGCAAATCCTTCATTTATTTTACGTCACACATATTCAAGCACTACTAATACCAGTTATCAAAGCTTCCTTTAGATTTGTTACGATTAGGACTTTGAAGTCATGAATCTCAATCCTTAAGTAAAAATCTCAAAAGAGTATATTATAGTGAATCTCTGATGAAGTTATGAATATACGCAATTCACTCATACATATGTAACAGGGAAAAAGGATGTGCAGCTCTGTAACATTCTACCCTAGCCAAGGCAACCGTTTCACTGACTTCTTAACTGTCACTGGGGCGGGGGAGGAAGAATACAGCTTAATTTTTCCTTTCAGAAATATTACAGCTGTAACAGTTTATAAAAGTTTTTAGATTATGTTACCTGAAAGGGCCTGATAATGAACATGGTTGCCTGTAAGGCACAAATTAGGTTTGCAAAGTACTATAAAGTGAGTATTAAGCAATATAATTATAAAAATGTGATTTAAGTGATAGAAGTGACATTTGGTGGGAACTAAAGGGATTTTAAATTCATATGCATTGGACGTTAAGAGAAAAAGTGCTTGCTTGAAAAATACACTCAGTTAAAAAGAGGTGTTACTTTCTCTGAAGCCTGCAAGGCAGAGCAAGATCTATTCTCTGTGGGTCTCTAAGTAATAACTAAGGAGGAAAAGCATAAAATGGAGGCATATAAAGGATCAAATGGCCTCAAATTTTCTTTTCTAACCACTTCTACATTACTAAAAACTAGCAGAGACTCTCCAACAAACTTTCCAAACAAAACCAACACAATTTTAAAACCAAAAGCTGCTCACAGAATTTCTGGGCAATAGTAAGAATAAGCATGAAAGGACCAAAAAAAAAAAAAAAAGTTACTATTTCACAGCAGAAAGAAGTACAAATTAAGGGGATGAAATGCAAAGGATGAAAAAGAAACGCAATGAGAACTTTTGCCAAATTCTGAACACTTCACTGATGTCATAAACCATATGAAAGATAAGAACTATAAGCAAACCTGACTATAGATACAAAAGAGACTTGCTAAGATACCAAGGATGGTTATAAAAGTATAGCACAAGTCTAAGTGAGTACCATGAAAACCAGGTAAAAACCAAGCACATTAATTAAAACTAGACGAGAAAAAAAAACAAACCATGAACCATGACACTGGTCTGCAATCCAGAGGAAAATTAGTAATAAATAAAATTAGGAATAAGTAAAACCTCAAAAATTTAATTTCATAGTTGACCTTTTCAGTGGAATAATGTGGGCAACACAACCAGCATCAACAAACAAGTCAGTGCTTACATTAGATTATAGGCCACCTCAAAAAGTACTCTACAGCAGTTAAAATAGTGTCCTTTCTTATGCAAAAAAAAAAAAAAAAGCAAACCCATAAACATATAGGTGTGAATAGGTGGAGAAGGTCTACTGACAGGAACTGCAAGAGGGAAAAAAGTCTTCTTAAGAGAAGCTGAATAAACTGAGGTTATAAGTTTTAGAGAAAAGAAGGCCAAAGGGAAACCTAGTTAATAGTCTCCAAAAATCACAAGAGGAAGGAAATAACTTATGCTCCATGTCCACAGAGGGCAAGAAAAGAAATAATAACTGCAGCAATACAGATTCAAACTATACAGGGACAAAACTTCACAAGCTCTCCAATGGTAATAAGTTAAGTTCACATGTTAAAACAGACCCACTGAGAATTCTGCAGACTCTCCTGTACATGCTATAATACCATGCCTAAATGCAGCTGATTTCACTTTCAAAGGGGAGTTACAGTGGCATCATGAGGATCTTTCTATCCCTACTTCTCCAACTGTGCTACTATATACATGTAATTAACATCAAATGCCAATGCTGGTGTTCAGCTGATCTTATTCTTAAATGTAATGATTTCAAGTAACGGAACTACACTGAAGGAATATCCTCGATACGGACATGATGATGTTTCCAGTGTTCTCACACAGGTACTTAATAACACATGATTTTCCTATGAATGTTCATTCCTGGTGCTGTACCTGCTGCATTTATACATATTACTAGCTTAGAGTTTTAATTAGCAGTTTGTGGACTTCAGAAAATGCAGGAATTCCCAAGAAAAATCAGTTTGTATCACCTACAGTTGCAGTATTCCACTTCAATCCAGGTAACATTTTATTGCAATAATCAAAAATATGATCAATCTTATATCTTGATGAAGATAATCACCTACTCTTTCTATAAATAGACAGGAAATTTTATATTGATGTGTTACCCATTTTTCTGTGACTGAGAGCTGATGTAAAGCTCAAAAAGATGATGCAGTTTCGAAGATATGTTTTAAGGTGCAACTATGGTTTTAAACTCTGTAAGAGAAACACTTGCTATACTTGCTTCTCATACAAACCACTGTTCAGTCTTGGTTTTGGTATGCATCAGGCACTGCAGCCCTATATAATCCATTTAGTCTGACAACAATCTCCACTAAGCAGAACTATTCAAATCCTTCATTCATGCCTGAATTGTATCCAACCACTTTGTCATAGCAGATTTATATGTTCCCATGATCGTACTTAAGACAAGTAGCATTTCATTATCTCTGGGATGCATGCTCTTGAGACATGTAATTTAAACACTATCTTATCTCATTACAGTCCAGTTTTTGTATCATAAACATTTTTATTACACATCCATACTCAGTTTCTCTCAAACTCTCGAAATGGTTTTAATTCAGTGGGGATCTATTAAACCTTGCCAGTGTGAAAGGCAAGTGTTCAAATTCTAAAAATCCAACATTGCCATTTAGTAGCGAACAGTACTAATATTATAGAACAGATGCCAATTTATTATCTGTGGAAAACCATCAAGGTAATGGCAACTCATCAGTTTTTCTCATCCTTTTTACCATTTCACCTTGTTCATAAGCAGGTGCCATTGCCTCTCTCAATACTCCTGCACCTGAAAGATTGTAGCAATACTGATCCCCGTAATTCCCATAAGGTAAGAAAATGAATAAAAACAAAGGCAACAACCCTCTATCATCTCCACACTCAGAAACAGTCCCTTAGGACCAGGACTGAAGCATAACAGATACCCAGAAAGAGAAAAACAACGTTTTCATATTAGATACTCTACTTTTTTGTAGATAAATGACATTTAGTCTTTAATACAATCTGGATTATTTTTTTCCCTTTTCAACAGATCAACTGTATAAACAAATTATCTTTGGTGGAAAGATCAAATCATGAGAAATATTTTTAAGGTCTGGAAACCTGTAATTTTACAACTAAATATTTCACCATTTACTAGTGAAAAAGGTCATAAATACAGCTTATCAAATAACCCTTTTTAACCTATGAAAACCTGTACATAAAATACTTCATTAGCAAAAACTCTGGTAAGTTCCCCAGTGAAAAATTATCATTACCAATGCCTCCAAATAACATTAGCTTTTACAGCATAAACATGTAAATAAAACAGGGGTGAGTTTGCCTGTACCAGGACCCTAGTATGTGATACGAAGTTTCTTATTACTGTCACAAGTGAAGCTGGCCTGCAACATTCAATAAACTAGAATAAAAAGGAATAATGGGTAATAATGGGTTGTTTTTATTTTTTTTCTATTATTCCAATTTCAATTTACTTCTCCTTTCCCATCAATTAAAACAAAAATAGAACATAAGCTAATAATAAAAGAAAAACTACTTCTAATCTGTACTGTTAAGAGTACTAACAGGTTTTTCTAGAAAAATGGTTTTCAACCAATCTCAACATTTAAAAACCTGACTCTTCTAACTAATATGCCAACAGTCATATTTGGTAACATGGGTAGATTAGTTTTAAAAATGAATGCAATGGCAGCCAAAGGTACCTGTCAAGAAATGAACAGCAGAGCCATTATCTTGGCAAGTTTCTGTCTTGTTAGTGGACCTCAATACCAGTTCCCTCAAATATTTAATTACTTCCTTAACGAAAAGAGTTTACGGCAAACCTCTCGCTACCCCTACCCCCCATCCCCCAAAAAATTTTTAAACAAAAAACAACCCCACAACAACAACAGATTCTTATGCACTAAAACACAGGTATCCACATTCTACTGAAGGACACTTTTTTCCTTTACACTGCATTCAGTAACCTTTTCCTATTTACTGGTCATACAACGTAAAACTTAGCAAAAACATTTTATGGCTTATCTAGCATCATGGAAAAAAGTAAGAAAACCAATATACAGTTTTCTTATGAAGAAAATTAATATTTTTTCTACAGAAGAGCAGCAGCAATCATTTGGTTAAGTTATACCCAGCTTCCTCAAGCAATTAACTGCAGATAAGCCTAGACAGCAGTATTTAGCAATACCTAGAAGCCATAACCATAGGCTAAACCACTTCTCTACTTAACAAATACACCCAGACTAAGAAGCCTAACCCTCTCTCAAGCAGCATGTAGGACTTATACAGAAAGGCAGCCAGAGAAACTGCAGTAATTCTAACAGGCTTTTATAGATCTTTCACTGAGTCTTGAGATGCCTGTTATGTTACACAAGCTAGCCACCCATTAACATCTCTAAACATCTTAAAATCTTAATTTCAATAACAAGATTCCTTTTTCTCCCTAAGTCTGTAAAACTTCAGTTAAACATTTGTTCTCTATAATATCTGCATTGCATTATTTGTAACTTGTTTGCTATAATTTAGGATGTTAACTACATACATTCTAAAAGCCAGTACTTCTTCAGAGTGCTTGTTTTGGAGAGAAGGGGGACAAAATTGAAATAGAAGCCAGGAAACTGATGAAGAATTCTTGAAGTGTCACCACCAGAGACATAAATAACTTTCCACTCCTTCTAGTAGAGAAAAAAATTCTCCAAACATACCATTAGCCCCAGCAGGTGGGGGCGGGGGGAAGGAATTTCTAAAGCTACAGTCCCAGAATAATAGCAGAAGGTCATGCCGTACGTTAATTCTAGCTCAAGGTATAACAAGAAAACAAAGCAGAGAATTGTACAAAGAAAAGATTTCAGAACAAACCTTCTAAATACAGAAAAAATATCCAAGCAAATTAGAAACTGAAGCCCAGGAAATAAAACATGTATTTGAAATGGCAGCAGCAATTAGTATATCTAGAAATGCCACATCCCTTTAAAATAAATGACTTCCACTACTGTTTCCCTAAAAAAGTTGTGAGTTTTGCTTCAAGAAAGTAATGCACCTGTTTCTCATCTGTAACTTGGGCTAATACAATTAATTCACTATTAACACGAAGTACTCGCAACAAATGATTTTCAAGTGAAACAGAGGATAAATTTCTAATGCCAGATAACTTCTACTTTTTATTTGATGTGGAAAAAAAAAATTCAGTACAAATTTGGCACTAATTCACAAAGCTGTTGCTGAGATAGGCCCAGAGCCATCACCCTGCCAAGGCAAATGTGGACCACCACACTATTGTTACACAGCTGGTGAACCGCAGCCACTGATCACTACATCCACTTGCACAGTTCTTTTGCTGCACAAAGCAATAGTATGCATTTGAAAACAAAAAGCCCGTAATATCAAATCTTTCTTTTCTACTACTGTGACGCATAATCTTTAAGAACAGAAACATTAGCAGAAAGATCATACGCTGTGTTGGGTTCGTGTGGCAAGGTTTCAGTAGAGAGGGAGCTGCAGGCTTGTTCCCTGTTGGATATGTCCCGAAAAGAGTGCAGCCCATGGAGAGGACCCACGCTGGAGCAGGGGAAAAGAGTGAGGAGTAAGGAGTGGCAGAGAGAAACTGCTATGGACTGACCACAGAGCTGAAAGCTGCAATATTCAAAGAAAAAAATAGCCAGAGAAAATGTTATCCAAATTATATTGAGGAAATTGAAATTTGATATGGTAAAGTACAGTTTCAGATGTAAATGAGCACATGTTCAGTTAGACAGCATTAATTACTTTCATACACAGAACCAACAAAAGCTGTGACAGGCTGATCTCTGGCTGCATCTACTCATTGATTGAGATATGGAGTAAAAAGGCGTAAACTTAGTTTAATAAATGAATGACACTGAAGCACATAAAAAAAACTTACAAGCAAGTTACTTGAATAAAGAACCATATCTTGTAAATAGTTAAAAATTATTTGGTAAGTGGTAACGTTGATATTTGATACAGTAAGAATGTTTTTATTTGTGAACAAGCATTAGAAAAGTGCCATACCTACAGTATGTAATTACCACAAACAGCTTTATGAAATAAACAGAAGTAAGTTCCATTTTATTACTTCAAAACCAGTTGAAGTCACAAATTTTCCCAAGTGCCCCAATTAATTTCTGATCTAAACTACCGAACTGTGGCAGAGCTGGAAACTATACTGTACAGAATGTATTGGAGATTTGTGTAGCTTGATTTCAGAGAGCACTGCAAATAAACCTGTAATTGCCTCCTCACTGTCCTAAATAAGAGGGTGGTGGATGCAGAGATATTTGCATCTGTTTTCCTGTTAGTGATCACTAATTAGAGTATATAATTTTATCATAGTGCACAGAATTAGCAAAGTACAGAAGTGTGAATATTTGCAAAGAAGGAAGGTTTGAGAATAAGATTACCTTTTCAGAAAAAAAAAAAAAAAGGCAAAACCACCCTTCCCCAACTGTCACAAAGTATAAAATGAAACTTAAAAGCAATATTGACAAGGCTGTTTATATAACTATGATATCAAACTAAAATAATTTGAATTTTTGACACGTTAGACTTTAGATATAGTTGCTATCTCTGTTCAGTATATGCCAGAAATTCCCATTGAGCGGAACAAACAGTATTATTATTCAAAAACAATTGCCTGCAAAAAGTTTATTAGTAGCCTAAAAAGACCATGAATCCCATAACCTGTACTTTATTCATTAATATGAGTCTATAGTTGTTTTCCCCTAATATTTCTATAGTTAATAGCAAACCTACTGCTCGAAGAATGTACTGCAATTGTTAAATATGGTCCTGTGAACGAGGCTAGGAAAAGACACTGGCACATTTCCCCCTCCCCTTCCCCATTTTTGAAGTATCACTTCTTTATAAAGTGTATCTTAATAGACATCCTTTAAATGACAGAATCATAGAATCATAGAACGGTTTGGGTTGGAAGGGACCTTAAAGATCATCTAGTTCCAATCCCACTGCCATGGGGGATGCCATGTTTGAAGAATTATACACGCTTTTGATAAGCAGAAGCACTGAACCAGAGATACTGATTTACTAAAAATAAGTTTTGATCAAGAACTATGAAGCAGAAGTTATCCTACTAATGCTAGAGAATGTGAGATACCATCAACTTAGGCCTAGAAATCTGAAGTCAAACACAAAGGGCTTGGATAGGTGGTAGCTAATGAAAACAGTAAGAGATTTGTAAAATAATCAGATGAAGTAGTACTATGTACATTTGAATGATGACAGGCGGAAAAGGAGCAATATGAATGGCACAAGCTGCCAGTACAGAAAACCCTATTAATAAAAAAAGAAGACATGAAGCAAACAGCAACTACGGTCATGAGAAAAGCAGTGTTTCTAAGTGAGTGTCATGGTTTAAGCCCAGCCAGCAGCCAAGCACCCTGAGGCTGCTCGCTCACTCCTCGCCTGCAGTGGGATGGGGAGGAGAAAATATAACAAAAAGCTCATGGGTCGACACAAGGACAGGGAAGGATCACTCATCAATGATGGTCCTGGGCAAAAAACAGACTCAACTAGGGAAAAAAACAAAATCAATTTAATCTGTTACCAATCAAATCAAAACAAGGATAATGGGAAGTAAACCCAAATCTTAAAACACCTTCCCTCCACCTCTCCCTCCTTCCCAGCTCAACTCCACTCTTGAATTCTCTACCTCCAGACCCCCATCAGCACAGGGGGATGGGGAATGTGGGTTGGGGTTAGTTCATCACATGTTATCTCTGCTGTTCCTTCCTCCTCATGGGGAGGACTCCTCACTCTTCTGCTCCAGCGTGGGGTCCCTCCCATGGGAGACAGTCCTTCACGAACTTCTCCAGCCTGAGTCCTTCCCACATGCTGAAGTCCGTGAACTGCTCCAATGTGAGTCCTTTCCATGGGCTGCAGTCCTTCAGGCACAGACTGCTCCAGGATGGGCTTTCCCATGGAGTCATGGCCATCTTCAGGGGCACCCACCTGCTCCGACGTGGGCTCTCCATGGGCTGAAGGCAGGCATCTGCTCCACCGCTCACCTCCATGAGGTGGGGGGGCGCAGTCTGCCATCTTACCACGGGTTGCAGGGGCATCCCCTCCTCCAGCACACCTCCTCCCCCTCCTTCTTCACTGACCTTGCTGTCTGCCCAGGTGTTTCTCTCACTTTCCAATCTCCTCCCTCGTTGCAGGTTCCCCTTCTTAAATACATTATCCCAGAGGCACTACCACCATCGCTGAAGGGCTCGGCCTTGGCTAGTGGCAGGTCCAACTTAGAGCTGGGGAAGCTTCTAGCAGCTTCTCACAGGAGCCATCCCTGTAGCCCCTTCCACCACTACCAAAACCCCACCACACAAACCCAATACAGTGAGAGAGGAACAAAATAAAATGGATACGATGGTAAAAAAAAATGCATATAAACATTCTCCTACCATTCCTAATGAAGGTGATTAAGTTACACATTACAATTATTACAGTTAATAATCCATTTGTTTCACAAATACAGCATACAAATATTCTGATATCAGTATAAACTAGCTTTCATATTTTCCTTTCTAGAAGGTTCAAAAATCTAAGGTATGGGCTGTTAGAAGAGTCTCTAATCAAATCTATTGGTAAAACAAATTTTGTCAAGTTTATAATCATTCTATATACTCCTGTGTTTTGCAGCATCAGCACCACAAAAACAACAGCCTTGTAAGAGAAATGAATAGAAATAACTGAAACTACTGTGAATTTAGAAATTAACCAGAATCCTACCACACTGTTTTGGTAAGTCTGGCTAATCCTTACTACCAATTTTTCAGCATCCACTACATGATATATGTTCACTTCATGAAGTTAGAAGTGAAAACTCCAGTTACCATGGAATCAGCCTGACCTCATACAACTAAGGAAGCTTGCTTCGCATAAAAGTTTTGAAAATTTCAATAGAAGTGATTTGAGCCCTCTGCTTGCTTACGCCATCCTTCTAGCCAATGTCCAAAAGGTCCCTATATTTAATAGCCTCAGCATCTGTACTAATAAGGTATGTCAGACACACAAAGAAGTATTTTACACTTTTACACAAAATTTAATCTCTAATCTGGCAGTGATGCTAACCCTACACTCCCACACCCCTGCCTGCCATACTACTATGATACTGGGTTCATTGTCAATCTATAAGAAGAACTGAACAGAAAATATTAACAACTCACAAAAGTGCTATTTTTACAATACCACCACTGTTCAGTAAGTACTGATGACAAACTGTTTGCTTTTAGCTTCATCATTTTAGCACATCAAAGATTAACCGTAATATTTGACAATAACATAATCAATACAAAAAAGGTCAGAAATTTGAGTGCTTGGGGGAAAAAACCCACAGATAACCAACAGAACTGGTCTTCTAATTCAGAAATGCCATCTGATGAGACAAGTCACCATGCAAAAATTACATACTTCCAGTAGAATTAAAATGCCAGATTGCAGGAAGAATGGACAAGACTGGGAAAAATCACAAATTAGCACTTAAAAACTATCAGATTAATCATGTCTCATCTTTACCATTACTGTGTCAATTATATGTTGAACATGTCAACTTCAAAAAGCTTTGATTAGTTGTTTGCTCCTGGAAAGACTTCCAAAAGTTGGTTCTTTAGCTTTTCTGCAATATAGGTCAATCAAGAACAAGGTAAATGTAATCTACATAATTTGTGTATTAGTTTTCAAACACAAGAAAAGGTGACCCAAGAAGGTGGACGTGGGTAGAGGAAATGCCAATTAAAAAACAAAAAAAGCCTGATTTTCAGTCTTACTGTCATAAACATCAGAGGCCTAAATATTAAGCTTTCAAATAATCCTAGTTACTCTGTGGTACCCAATTCTATGTGGAGTTCCTAACGAAATCCCTCTGTGCTCCTCATTAGTTTTGGATGATGAGTACAAAGCATAGGAAAAATGTAATTTTGTAGCACTAGGACAAATGAGGAAAAGTAAACTACATAAACTTGGGCAACAAACTTGTCTTCCCCTTCAAGAGAGGGGTACTGAAAACTGAAAGAGCTACCCAGTTCAGATGGTATGTTCGTTCTCACCTGAAAGCAGACCTCTTCTGACAGCTACAGATTAACGACTGTCAGTTTGCTGGTTGGTATGCCACTGCTAGAGCTGTTGTGATGGAAACTTAAAAAAAAAAAAAAAATCAGCTGCTGTGTATGGCTTAATTTTCACTCAAATCCATAATGACAATTATTTATGCTCCCAAAGGCTACCCACCTTGAAGTGTTCTAAGTTTTCAGAGCTGTTGCCAAGAACTGCTGGATCCTGTAATAATACAAATACTCCCACTACCATTCTACTCTGACAATTTACAAATGTATGGGCAACCATCAAGGACATCATTTTCCCAGGTCTGCTGCATGGTGGGGCTTCTACATGCAGTAAAAGAATGTGTGCATCACATTACCCCTCCATCTGTAGGCACTGTTCACATGTAAGATCAGTGCAAGCACAGATTTAGTTATACTGTTTCTGTCCCCTTCCAACCCATGCACTTCTGGTGGAAGCTGCAAAGGATGTAAATAGTGTCACACAACTTCAAAAAAAAGCAAAGGTACAGCCTTAATGTGCTTCAAAACAATGAATTTATAAAATGTATCAGCAAGCACTCTTTGACCATCTTTTTCTTCAAAGCAACAAAGACAGAAGTCTTCCCCCAATATGGGGCAAGGTTGATTAAGTTGCCTGTACAGCAGCTACCAAATTGCTTACAGACAGCGTGGCTTTAAAAAAAAACAGAAAAAAACCAAGCCCTGTTTAGTTTAATATGCCATAAAACATGAGCTGAACCATTGCAATTTATGAGGCTTTAAAAGTCCCATTACCAGGGATTTTCACCCTAAGAGTAGGGCAGGGACCAGTACAGCCCTCCCCTTCCATGGTAAACACTGAGATGTTTCTACCTCTGCAGATGCCTGTTCCTAGAACATACCACAACAGAGAAGGAACTTAAGTCATTCCAGGTGATTAATGTGAGCTCCCTGAACACATCTACCCAGTTTATGGCCTGAAAGGATGCTAGAAGTCCAAAATAGCACTGATATGATGATCTAACCAGCTATTCAAGTACCAAGTGCAAGTAACAAATAAGGAATATGGATTAAAACATCGGCAGAATGCATATATAGCTAAGAAAAAAAAATTATGTAGAAGTAACACATTGCAAAGCTGGAAGATAACTTTTCTCTCCTTCTCATCCTTCCTCCTCCCAGGAAGGTGAGAATGAACTCTGTGACTGAGCCCTCCCAATTTCTGCAGTCTCACTTACATCCACAGTACAAAGCAGGCATACTGCAGATACTTAAGAGTGGAGCCATGACTACTACCTAATTACTTTTAGCCCTGCATCTGGGTAAGTCAGATCACCAAAATTCATATTAACCTAAAGAAAACTTCCATTTCTTTCACCACCTCCAGTATGTTTTATGGCAAAAAATTCTATTAGTTCTCATAGGAACTAGGTAACTATGAAACTGTTTAAACTATTTTGAGGCTGAGATGTTCCACAACTGGTTTTGACCTAAAGAGGATCCTTTAGGCTAGAGAAATATCTCTGGATTCAAATTTCAAGAAGCTTTAATACTGTAATCATCACTTCTAAAAAAAAATTCTATGGAGATTTACTAGAAGCAGACTGTATTGATATTGTTCCACTCTGTGCACATTAATATGAAAAGTTGCTTCATTTCCAGGTTTAATGGGAAGACAGTACAATTTCCCTGTAGCCTGGAATTTCTTAGGTAATTATTATAGTTATTATCATAGAATACTAATAGAAAAGCAATGTATTTCTAATGTGCTTTAGTTACTATACAGGCAGCACGAAGGTGTGGGAGCACCGTTCTGAATCACCTTCCGACAGTTTTGTTCACTGAACTGTACAAAAAGTTTTCTCCAAAGATTAAACTCAATTTTAGAATGAATTTCTTTCATCAGTATTCACTATTTTTATTCGCTTTTATCGAAAATATAGGAAATAAAATTTCACTGGCATTTGTACAAAGAACTAGTTTCTAAGACTTAGCTTCATCTAATGAAGATTAAAGACATTACACAGGACACCAATATTGTCCAAGGTTTCAGAATAATAAAAAAATACTTAAAAAAATTCTGAAAGCTATGCTTTCTTGTAGTTTATTTTAAGAGAAAGAGGAAAGAATTTGAGAAAACACATTTCTAAGAGTTTTTCACCAGTGGACTCCCTTCTCAAGTACAATCTCCCACACTCAAGTAAAAACTCTTACTTATATTTCAGTAACACCACATGGTTTGTCAGACAGAGCAAATACGAAAAGAACCATAGAGAATAGCAAGACAAACCTAGTATCAGGTAAGAATAGAAGTGCAAAAAGTTAAGAGTTGCAGAGTAACCCCCTGAAATTTCCAAGAGCACAAAACTGAGACAATAAAAGCTACAACCTAGAGGAAAACATATCAAGTGTTTCTGACTATTATACATAATTTATCTTTGCTGGAAATCAGAAGTTTATATCAAAAGTGAATGCACACACTTGAAATAAAAATTAAGAACTCTGTTCTCTATTAATAAAGACACTGAAAAAAATATCTCCATAATTTACAGAAGACCAGAAAACACACAGGCAATCCCACTCACCTGTCTTCACTAAAACGTCGACCAACCAAAATTTTGTATTTGTCTGGAGGAAGACAAGCTGCTAGCAAAGGTACCGTCCTTAACACTCGACTTTCCTATAAAAAAGAAAAGTTACTTTTGAATAAGATCACGGAGGGCTTCTATGAATTGTTAATGCTTCCATTTACTTTCAAGTTCTTTTGACTACAGACACAGAAAAAATCTTACCAGATAACAGAAAAAAAGATCTACCAGAAAAAAATACCCAATTTTGATGCATTCAAATCATATTGTTTTGACTGACAGTACTGAATTTAGTCTTACCTAACTTATGATTATCAGCATAAATTTGAAGTAGGCTATCAGTATCAAAAACAACAACAAATCTTCACAGAATAATAAACAGCGGGCAAAAAACAGCATTGGCATTAATGTAATAGGTTGGTGAGCTAGTACTGGAAAATGAGGGGAGGGCTTGATTTCCACAAACAGGTGCTGGTTTTGTTTCCACAAAAATAAAAGCACTGGGTGTATCAGAGCAGACGGTGTGAAATACAAACATCTCCACTCTGCTGTCACTTCACAGGAACCAGGACAATGGCACCAACACTGCCATGAATACTCCATCTTGTGCCATTCAGGCTGTGCTGACCAGGCATCTGCCTACATCTCTGTGCCACAGATGAGGAAGGCAACTGCCATGCCTGGGTGGGGAGCAGGAGCTCTTCAGATCTCAAAAAGCATTAGAGAGCTATGTTGCAGCAGGGCTTCAGAAAGTGGAGGAAGAGGGAAGTACTGCTGGCTGAAGCAATCCATCTGCTTATCAAATTGAGCAATTTGTTTCTGTCCTTTAATTAACACAGCTGGGAGCACACTAGTTTTTGTCTAGACAAGAAGTATTGCAAACTGAGCTTTAATATTTAGGATGTCAATTTTTGTTTTCCCATCAAGGAAGAGAGAGCATAGATTTATCTTGTATTTAATGAAGACAGTAAGCCAACACCTAAAACTGAATGAAAGTTTCAGTTTATTTATTTATTACAAGAGGAACAAAGGAAGGTTATTAGCTGAATCCAGCACGAGGCAAGACACTAGAGGTCAGGTGAGGATTACGAAACCCCTAAACCCAGCAAGAAATGAGTTCTTACAATATTCTCAGCCTGAATGTGTCATGATTCGAACAATGAAAATCCGAAGATCAGTCCCTAAACCACAGGATTAATTAATGAAAACCCAGGGAGGCATTGGTCTGTCTTTTAATTTATGAGCCAATTATCAACAATTCTGTATTTGTGAACATGTAAGGCCTCAATAAGCTCTCTCAGTTCTCTCTGGGCGGCTGTTACCTTCCACAAGTATCAATGTGCAGCTGCCTGTGCCTCTCACATTTTCTTGCTACCAAAACGCTGTTAAATTCATTCTGTGAAGACTTTTATCACTGTTGCCTAAAACCTTTATTAATTTTGCTTTTTCTGATCCATATCTACTGATCCTCTACAAATAAAACATCATGGAGTTGAAGGAATAAGTTGTCCTGCTACACCCACCACCACTTTGCACAGCAGCAGCAGCATGATGTCTCCTAGGGATAGATGAAGATCAAAGTACCTGGGGATTGAAGTGCTAGCAACGGAAGGGAGAAACATCCTTCAAACTACCATTGATTTCTTCTATCTCAGCAAACTGGAATAAACCAACAATGGTGGTACAGTATTGTTTGTCTTTATTTCATCATAATTAAATAACACTCCAAATTCACTAGTCAGAAGACTCCCTTCTTCATAAGAATGTAAGAAATGGCAATAAAGGAACTAGGAGAAAATCAGTTATTTGTCTCTGATAAGCAAAACAAAAGAACTATCATCAGTCAAGGGAAAGTCATTCAACTGTTCCCTCCAATGACAAATCATTACTTCAGAATTACCTTTCATATCAAATAAATACATTCTCTTACCAACAGAGAAAATGGAATTTTCCAATCTAAAAAACAATCCATGTTTACAGGAAGATAAAACATAAAATTCAAAGCTGAAAGGAATTGTTTGAGAACAGAATCTTAAGAACAGTTAAGTCAAACTAATACTAAAAAAGTTTTCATTTGTTTAGAATTTTCTTCATTAAAAACCATTTGTATTTAACTAGACTATATATAACCTATTATCATATCAATTATTTTCCATTTACTGGTTTGAAAATGAGTAGTTACTCTCTCCTTTGTTCTTCACAGTGTTCTAATAGTGATTTGTAACTCTCTGTTTATTCATTATTTGACCACTGAAGTACATCAATAGAAATCGGATTCGAGGACTTATGTAGTGGGTTGACCTTGGTTGGCCTCCAGGTGCCCACCAAAGTGCTCTACCACTCCCCCTCCTCAGCAGGACAGGGGGTAGATAATAAGATGAAAATGAACTTGTGGGTCAAGATAAAAGCAGTTTAATAAAGAAAAGCAAAGGCCATGTGCAGAAGCAAAGGAAAACAAAAAGATTTTATTCTCTACTTCCCATCAGCAGGGGACGTCCAGCCACTTTCTGGGAAGCAGGGCCTCAGCACATGTGGCATGCCTTAGTAACAAATGCCACCTCCTCACACAGCTTTTATTGCATCATGTGGTACAGAATATCCCTTTGGTCAGCTTGGGTCAGCTGTTCTTGCTATGTCCCCTCCCAATCTCTTCCCCACTCCCAGGCCACTGGCCTTTGGAGGGGATGTTTGGAGGGACAGCCCTGATGCTGCTCAGCAGTAATCAAAACACTGATGTGTCACTAACATTATTCTAGACACAAATACAAAGCACAGGACTATGAGGACTGCTATGGAGAAAGTTAACTCCATCCCAGCCAGACCCAATACAACTTACTTTCGCATTTGTTTTTTTTTTTCCTTTCTGGGAATTAGTGGTACTTTTGGTTAGCATAGCATTATCCATCTACAATGAACAGGACAGTTCTACCTAATCAAAATATTTATTAAAGCCAGCAGATATATATATTTCCTCCATTTTTTATTAGGAATTGTTAGGAAAATTAGCAGAATTTTTCCCCTTATATTTTATTCTTGCTATTCAATAAGGAACACAATACAGAAGTATTATAACAAGCAAGTCAAAGCTAATTACTGGCATTAGATCAATATATAAATTCATTAAATACACACATACTAAGTTTTCTTTTCAGATGCTTAACATTGAAAATTCTTACACTTACAGAAAGAAAGAAGGCAGGGAAGCAGAACAACCTAAACAGATACCCTCTGCTATGCTTTAAGGGTTCTGGCCTGAGTTACACCCATCACTCAGGTTTTGAAAAGTACAAAATGGCCTACAACTCTCCTGGAGATCACTCCAAGGATGATAAAAGGCAAAGGTAAGACAGAAGTGTACAGGGGTTTATACACCTACCTATGCCACTGACCTGACCTAAAGTTCATAACAGTAGGCATGAGAAGGGAAAAATGACAAAATTATTGTATTTACTTTTATATCTCTATCTATATGCAAAGAAAAAAAGAAATTAGTCTAGGGAAATAACTCCTTCACCTTTCCACTAGTCCTGATGCTGGGTTTGGCATACTGGGTTTCTATATACTTAATTTTTAAATTACTCTCATTATGAACAATGGTACACTAACACTATTCAGAAAACAAATATTTAGCCCTTGACATGGAATGCTGAATTCTCTTCAAATTCCTTCACAAATAAAAATCTAATTAATTCATAGACCTATTATGTAAAATGGAAGCTGGATGGTGGGATTCCTCACCTGGGATCCGCTGTTCTGCAATAAGTGATTCCTATCCCTTTCACAGTACCTGATACCTATCTGTCAGCATGGCCTCTGGATAGTAAGTATATGGAGACGTAGTTACATTAATCAGAGCACAGGAAATGTTGCTTCTGACTTCCTGCATGACTATCTCACCTGAATACAAGTCTCAATTAGCATCATTTGACCATAGTTGGTGGCTTACTTCATTGCATTGCGGACTTCCAAAGCCAATAAATAATGAAGCACGTGGAGGATGACAGTTGGCACTGATGTGCAGTAGGGGAAAGACATTCACTGTCTGTTAGTTTAATGAGATACTTTTGAAACGGACTCTTAGAGTGTGTCTGTAATGAAATGGCAGACTGAAGGATCAGATACAATCCAGAAGGCTTATCTGCCTGATTCACTGCATTTTGAGTATGAGCAGCTACAGCAAAGGGAACCTATCTTTTGTCAGGTATGCCTGTGCTGTTCTGGAGTGAAAAGCATCACCTGTAATGATCTAAGACAAATGCTTTCAAAGATCATTGTAAGATATTCTTAGCTTCCCACCATTTGTTAGGCTTTATCTCTGATAAGCCAAGTGCCCTTGTACATCAGATAGTTAAATTTTTCTTCTCAGATGGATTGTCTTCAGATACAGTGGTCTTCCAATACCACTTTATCACGTGAATTATCATTATGTAACATATACTAATGGAAGAGTTGCATCCCATTGCAACAGACAACTGTTGTGAAGGCTGATCAGTAAAAAGTGTAGATAGCCTTTCAGAAGGACACAGAAATGGTGTATGAAATCTAAAAAGAATCTGCAAACTTTTTCTAATACCTTCCACCAGGTATAAGAAAATCGACACAATTCAAATGCCAATTCAAAGTTCTCTGGCACATTTTTAAACTTCTTTTTTCCAGCAAGTGACTTAAGCATTGTGGCAGTACACAACCACCCCACCCCCTGCCCCTCAACAGGAAACAAAACTTCTCCGGGTAGGGAGGAGAGGAAAAAAACCCCAAAGCCTAGAGGCCGCAGGTTGAAAATTGAACTGACCAACTGAGATATGCCAGGTACACCAATGGGGATTAAAATGACTGCAGATCAGATTTGACAAGGGTATAAACGGGGTCCCACCGGAGGACATTTTGGGAATCAGTCCTCCTTGAAGCAGCGGCTCTGCAGCTGGGGACTCCCCCTTGGGTTGGGACACTGCCCGAGGTAACTTCTGCAGGTTGAGAGCCCTCATCTTTTAGGTGAGTGATACGCGCATTTTGAGTCATCGTTTTAAATCTTAAGAATTCTTAAGTCAGCCATGTATACTAATTCCCCTTACATCATTGAGCCTGTGGTTTACAAATGCTACCGGAGTTCTAACTTTTTACTGAAGAATAAATCTGAGCTCAACCCCTGTTGGATTTGATTGTGCATGCCTCAGTAACAAGCATATACTTAAGTACTTTGTAACAAGAAGTAACACAAAACAGTAACCTTATTATAAGTAGCCAATTAAAAATCACAGCTTTCCCATTTAGAGACCAACTATGTCATGGCTTCTGTTTTGTTTCTCTATGAGAGAACACTTTTCTCTAACTTTCTCTTTTACATTCTGCTTAAGTTCCCTCAGGCAAAGACTCTGCATGCTGATTGAGCTACTGTATAATGCTAAGTAAACAGCTGGACCAGAAGACTACAGGTTTTTGAACTCCACAATCCAGTTCGTAGACCCACCATCTATCCAGACCTGAGTAACTCCAGTTCAACTTCTAAAACCCTTATGATCCACCACCATACTCCGCTGTTAAGAGACAAGAAAACATCAACATAAATTCTCCTACTAGGTAAACCAAAACATACTATTCTGAAGCTAAACTGTAGTTTTTTGGAACGCTAACATCAATAAAAGACCACTGTTATAATCGAAACACATTCCTCCCTGGATCAACTCTGAGCACCTCTGTGAGACACCATGTCAAGATTAATTCTTGCAATTTGTACCAAGGCAAGTAGACTTCAGATTCTAGCATGACTATTCAGACAAGAAAAGATGTCTTGCGTGCATGGAAGTTGCAGAAATAAGGTGTGGTTTGAGAAGATAAAAGAATTTAGAAGAAGTGAACAAAAGATACAATAACTCAGGTGAAGTGGCACTTCAATCACCAAGTTTAAAAGGAAAAATCAATTATAATATGATGTTAACAGCATAGCTGTTTCCTCCTGCCTACCATTTCCTGCATTAATTCTCTAGCCAAATTCCAACAATTACCACAGCCTTACTCACCTCTGCTGGATGCTGAATTATATACAAGCAGGTGGAGACCTTCAGCGGATGTATTGGCAGGAATGGACATAAACACACCTTCTGAGGACGGCTACATGACAGAAGGGAGTGAGAGAAAAATAAAAGTAATCAGCTATTTATGAGAGAAGGCATAAATATGTTGCACAAATACATACTGTATTCTAAGAGGCACACAAAGAACTTCCCCTTAGGACACAGTGTATTAAACATGATGTAATTTTCTGTTTCTAAAAATAAAGAAGGAAGGTTTTCATTGAAATAGAGTTCTGAGAACAGTGTTCAGACCCTCCCTGTCGTCTGGTTAGGATTAAAGCACTCTAAATATCCTTTCATTGTCTTCAAGAGAAGCAACTTACTGTGGTACACTGAAGAAGGGATGAAATATTTCCATATTCACAGTCATTGCATTACTAGGTAGGTGTTTGAGAGAAAC
>JANXJC010000078.1:18265703-18279038 GCA_027564655.1 Leptodon cayanensis
AAAAAAAAGGGTAACTGAAGAAGAATCTGAGTGAAGTAAGATCACATTGGTCACAGGATGTTCAGACAAGCTCTACAGTACTTTTATGTCATAAACAACTCCGGGATATGTCAGGGCTGGCTTTTCTCAAAAGGAAATACTGTTCTGTTTCATAGTACCACATTCCAGATGAAATTCACCCATGCCAATCTCAGATGCAAGCCTCTGAAATTACAAGAAAAATCACAGAATTGGCTGCACTTAAACCAACTCTTACTTGCACATATGGACAACAGTCTGCAGCTCTCACCTAACCATCTTGTGTAACCATCACAGCATGAAAAGTAAAGTATGTATTTTTTTGTTTAGGTTTTTGCTTTGTGTTATGTTTATAAAAATCAATAGCAATTCTTGTAAAGGAACCATCGGTATTTTTAATATTCCTCATGATTAAATTGGGAAGGCTTGATCAATGTTGAAACATCTCTGGCTTCTCTTACAATACACTACCAACCCCAAGGCAAAGTTGCACTTGGTGTAATTACAGAAAAGCAGCAGATCAAAGGTACTAGAGTTGCTTTAATTAACAAGATTATTCTCTGCTGCAGTTCTCATTTCTGGTTGTGCTCCTACTAGCCTATAGTTGTCCATAGTCAAGAGGATGTGGCCAGACTGACATACCCTTTCTTTTTCTTTTTTAATTTTAATGCCAGCTGATCAAAATGGATGCTAACCAAGTCAGCCGAGCACAAAATAAGTGGTCTAAAAAGGTCACTACTCATTAATCTGATCACAATATAATAGGAAATGAATAAATGCCTTTGAAATTTAGCCCAGCAGAAAGAAGTAACATTCAAGTCACTAAAATTTTTAAATCATCAACAGTTCTGGCACCACTCATTACTGCTAATATAGGCCAAAGAGACAACAGCATGAGAAACTACTCTGCTTATAGTAACTGCTAAATGCAGAACAAAAATAAACTGAAGCCCACTGACCAATGTTTAGCTTCATATTTACAATTCTAACCAATAGAAGCCACAGAATTTAGTGTGTGAAATACAATCATTTAAAGCAACATTAATAAAAGTGTGTTAAGATTGTAAGAGGCACTGAACTTTAAAACTAATACTTGGTAATTTTTCCACTTACTTTAGCTTCTCTTCCTAAAATGTGGTACAGATTACATACACCTTAGTTCACCAATTTCAAACAAGTTACAACTTCATCTGTAGTAAATTCTACATTTATTTCACTATTAAGTATATAATTTCAAGAGTCCCTCCTAACATTCTTTAAAACTCCTTGAGAATCTTCTACTGAAAATAAATCAAGAACTCAAAAGACAGATGTGTCTATGAAGGAAAAAGGTAATTCTTGAATGCTAGAGACTTTCAGCTTGTGTACTCTTGCCTTCCACACCCCCAGCCCTATAAAAATTTCTTAGCCTCTTCAGAAGAGCTGACATATTACTGCATAAATCCCTCTGCTGCTCCAGTGGCAGGAAAATCTACATAACCACTTAGTGCTGGAATAAACTTCCACAGTTTGTGAAATAATTTTTTGCATTGCAAAAATAAGCATTTATTGTTAAATAATTCTGCATTAGGCTGTAAAACCTTTAAGGAATGTTTTCCCCTTGATTCACATGTGTTTAAATGTCAGACTCACAACAGTAATTTGTTCTGTGGTCTTGTGGCTAGTATTCTCTGCTGGCCAGTAAAGAACAGTCAACTCCAAGTCTGAGGGCAGACAGGCCAACAGAATCTCCTTACTCAAGC
This sequence comes from Leptodon cayanensis, assembly GCA_027564655.1. NCBI lineage: Eukaryota > Metazoa > Chordata > Aves > Accipitriformes > Accipitridae > Leptodon > Leptodon cayanensis. The sequence continues at coordinate 18,267,464 of JANXJC010000078.1, forward strand.
ACTTAACTCACCCTCTAGCTTTCTAAGGGTACTGCTTCAGATCTCTCTATGCAAATATACAGATATCCAAGCTGGCTATGAATGCATAAATCAAATATCAAAAAGAATACAGTCATGGCAACAGAGCTCTTCTTCATGCCACTCATGTTTGCTACAGGCTTGACAAAGCCCCAAAGCAGGGTCAGACACCTGATCTACACCAAGGTCTCTCTTACCTTCTCAGCTGCCTAGATACCTCTGCTTATAGAAACTGAAACACATTCACATCTCTACCCTTCTGTATTAAATTATATTTGGAATGATTTATATAAAAATCACTAAATGTCAGGAATAAACACTTTTTGTTCACAGTAAGGAGATGAGAAATCTTTGCCAACACTTCTAGTTATTTTTTGAAGAAATAGAACTTATAGGTGACAAGGCCTATAACAATTTTATCAGGCTCATCTGTGTTGAAACTAGCTTACAAAAGCCTCATCAATTCACCAGTTCAGGGAATTCTGTCCCCGCGTTTGGACAACACTTTTAAAAACCTATTTATGTAATTACCAGGCCAACACAAGGGTACAACAGAACTGCAAACGCACCATGCTTTTTGAAAAGTAATAAATGAAAAAAGTTACAAGAAATAAAATTCAGTTCCATAGGCCAAAAACCCATGAACAGATAAATAATTTCTGATTCCTTCAGCTACACTGCAACACACAGAACAATTTATCCACTTTGCTATTAACAGCAAGAGCTACAGACAACTCTTTTAAAAAAACATAATTCCTTTCCCCAGGGTTTCCCTGCTAGGCACTCCCCTCTTCCCAGCCTCAAACTGGTGTTGTGTCACTGACAAAGTCCCTCCACACAAATCCAAAGGCAGACCTAAGATTTAGTTTCTTCAACATAACCACTCTTCACAGATGCTCTTAGACATATCTGCAAAATACTGAATACTACCTACCAAAATATCTTCCTCAGCAAATGCTGATGCTGAAGATACTTTTGAGATACTGTCTTGTAAACTACAATACGTAGCATCTTCATAATGCAGCCTTTGACTGCCACCAAGAACTGGAAAGCCAGTTTCATGTTTACAAAAGATTACTATTTCTAAGAGGTTTTGTCTCATCTCAGAATTAAATTTTATTACCAGCTATTTGTGCTCTTCTGGCAGACCTCTAATTGCCATTGTCTCATTACTATCCTATAACTTCACCAAGACCAACTCCTCTGTTGAAGCCACTACTTCTTTCTGCCAGCTTTTGGTCAAATGGCCAGGAATGAGAGTATTACTATAACCTTATAACCAGTGGTTACATTATTATCTTCTGCAGCTCACAAGAAAGATATATACAATTAATTTTAATTTATTTTGAATGGGGATACTTTTGATTTAGTAGTATTAAGTCATCTCAGTGCTCTTTCACAGCAGTTTGAACTTATCCAAGTCAAGCTTCCACAGTTCCACCTTCTACTTCCAATCTGATAACCCCACCCACAGCAGGCAGAAAGCTGGTAAAAGTCTGTCCAGCAAAAAACTCACTCAGCAGAACAGCTAACTGGTTTGTTCAGTCTGGAGAAGAAAAGGCCAAGGGGTGACCTCCTTGCAGGCTACAACTTCTTCAAGGGGGGAGCGGCGAGGGAGGTGCTGATCTCCTCTCTCTGGTGACCAGCGATAGGACACAAGGAGATGGAATGAAGCTGCATCAGGGGAAGTTCAGAATTGGACATTGGGAAAAGGTTCTTCACTGAGAGGGTGGTAGGTCACTTGAACAGGCTCGCTGGCAAAGTGGTCACAGCACCAAGACTGTCAGAGTTCAAGGAACGTCTGGATGACGCTCTTAGTCATAAAGTTTAGTTTTAGGTAGTCCTGCGAGGAACAGGGAGTTGGACTCAATGATCCTTATCAGTACCTTCCAACTTGAGATATTCTACGATAATTAATCTACATTGGATTAGAACATTGCTCTCAGCAATGGTGGTCACAGAGCACGGTTCTCAGGCACCACTGGACTAACCACCACTTTGCTATCAGACTCTAAGACCCAGATGGAGCTTCAGAAGGAGGATACATCTCTGCAAGTCTCAGGCTGCAGGGAGTTCTTGGGGCCTATCACTGGGGCACATGGTCTCCTAGCCCACAGGAGGCGTGCAGTTGCCCACTAGCTGTTCTACAAAGTTAAAGGGCTGTGGGAGGAGGTCACCCTGCACAGTATCAAAGAGCATTAAGGAAGAGATCAGCTGGATCTCTTCTGAGACCCTGAACCTTCAGCTGCAGCAGAGGGGCATGAAGAACCTGTGCCCATGAAGCTGGTAAGGTAGAACTCTTATTATAATGAAGGCTAGAAGGTGGAGACCTCTTACTCCAGGAGGAAGGTTCCTGCCCCACCCAATGACTTGCAATTACACAATAGGTTCACTGTCTTCATAGCTGATGAGAAGCTGCGAGTGCTGTCCAATGGAGCATCTCTGGTGGTTTGGCATGACCCACTCAGGACCACTAGAAGGAAGCAGGAAGTGATAGTGGTAGAAGACACCCTGCTGCAGGGGATGGAGGCCCACCATGATCTGTCTTCTAGGGAAGTTTCCTGCTTGCTGGAGGCTCACATTTGGCAAGCCTTACAGTGATGGAAATAGAAGGGATATAGCAACCAAAAAAAGAGAGGTGAGGCGAGGACAGGCACATGAAGAAGGTGCCTGCAGAATAACCTAATGGGGAAGGTTCTTAAGCCTGTACTGGGGAATCTGCATACTCACATGCCTCTCTGCAATGCTTCTAGACTCAAGGTGGGAACAAACATCACCAGTGTTGAGCAGTGAGGAAGGATCACCTCCTGCAACCTGCTGGCAGGAGGAAAGAGAAGCCTGTGTGCAGTTAAAGGGCTACAACCTCACTGGGATCATGGAGACATGGTGGGATATCTTACATGATGGGCGGGTTGTGACAGAGGAACATGGGCTTTTTAGGACAGACAGCTTGGGAAGGCAAGGAAGTTGCCCTTTATGTGAGACACAAGCTGAAATGCCTGGAGGTCAGCCTTGGGACAGGTCAGGAGTCAATGAGAGGGTATGGGTCAAGATCAGCAGGCAGACCAACACAGGTGTTTTGCAGTGGATATGTGCTCTAGACTTCCTGATCAGGTAGAAGTAGATGAGGCTTTCCTCAAACAACTGTAAGAAGCCTTACGTTCACAGGCCTTCATCCTCACGGGCAGCTTTGACCATCCTGATATCTGCTGCAAGGACAATACAGCAGGGCTCAAGCAATCTAGATTTGAGTACATTGATAACAAATTCCTGGCACAGGTGAATGAGGAACCCACAAAGAAAGCTGCTCTTCTGAATGTTATACTTATGAATAACAGAGAGGCAGCCTTGGCATGACCATGAGATGGTGGAGTTCAGCATCCTAAAAAGAGAGAGCAGAGCAAAAAGTAGGACCATCGCCTTGCACTCCTGGAGAGCAGACTTCAATCTCTTCAGGGATCTGCTTTGAAGAGTCCCACAGGATGTGGCCATGAAGAGAAAAGCAGTCCAGGAGAGTTGGCTGATATTCAAGGATCACCTCCTCCAAACTCAGGAAAGGTCCACCCCAACAAGCAGGAAACCAGCAGAGACAGCAGGAAGCCTGCACTGATAAGCCAGGAGCTCCTGACTAACCTCTGACTCAAAAAAACCAAAGAAATGTACAAGAGCTGCAAGCAGGGACAGGTGACCCAGAAAGAATACAGATCTGCTGTCTGAGCATGTAGGGATGGCCAAGGCTGACCTGGAGTTTAATCTGGTAAGGGATGTGAAGGGCAACAAGAAAGGCTTCTACAAGTACATAAACAGCAAAAAAAAGGCGGCTAGGGAAAACATGAGCCCACTGCTGAATGGGACAGGGGAACTGGCGACACAGGGAAAAGGCTGAGGTGCTTAGTGTCTTCCTTGCCTCTGTCTTTACCACTAAAACCAGCCAATGGGAATCCCAGGCCCTTGAAATCAGACAGGAAAGTATGGAACAAGGAAGACTTACCTTTGGTCGAGGAGGACAAGGTTAGGGAGCACTTAAACAAACTGGATGTTCAAAAGCCCACAACGGCGCCTGATGGGTTGCATCCATGCAAGGGAGCTGGCTGATGCTACTCTGAGGACAATTTTGATTACTTGTGGATAGTGGGAGAGGTTGCTGAAGACTGAAAGAAAGCAAATGTCACTCCTGTCTGCAAGAAGGGCAAGAAGATCCAGGAAACTACATGTCAGTCAACCTCACATCATCCCTGGGAAGGTAATGGAGAAAATCCTCATGGAAACCATTTCCAAACACATGAAGGACAAGAAGGGGATTGGGAGTAGTCAGATGGATCTACAAAAGGGAAATCATGCTTGACCAACCTGATGGCATTCTACAGTGAGGTGACTAGCTTGGTGGATGAGGGCAGAGCAGTGGATGTTGTTTACCTCAGCTTTGGTAAGGCTTCTGACAGTGTCTCAGCCCCCCATGACACCCTCCTAGATAAAGTACCACTCAGATAAGCTGACAGTGAGGAAAACTGCTTGAACAGCCAGGTGCAGAGGGTTGTGACCAGTGGGACAAAGTCCAGTTGGAGAAAAGTTGCAAATAGAGTACTCCAGGCATTGATACTGGGGCTAATACTGTTTAACCTCTTCATTAGTCACCTGGATGCTGGGACAGAGTGCACCCTTAACAAGTTCACAGATGATACACCGGGAGGAGTGGTGAGTACATGGCTGTGCTGCCATCCAGAGGTGTGACCGATAAATGAACCCTTTCAAAAAAAGAAGGCTCAGGAAACAATGTAGGAAGTCACCACAGCTATCATAAAGAAAGCTGGACTTACTTCAACACAGAGAAGACTGGAGAGTGGCCTTTGCTTTAGATAAACTGCTCTATCAGCTAAGTAGATGAACTGTTTGTGTAAATGGACTCCCCTGAGATAATCGATAGAGAGTACCATCTTCCCAACCCAGCCAGACCAGCATGGAGAAAGTATTTATGTGGCTCTCAGCTCAGCATAGTATAAAAGCTGAACAAACACCAAATGAACTTTGAAGAGAGCAACGGGCTTGAGCTGGGTTCAATCCATGCGTTCCTTCCTGGCAACTTAGGATGCACTGTATAGTGATGGCTAGCATATAGAGACCAGTAATCACATTTCTATTGTGATCCAACATCCACTGTAGAATGCAATTGCCATATTGTGATTTTATTGTGATTTCAGTACACTGCTGTATCACTCTGCTAAATCAAAATTCATGTAACGTCAGATATGTTCAAATAAGTAAACCTGCTATTAAACTTTACAACTTTCCCTATGTGGAATATCTAGAAGAACCTCATGAGGGATTATGGGACTCTGACAACAGGGACCTTGACAGGCTGGAGAAATGGGCTGACAGGAATCTCATGAAGTTGCAACAAAGGGAAATGCAAAGTCCTGTATGTGGGGAAGAATAATCCCAAGTACCAGTACACGCTTTGAGACCAAATGGCTGGAAAAAAGGTCTGTAGAGAAAGACCTGGCGGACAACAAGCTAATCATCAGCCAGCAAAGTGTCCTCGCCCTTGCCACAAAGGTGGCCAAGAGTATCTGGCCTGCATTAAGAACACCACCTGGAGGTCAAGGGAGGTGATCCTTCCTCTCTACTCAGCACTGGTAAGGCCGCATCTGCAGTGTTGGGTCCAGTTCTGGGCTTCCCAGCACAAGACACACAGACATACTGGAATATGTCCAGCACATGGTAAAAGATGACTAAGGGACGAGCATCTTTCATAAGAGGAGAGGCTGACAGCTGGGACTCTTTAGTCTGGAAAAGAGAAGGATCAGAAGGATCTTATCCACGTGTACAAATACCTGATGGGAGGAAATGAAGATGGAGCCAGACTCTTCTCAGCAGCGCCGACTATCAGGGCAAGAGGCAATGGGTACAAGTAAAACACATGAAACTCCGTCTGAACCCCAAAAAACACTTTTTTACTGGTGAAACACTGGAAGAGGTTCACAGAGTGGTTGTGGAGTCTCCATCCTTGGGGATACTCAAAATCCAACTGGACATGGTCCTTAGCAACCTGCTCCAGCTGACCCTGCTTGAGCAGGGGTCTGGACTAGATGATCTCAGGAGGTCCCTGCCAACCTTGCCCATGCTGTGTGTCATGGTTTAACCCCCAGCCAGCAACTAAGCACCACACAGCCACTCACTCACTTCCCCCCCATCCAGTAGGATGGGGGAGAGAATTGGAAAAAAGGTAAAACTCGTGGGTTGAAATAAGAATAGTTTAATAGAACAGAAAAGAAGAAATTAATAATGATAATGATAACACTAATAAAATTACAATAGTATTACTATAAGGATAATAAAAGGGTTGGAATATACAAGTGACGCACTATGCAATTGCTTACCACCCGATGACCAACGCCCAGCTAGTCTCTGAGTGGTGATCCCCCCAGCCCCCCTCCCCCCAGTTTATATACTGGGTGTGACATCACATGGTATGGAATACCCCTTTGGCCAGTTTGGGTCAGCTGCCCTGGCTGTGTCCCCTCCCAACTTCTTGTGCCCCTCCAGACTTCTTGCTGGCTGGGTATGAGAAGCTGAAAAAAATCCCTGACTACAGTCTAAACATTACTTAGCAACAACTGAAAACATCAGTGTTATCAACATTCGAACTCAAAACATAGCACTATACTAGCTACTAGGAAAACAATTAACTCTATCCCAGCTGAAACCAGGACACTGTGATTCTGTGATGTAAGCAATAGTGACAAGACAGTGTGATCATACTACAGGCGCAGCTGAGAACTCTAACCCTACAGGACTCTGAGAGTGGTTATTGACAATTATGTCCTGATAGGAAGCAGGTAATCCTCTTCAGAGACCAAAAGAGAAAATGCCTGAAGTGGAAAAAACTACCCCAAAGTATGAGATGGTAATATTGCTCCTTTTCACCACCATTTGGAGAAGGACCTATATTACTAGTATCTTGTTATCCTGCTGCACCAACCACAAATAACAGAGATCCCCATAAACTAGATGATACTTACCCTCCTTCACAGTAGCGCCATACATACACACACTAATACCAAATGATGAGATACAGCAACGCCCCCCTGAAATCCTACAAGAGTCCTTCCAGTCACACCGTGAACCCACCTCTCTTGATGAAGGAACACAGAACATAATTACTGGCACAATCCGGCTTCTAGTTGCTGCCAAATTTAACATGCATGTGAATGGGTCTCATTTTGTTTCACCTGCTTAGCCTTTTCCTTTCTGTCTCCTGATGATGCACAAATTTAGCTCCTTCTAAACTCTGCAGGATCACCTTATTTATCCATGTAATTTTGACATGTACGTTCTCAGATACACTTGTAAACCCACTTTATGCATTTAACTATACTGAAAATCAGTAAATTCAGCAAAAATATTGCTCTGAATTAGGATTCTTTCAAAGTGCTCATAACATTTTAAAAAAAAATTGCCTTTGATACACCACTTAAGAACCTGGAATAATAAACTTCACTCCAGTGATGCCTGTCACCTAAATGTGTATTTTTTTTTCCTTTTTACAATGCAAACGTAACAGGAGATGCATGAAACTTTTAAAAATATATCCTACAGAACAGTAAGTCACCTCATACAAGTCATAACCATGAGGAAACATACAGTTTCAGTTTCACAAAAAGTTTATTTAAGCAGTGATAAGTAATCAATACTTTCAGGGAGTGAAAAATTGCAATAAACAGAGCAGTGAAAATAAATGTCTGGAGTTCATTTTTAACAACATCAAAGAAATCAAAGGCTATGGAGCTATTTTCTTGCAGCAGGCATTGCTAAAAGAATTAATGCATGCTTATATCACTGTCTCTGATAGTTAATTAAACTTTAAAATTTATGTTTACACTTAAATACCATACCAATGTGCTATAAAGCAACTGCATATATTTATTGTGTTGAAAACAGGCCACATTGCTGTTTCAGCCTTTGCATGACTTCACAGTAATATTAAAAAATAATAACAAATATGGGACACTTATGTAAGAACACTAAGTTTTTCCTCAAAACATGAAGCAGCACTATGCCATCACATAATTATCAATCTATCAACACTATCAAGAGCGCTCACACAGTACCCAGATTAAGTACAGTATCTGTAATACCTTAGATATACGCAAAGGGAGCATTTGTATTAAAGGATTAGAGTTACTTCTTCTCTTTCCCCCTTGCCCCCCTCTTGAAATACAAATACCATATAACAGCATATGTCATAGCAGAACCTGAGAAAACAACAGCAGTTGTTATCCTAACTTCATCCTAGCTTTACAACATAAATTAGCCCTGCAAACATAGAGGACTGTTTCCCGTGGGGATTTCTGATGGCCCACAAGAGACCTAGCAATACACGTAGATCATAAACAATACTCACAGTTAAAAATCTTAGTTTTTCCTGAAAACATGCCTCAGAAGTTCTCCTACTACAGTAAAACTCTGCACATGCACAGTCAAGATCTGCGATAACAAGTCATCATCCATTTATTGCTTTTGTACTACCAAAAGGCTTTTTCCCTAACAGCACACCAAGTATCTAGAAAAAGAGTGAATTCCGACCCATACAAGGACAAAATTTCGAAATGGTATATTGCTCTCAGCTTGTCACACCACAAAATCAAATTGTTGTCCTACATGGCTTCAATTGTGGGGCCTGCTCATTTTTTTTCCATGCTGACAGCAACTTGGAAACTATATTGAGCTTATTCTGCAATTTAAATGTCTTTAACTTCTGAAAGGAAGTTGAACATTGTCAGCTGAGAAAGACTAAGAAATGATCAAATAATGATTGGTGATTCAAATTTTATCACCACTGACCTTTTGGTTTTGGCAGACAACCAATTAAATTGTAGCCTTAAGAATAAAACTGCATAAAGTCAACTGCACATACTTCATTTGCCTCAGCCATTTGCCACCTCAAACACCAACTATGAGTAGGATCGTTTTCCACAATCTTTTTTTTTTAAACTAGTGCTTACACACACACAAGCTTTCAAAATGTAAAATTTAATTACATTATTTCATTCAAACTCTCCACCATAAGCTATTGCAAATGCTAGCATTTTCTCCATAACCAGCATAGGCAATATAAAGTCTCAAACACATAATACTTGGAAACATTCTGTTCCTTCAGGACACTCAAGTCATTCACATTATCCAAATGAAAACTAATCTACCTTACTCCCACATTTCTGTTTCACATCTTGACTGACTGAGTACTTGTTAGAAAGCTGTCAGTCGGACATCTTGCCATATCAAAAAAAAAAAAGCCAAAACCTTAAGTCAGTCCCCATGAGGAACCACCAGATGATGCTAAAGAGAACCCATTCTTCTGTGCTTTTGTACTGAATTCAGACCATCACCACTATAAACATTGATTCCAAATACTCTTAAATCACATTTATTAAGGTGCTTTACAGTAAAAATCTACACTATAGTTTAGAAAATTGAGGAATTCAGTTAAAGATACCTGTCCCCAACCATCATGATCATGACAATGTTCAGGGTAATAGTCAAGTTTCATAACATTCCCTCCCGCAATGTACCCTAAGTCACTGACTTACTTTTACTCCAAGTCATGCCACAGAATGCTGTGCTCAATGACAACCATAATGAGGAAGAGAATGGAGAGGATACACCGCAAAAATAGACTGAGTGCAGAATTCAGTCTTGCATCGTAACCTCCATCAAAACTTAGTTTCAAAAAAATTGCCACTTTCCTTGTTTCTTAAAAAGCAAGCAGCTCTGTGGTCTTTTTATCCTCCCTGGTTTCTCTGCCCCTACATTTCTTTCAGTGTCTGTCCTCATTGTACCCATGCTCTTCACAGCAAGTGTAATTCATTTAGAGCTCTTTAGGAAGCTGTTGTTTTAATACTATATGGTGATGAGGAGCTGAGTAAATACTTTCCATCACGTTTTACTATGAAAGAAAACAGGGAGATGGCTATTCTGGAAACCATTTTTGTTGGTGATTCAGCAGAGAATCTGTCCAAAATTGAACGAACCCGAGCAGAGGTTATGAAACACACTGACTAAATAAACAACAATAATCAGCAGCACCCTACAGGCATTTTGAAACAATTCAAAGTTAAATAGGTGAATAAGGAATGACAGTAGGTTAACTCTCATTCAACTGTTCCTTGGCACCTCAGGACTAGAAATAGCAAACATGAAACAACTTTAAAAAAATTAGAATTTGCAACAAATAAAACTGTTAATGTAAGCTGAAACTATAATTAAAAATATGGTTAGTGAACACTTACAAAAGCACATGATTTACATTAAAAGACTTGGCATGGCTTTTGCAAAAGGAAATCTTGCTTTTCAAAACTAATTTTAAGATCTCTGAAAGACTCAACAAACATGGGGATAAGGGTGCTGTAGTTTAAAAAAAAAAAAAATCAACTTTAGCTTTCCAAAAGACTTTTAACAAAGTCACTTACCAAAAGGTTACTAGGAAACTAAGCAGCCATAGCATGAGGAAGGGTCCTTTTAAGAATGAGCAGAAACACATTACCCAAAGTATAAATCTCTGGCTTGCTCACACCTTGAATACTATGTGCAAAAGAGGAAGGTAGAAGCTACAACAAAAATAAACAGAAAGGTAATTCTTCCCCTAGGATTTGTTGGCCTGAGGTGTCTTCTTGCCAGCCAGATGTTGCAGATAAAAGAACTTTACATGGGTTCAGGGGGGACTAGAGAAATTCACAGAAGGAAAAAAAAAAATTATCTACTGGGACATATTAAACAAACACAAACCAACATCTGGCTCAAGAAGTCCCCTGAGCTAAAACTCACTGGAGAAAAAAAGAGCAGCAAAAGGGAAGTGTCATGTACCTGCTCAGTTTTCACCTCTGGGAATCAACCATGGCCCGTGACTTTGTTTTTTTAATAGTTAACACAAATGTTATGAATTACGCGATTACATATTTTTTATGATGTCTTATTTACAGGAACCTCACCAAAAATAAGCTCGTGTGCTCTGATGCTTTAAAGAGACTACAGCTACACTGTTAGTAAAATGACATGCCTTTCTACTTGTTTAACTGATCAACAGAAACAGATGAAATCAATATAAGTACTGGAATTCTTTTTCTTTGGTGCTTTTGCACAAACTTTTCAGTTCAGGGATGTCCTGGTTTCAGCTGGGATAGCTGGTTTGGTGCTATGTTTTGAGTTCAGTATGCAAAGAAGGTTGATAACACTCATGTTTTCAGTTGTTGCTAAGTACTGTTTATTCTAAAGTCAAGGACTTTTCAGCTTCTCAAGCCCAGCCAGCAAGAAAGCTGGAGGCGCACAACAAGTTGGCACAAGACACTGCCAGGACAGCTGACCCAAACTGGCCAATGGGGTATTCCATACCATGGGACATCACATCTAGTATAGAAACTGAGGGGATTGGGGGCGGGGGGAATCACCGCTCGGGGACTAACTGGGTGTTGATCAGCAGGTGGTGTGCAATTGCACTGCACATCATTTGTACATTCCAATCCTTTTATCATTACTGTTGTCATTTTATTAGTGTTATCATTAT
>JANXJC010000078.1:18290556-18302059 GCA_027564655.1 Leptodon cayanensis
GGTGGGGGGAACAGAGGCTGCAAACTGTAAGGTTTGAGCATTCGGTGGGAAAGCCGGATCTAAACCATTACACCTGGACTTATAGACCAAGCCCAGAAGTAGTATTAAATAGTATATCTGGGTATCTGCCACTCTACTGTAGGACTAGACTATAGTTTGAATATAGACCACAGTGAAGGGTGAGAGGGGCAATTATGGAATCATAAGTTCATCCTGTGTAGTAAGAGAGGAGAAAATTGTATATGGCATGGAAAGAAAGGTGTATTTAGGAGACAAGTATTTCCAACAAAAGGAACTTGAGCATAATGATGTCTTGGACAGCAAAGCATACAGCACAGCAGATCATTTTCTCCTCTGAGCTAGCAAGTCCTGGCAAGTGCATTAAGAGGAATAATTCAGGATGCCACCTGGTCCTGGACAGGACCTTTCTTGGATGCTTCCTGCTCACTGTCAGAGGGCAAATCAGTCTTCTCACTCTGTATCTAACAGTATAGATGTCCCAAATCTGCTGCTATTAGGTACTTTTTCTTGTCCCTGTCTTCCACGTTGAGACACACTGCATCTATCGCAGCCATATCTTTAGTTTATATTTATTCTTATGGTTAAGCCTGGATTGTTAAATGGATGCATGTGAACAACTAAGTTTCTTTTTAGACAAAATATTAGCAGTGATGCATGATGTAATAACGTTCCCCTTAGTTACCTCTGCTGAAACATCTTGGGGTTTGTGATTCTGTTTTTGCTTTGCTTCTGATAATTTTGCTTACTCTGGCAATATACTTGCTAATCTTTCATCATCCCAACAATATCGTTAATGATATCAGGCATTTGAGGAAGTTAAGCTGAAATTCGTGGATTTGTTTCCACTACAAAGAGTTGTTCACATAATAAAACATACTGTCAGGCAGAACATGCTTTTTTTTACAGTATTTAGCAAATCAGAGGGAGTAAAAATAAACCGCCTTATTTATTTTAGAAATCTTTCTATTTTGCTGAGAAGTTAGTTTCCTTGTTAATAACCTAATTTGAATCCTTTGCCAGACCCCGACCAAATTCTTTTCCTTAGACTGGACTGAATCTGTTTTCACAAGAAGTTTTAACATCTGGGGAAGACTTTGAACAAAGCTAAATAACCTAAATATGTAGTTCCACGGAATAGCCTTGCACAGTAAATAGTTGTGGTAGTGCAGATAATTTTGTGTTACTGCAGCTCTACCATCTGCTTGATAGATAATGTAGTAGGCAAGATCAATGCATTAAATAATTATCTCAGTAGAAACCTTGATGCATTGTAGACATAATGGCCCTGTAACATACTTCCCAGGGCAGTCCCCGGACAAGGACATGGCATCAATATTATCTTTCATCTGCAACCTCAGCCTGACTTCTTGCAGTCTACAAAACCCCTCTGGTCTTGCAACAAGTCATGATAGGGATTTTCATAAAAGGATGCTGGGACTATTTCTCTCTGACATTGTCACTGCCAGCACGGCAAGCTGTGTGGAGGTTAAATGGAGTGATGGGGTGTACTTACGCACCTAAACAGGGCTGCCCCTATGTAGGCACCAAATGTGTTCCTTCAGGTACGTAATGTAGATGATTTTAGTCATAAGGCTGCATAGGAGGGGTGGAGAAGACAGGGGAGGGAAAGGCTATTTTATATAGCACTGCAGATTCCAGGCCAGCAAAATCATTAAAAACAGCATAAGGACACAGGAGGTAGGAGGATATGTGGTTATTAAAAACTAGCTCTCTGCTTAAGGAACATGCTGGCTGTGAATTTAAGGTGTGTATTTGCATTTTATAGTATTGTCCAGTAAAAGGAAGAATGGTCACTCATGGTGTTGGGGAGACACTCTAGTAATGAGCGTGTTCTCGGGAGAATCAGAGTCAGCTTTGAAATCAGTGGGAGTGGTAAATCCCAAAGAGCCTACTGGCATCATTTTCTTTCCAACACCAGGACCTGATTTTGCCCTGAACTAGTCATTTGATGTAGTCTGAAAAACCACTATCTTGAACTAACTTAAAACCACTATGAGAAGGGCATGTGTAAGGAATAGGCTGTCACAGAACTGTCATGGGTTCTGTCACCTGTATAGATCTGGGGAAGGCTGACAGTGGCCCACATGTACCACCGTCCTATTTGAATATAATACCATTAAGCCCTTCCTAATCTATATCCCTATCCCTGCATCCACCTCTGAGCAATCCTAACCACTATTCAGTAGCAGCAGTGGGACTCTCCAAAAGGACTTTGGGGATAAAAAAAATTAAAAATCAGAAGGCTTGAAACTTACTCACAATGTTGTGAAAACCTGGGGAAAAAGCAACAAGTCTTTCAACAAGCTGGATCTAAGAGAAAGGAGACTCATAGGAACTACTGATTTTTCTTGAATATTGCTGGAGTTTTTAACAAATCAGGATGAGAAGGCAAGTAATGGGATTTTATAGACAGTAAGCAGAGCGATAACTGCATTCCTAGGAAAAACTACTTTTGAAAAAATGGAGATTTCATACAGACCGCAGCAAGGAGGAGAATTCTCTAAAGAATTTTTTGACTGAACTTTAAATAATGATTCACACTTCATCATATTCTTCATATTTATCTTAATTATACTTACTTGATATCGTACAGTAATTGAAATTAAGAATACAAAGTGTGCAAAAGACTGGTAGATGATACAGACTAAGCTTTGTCAAGCTCTCTAGGTGTATTAGATGAAATAAAGAAACTGGCTAGAAATAAAATATTAGAGAGAAAAGATACAACTACAGTAAGTAGACTGTCCTCCAAAAGAGGAGCTTGGAAAGCTGGAAGACTCTTCAGAAGAGAGTCTAGAGCAAAAACAGGGAGCATGCACAACTGCTAACCATGGCCAGCACCTGAAAAATCCTGCAACAGCTGCAGAAAGATGTGAACACTTTGCAAGAGTTTGTTATCAAGAGAAAAAGAAGCAAAAGAAATACTATATCTTTATCAGTGTATCTTTAGTAGCAGACTAAAACTGGCTGTGGACCCTGGGGAATACCCCATGGAAGTAACTGTCCAGTAACACCCCAGAAGCATTCCTCTAGTCATAGGACACTCAAAGCGCAGTGTAAGCACCCTTTTAGATGAGAAGTAATTAATAAGAACAGAAGATCCTGTTAGTTATGGTATGTAAGAAAAGAGAATGACAGATTCTGACCGTGGTGCTTGGGGTAATCAAATATATGACATTTATTTTGAGATATTTTTTGTGGTAGAAGCAAATGAGAAACTCACAATATCCATAGGAAGGGAGAAATAAATGGGTGTGCCTCCCAAAATACAATGACTGGGGGGTTTTCCCCCAGATATTACTCTATGATTCAATAATAGGGCATAAACAGGGTAATAAAGGTTGATGAGGTATCTGATAACATGAATGCTTTCAAAAGTATTTGACAATTGTATTTGAAAATGCCAGGCTTTTATAGCTAAGTAATTTTTGTAGATTATCCAGTCTCAGAAATAATGAGGAATACATTTGCAGCAATCACAGCAAAAGACGAGACCCTGCAGAAATTCATTAAGGTCATCCCAGTAAGGCAGCCAGGGAAATACACACTGAGCCCCTTATTACCAGTTCAATTCAGTGATACAGATCATTGATGATTTACTACTTAAGGTAATAAAATGATGTCAGCACAAGTATTATAGCAGGCTTCAGAAAAATATGTGGAGGTCACATGGTATAACAAACTATAAAAGAAAAGTCTGTAGAGAGAGAGAAAAATTAAGAAGTACAAAACCTGTAAAAAATAGTGAAGTGGATGAATGCAGCTCTGGACATGCAGAAGCCAAACTCTAAAGTAAGTACATTCTGGCAAAGATGATGTTAATAATATCATGTCATTAGCCTGAAATTACATTATCAGAGACTCTAATAACAAATCATGTCACAGCTCACCATATATCTGTATTTGTCAAGCATTAAAATTGATCTGTCTACTAATAGTTCATCGTAAGTGGTCAGGAATTTAAAGAAATAGTGGAGGATTAAAGAGTTAAATGAAAAACATACATTCCCAGATGTTATCAACTGAACTGTTTACTGGAAAGTGTGATAAAAGAGCAAACAGATTTTCCAAAGTTTAGCCTTTGACAAAGGATCCAAGCTTGGCTCTGCTGAACTTCAGAATAGTGCCTTAAAATATAGACAATCCCCAGGAGAGCTGTTACATGAAATAGTAGCCAGAAATCTTTTTTTTAACCAGGGCAGCAAAAAGCATAATTGAACCCAATTAATTAAAAACATAATAAAAATGCAAAGAAAAGTAAAATGGCAGGGGTCCCAGGATGCTAGAGCCTCAAGATGGTATTTACATGCACAGCAGGATGTGGTAGGCTCAAAGGACCATCGCTACTGAGGAAACTGCTTATATCCCTCTGAAACATAAGCTTTTGAATGGCAATCTTTCAGGAGAAAGTTTCCATTTCCCCTTTATCTTTAGTGGGAGACACATGTAGCAGCAAAGTAAACGTAACGTAGAACAGGTGTAGAAATCTGTTTCTACCAGCTCTCACCTGGAAAAAGGAGTCAGCAGCTGCAGCAGGCAGGAGGGAGAAAGAAGTGCCTCTTAGGGATCTGCTTCATCAAACACATGCTTGAAAGGGTTCCTAAGCACTTTCAAGATGGCTAACATTGAAAGTCCTTGTAATACAAAAGGTTGTAATAAAAAATTGCAAGGTTAGATATTTTTCTGTTCATGTCAAGGATCAGCTCGCCGTCATGAAGAGCGAGCAAGGACTAGGTTCAAAGGACCGTGGTGCCATAGGGTAAGGCAGGTAAGGAGGAGCTCGGGAGGTGCCTGGTGCAAGGCACCGCTCCCAGCAGGGTCGGCCATGGGCTCAGACCAGGCTTGCAGGGAGGGAGTCCCTAGGCAGCCTGTGCCACCTCTCCTCCTGGGGAAAGGTTTCTTTATGGCTGGTCTCAGCCTCACCTGTCCCTAACCTAACCACTGTGCCCCTCTGAAAGATCCTGGCTCCCCGACAGCCCCTCGTAGGCACCGGGGGCTGCGGTTAGGTGCCCCTAAGCCCCTCCTTGTCCAGGCCGAAGCAGCCCTGGTGCTCCAGGCTCAGAGCACAGTGCTGGAGCAGGCTGGGAACCCGACAGCGTGTCCTCCGTACGTCGCGTCCACGGAGTCTCTCCCATCTGCTGTACTGTGCTCAGGCACGTTTCGACTGTGAGTCCGGCTATGGGTCTGCTTCCTCAAGAAGCTTGGAACATCCCCATATTCCCCTTGTAAATGCTGAAAGTTTTGTGGACAAAAGAAAATCCAAAGGATAAAAGAAATATAGAAAGCTGTATTTTTTTCATAGTATTAATTCTGTGCATATATAGACTTGTATCTGAGGACTTGGAAGGAAGCACTTTGCTGAACAGACCTAAAATAATCACACCCTAACATTTCCCGTGACAAGTATGATCTGCCACACAGAGGAATTCAAAGTCCCAGGCTACAACACTGTGGCCCGCAGAGTAATAACAACAGCTGTGAGATAATAGGAAAAGATGGCTCAATGCTTTTCCACTGAGATCAGTAAGAAAAATCAGCATGCGCTTCAGTGAAGAGTGGGAAATGGGCTGGAAGGAATAAACCTCCTGCATGTTCAAGGCCAGTTAAGGTGACATCCGCATGGAAAAAAAAAAAAGAAATCACAAAAGCAACAGCACTGTGTCTATGCAGTGCTGAAAGCACAGCCACTTAACAGCCAAACAACACAAATATTGCAATTAGAGCAGCTTGTGGCTGCACAATATTATGCAAAGCTCTGTATTTTAGAATTTTCTGTAGTTCGAGCTGCATCTGACACTGATTTTGCTGTTGCGTATCTGTGTGACCGTGTGCAGCAAAGGTCTTTGTTATGGTGCTGTCACCTAAACTTTCAAAACAGAGAAAGGGAAAACAGTTGTAGTATGTCAATTTTGTGTGCCCTTCTCAGGTGTAAAATTAATAAAACAGCCTCTGTATTAAAAAGTCTGTGCTGATATGAACAAAGATGACAAATCCATAGGTAGCTTGTAAAGGGTTTATCTTCTGATAACCTTGATTGGCACACACCTTGTTTACTAGAGTGCAACAGAAATGTAGTTGGTGTGATGTGTGCACTGCGAAGTCAGAAAGGTGTACAAATGAGTAAATTAAATTATTGGGAACATGCATTTACACCACTTCAGGTGCTCAGCGTGCGCACTACATTTATGTAGAGGTAGAGAACTGTAGGCAGTTTTTAAGGGAGACCAGCTAACTGTAAAATAATCTAGTTTGTATCAATCTGTACATCACCTGATTTGTCCCATACCCACAGACCATTTACAAGGAGATTGAAAGCAGCAACAAAAGGAGCTGCGTATGAGCCTGAACAGACATGACAGGCAGGTTTATGTTTATGCTGCTGACTGTTGCTGCAGTGGGGCCTGTCAGCAAAGCACTGGAAGGCATGTTTAAAAAAAATTTATATCTTAATAATGACACTTGTGAATAAATCTAGTGTCCCAGCCATCTTAGGCCAAGAGCTCACATATTTCACTTAACAGTGGTAATGGAAAAGAAGGGGCACACTTCTTCCTTTACTTGGTTAATTTATTCCTGCCCACTGTACCTTGTGATAGTCTCCTACTGGGGCTACTGCCAAATTTTTGCAACAGATGGGTGACAAATGGCATCGTTAGAGGGCACTAGTGAGCTTCTCGCCCCGCTCCACTGGCGGTTTCTAGGCATATTGCCTGATAAGGTGTTTCACAAGTATTTATATACTTCAGTATTCGTCAACTTCACGCTCCAAGTCAGATGTCACTTATCTGATTTACATAAATGAGGATCATCTTTTTATTTTGTATCTATTTAGTATTTGTGAAACACTGGAAAATTCCCAGGTCCGTCTCTCGGTTCCTTCCTCTCATCAGTAAAAAAGATGCGCACTTGACTGAAACTTAGGTCACTTGCCTTAGGAAGGAATGAAATTATTTGTAGACGTTTTTCTTATTAGATTTCTCCAAAACTGATAAAATTAGCACCTGATACATTTAGTGCATGAATTGCATTGTGCTTTAATTTCCATTCTCCTTCCTGTCATCTGAACAGTGGGCAATATACAATTGTGCAACAAGTCTGCTCGTTTTTCCTTCTTTTATGAAACTTCAAATTTCTTCCAATTCTTTTATTTAATATAATATTATGCAAAGTGGCCTTACAACAATTACTATTTCTCAAACCTAAAATACATTTGTGTTCTTTATGCAATGTATCTTCATAAAAAAGAATGCAGTGATAGCATTTAAGTTGGAACCCAATAAATCCAAAGCTTTCATAACTAAAACCAGGTTAGAATTAACATGCACGTTACAGATTATGAAATCTGAACACTTAATTTTCCTCCCTTAATTTTCTATATAGATATAGAAATATCTATATCCTTTGGTAAAATTGGTACATTGCTTTGTTAAAGAGTTCTAGATTTTTTTAATCTTTTCTTTTTTGAGCCCTCTTTTGCTTATGGTTTTGTAAGTTATCGAAGACAATGGTTTTAAAACTGTGCAAGCAGTACTGAAACCAAGATATAATACTTCATTGGCACTTTCCTGAGGACAGTTATTTTTCATTACATGTGTATCAACCATTCAATGGAAAATTACAGTTGTCACAGTAAACTTCATCTAGCTATGATAAAAACCAAATTGGTGATTTTAATGGTTTTGATATATTGGTTCATATTTTCTGTTGCTTATTATATAGCACATTAAAATGATGAAATATTGATTTTTCAAATAGTCATTTGGTGTTAATGCAAAAACTGTAGTGCTACGTCTAGGAAAAATAACCACTTTCTATTAGACAGTATTTCTTATGTAATATGAAAACACTTTGAGTTCTTAGAATGGTAAAAATCTTGTAAACCAAAGGGTGATGAGCTTTTAGTTGTATCATCTAGCAATGAAATAATTAAAGATTCATATCTCCTCATATTTCAAGTAATCATTGCTGATTGCTATGCATTCTGAAAACATGCCAAGTAGCATGCGTTAGCAATGATTCATAGTCTCTTTCTTTCTCTCACACAAAACCACACACATATGGACGCACACATATGCACACACAGACCCCCAAAAAGTAAACACGACTGTTTAATGTTTACGCAGAAGTCAAGAGCAGGAAACAATTTCCTAGACTGAACTGCCAGTTTTAGGCTTTTGAGTGCTGATTATTTATTTATTTATTTATTTGGTTATTTTCCTCTCTGGATTGGTATATTTAAACACAGAATCTAATTATAGATTATATCTGATTACTGTCAGTCTTATTTCTCTCTCCTCCTGGGGCAAGGCTGGGTCTTTCTATTTTTATTTAGGAAAAAGATAGAGAAAGATGTAAAGCAAACACAGAATGCATATCATGCTTCTCTTTTGCCTTCTGACTGTATTTGCTACTTGTTTCTTTGCAAAGTCCCCCAGAAAAAAAGAGATAATATACTCGATGTGAAGTTCACAGAAGAATTCCATATAGACGTTGGTATTGATTAAACCACTACAGTTTTTTTACCAGTGCCACTGAATCACAGTGGCCTGTGCAATGGAAGTTCAGCAGTTAACATACAGAATAAAACACTGGAATTGCAGAAGAGAAATTTACTCCTCTTCCTCCAAAATGTGTTAAAGGGCATAATCTTCACAACGCAGCTGATAGTCTACCCCAATCTGTTACAATTTTTTTACATGCCAGCTAACTGTATTTATTAAACAAAGCTTTGCACAGCTGTTTTTTATTTGCCCTGTTGGCATTTTAATATCTGTATGGTTCAAGCAGATTTTCTGTTTTTAAGTCATTGGCTGAAAACCTGGCAGAGTAAACTGCTTACAAAAAATCTATGTAATCTGGAAGAAAAGATTGAAACAGCCTTGCCTGGATCTGAGTCTGTATTTACAAAGTGATTGAGTGTATCAAAGCAGAGTAGGACTTGATGGCTGCTTCTTCATGGCTGCTGTTATTTCATTTCTTTCCTGCTTTCTTTTAGGTTTGGTTCCTTCTGAGGTGTATCATTCTGTTACAACAGCTTGCCTTCTGTTCACACATGCATGGAAGAAATCCTATTACTTGCTCTGTAGGGGTAGAACACTATGCAAAATGCACCTTCCGGGTTTTATACATGCCCTGCCTCATACAGTATTTCCCCATTGCTTGATCAAGTCCTACAGGCAAGGCCTAGGCAAATAAAATATTGCCAGCATCCTTCTCACTCACCATCCATATATGACAGGAAAACCTTCTCCGCTGTTCATCCCAGCATTAGCTGCCACACAGGCAGCTGCCTCTGGCACCTGCCTCAGTTAAATGTGACAGCATATTTTCCCCCTTTCAGTGATGCTGACGCCTGCTCCACCAAACAGTTATCGATGTATGATTATCAGCAACATCAAATAGCCCTTTGTCTTATCAAAGCACCTGCGATAATTCTCTGCCATAGTTAATCTGCATAGTCCCTTTTTCTCCCCCTACATATTACATTTAAATGCACTTTTGCAGTTCAACTTGCTAACGGGAGCTAGGACAGATAAGGAAATCCTGCCATTGCCTGTGCTAACTCTCATCTGTGAAATTAAGTGTTTTATATAGCAAAAATATTTCCTGATGAGTCTCTGAAATGAAATACTAAAATTCATGTACAAACAAATAATGTTATGCTACAAGAATAATCAAAGTTTAAATGGAAAACTATATTATATTTCTTACAGCTGTTCTGTTACAAATGGTTTCTGCAATCAGACTTCCATTCTAGTTCTTTGAGGTGTTGAGCACCCTTCACTTTCACTAGAAACTCATTGAATATTTCAGGATTAACACCTCAATGCTTTAAAAAGCTCCTGGTACCATTCAGTTGCTCAGACAGGGATTAAAACTACTGCAGGCAGTAGCAAAGTGGTAAATATTGACTCAGCAGTAAATAAAATCAGTCCATTGAGGTGGAGTGTACAATACGTGGTGGGGAAGAGTCACGAGAAAGCATTATCGCTATTGGGCAGATTAAACAGTTCACATCACAAAACCACATGCTGTTTCAGGAAAGTCACAGTCTTCATAAAACACAGTGACACTTTACACTCACAGCAAAATTTAAACAAGGAAATTGTGTGTTCTTTTTTTAAAAAATCTAGCCAAAATTTATTTTTTTTAGTTGCAAAACAGATGAAGTCTGGTACTGACAGACAACCCACCACCCTTGAGTATGTCTTACAACGTGCATGTGTAAATTTTAGATCCTGTCAATAACTACACTAAAAAAAAATCTTACAATTTGTTATTTATAAAAGAGGATGTTTCAATACCATTCTCTCCTATAAAAACACAAACACTTTATTACCAGTTAAAGATAAACAGATGATATAAAGGTGATCAAGTGATGAGAAAGACAGCAAGTTTAATAGTTTAATCTTTTCAAGCCTTTTCACTCAAAATCAGTAACTGCAATGCCATTTTCTACTCAGCATATAGCAGTCACCTGCGAATCTACCACCAGGCTGAAATGTTAGTGTTTTATTAGTCTGAGTGCCTTTGTTTTTTATGTTTCTACAGAGCTACAAATACACCATCAAATGGTGGAAGGAATTCCAGTAACACTAAGATGAGCTCTCCTTCATTGGGTTGCTCTTGCTTTCTCTTCTCTGCTTTGGGGGATAAAAACAATGTAAAGAAGGTAATAGTATTAAAAAAACAAGTATGCCTAACTGGTCAGGCACCCTGCATACGTGTATATGAATGCCTGAGCAGAGGAACATGGCTTAGTTATTGAAATGTAGCAAGCAGAAAAAGAAACAACTCATGAGCTCTTTCACTGTATACCACTAAAACTGCTGGCTAAAGAACAAAAAGTGAGACTACCTCACAAAGTGGCTATGAGATAAGAGGGGGTGTATGCATTGAAGGGGCAAATGGTTTCTATTTGAGTTACACTGCAACAGGAGAGAACAACAGGCCAGTGTGTTTCATATTTTTCTTCCCCAATACTTGAATGGTCATCTACTTAAATCTGTGTATAGGTATGTGTTTTAGGGTGGCTTCGAGGATTCCCGAGAAGGCAAACACACACACACTGACTATAAGGGAAAAAAGCAAGCATTTATTAACTACAGATGCGCATTAAGCTAAGGGTATCTTGTAAAGTAAATTAACATACCAACCCAAGGACCGTGAGGAAGATGGATCATCCATACATTCTTGTGCCGTCTTGCGCCGCGAGCTCAGCCCAACAATCGGTAGGTGCCAGCGTTACGCGGGCGTCCCCATGGAGGCAACGGTGGCCTTGCCATACACCAGCCCGATGCTCTTTGGAAAAATACCGGTATATATACATTTGCAGAGGAATGGGTTTTGGTACACGTGGCCAGCGGGTGCCAAAACACGCCTCAGTTACAACATCGGGAGCCTATGACGCATGCGCTCGCTGGCCAGGCGCGCTGCACGAGCCATAGCCACCCTGTCTATT
>JANXJC010000078.1:18333455-18355625 GCA_027564655.1 Leptodon cayanensis
GGGTAGGACTTAATAATTATTTTAAAAGTCAAGTTTTAATGGATTCTAATGCTATAATATGATTGAATTGTGGAAAAATAAATTAATCTGCGAATAGCTTCTCTAGGGGTAATATCCTTGCAGTTTTTGACTGGAATGTCTTTATGTCCTGCTGTGTTATCTTATGTTATAAACTCATGCAAAGCACAGTTACTAAGTAGGAATAAGTAGCTAAAATTACTAAGCAGGAAAATTAATAATGGATTTCTTACCATAAGTGAATAAGTTAATTACCTGCCTGCAGAATCTTTAAAATGCATCTTTGTTTCTATGTCTTCTTTCTTTGTTTAATTTTTTATGAGAGAAGATGCTGGTCAGCAAAGCGCCTGCACCTCGCCCCAATAGGGTCATGTTAAGCATACCAAGGTTAATACAATATTTCAGTACCATTCATATTTAATAGTTGATCAACAACTGCGAATCTAGATCCAGATTAATTTATCTGTTTCTTAAAGGCATAAGGACAAGGACACTAGGAACATGATTTTTTCAATTTATGTCTGTGAGTATCTAAGAAAAGCAGGCTAAGCAGTACCAAGCTTGATTTTTGAGATGTCATCTTTGACCTTTGTATTCCTAACACTTAAATTTGTGTGTAGATTTTGGGGTTTTCTGTCAAAGCACAATTAGTTGTATTAACATTTGGATACTAGCTCAAACCAGAACCGCTTGCATTTTCAGTACAGCTTGCATTTTTGTGGTTAAAAACTGGCAGCTAAACTGAAGGAAGGAAATTAAATCCAAGTTAGTAATGGCAAGAGAGATTAAAAGAAGGCTCTGCTGCTGTGTTTTCTTCAAGATCAGGTTTTGAAGTTCTATTTACTGAACAGGTTTTCTGTCATCAGAAAAGTATTTCACTTAACAGAAAAACAAAAACCCAGGAGATGTATGAAGTGCATCATATTCTTATGCAAAGTAGTCTTATTTACTGTCTTTTTTTCTTTCCCCAGGATGATTGTCTTGTGAAAGTGTGGTACAATACGGACAGTTGGCGATCAGCCATAACACCACCTGGTGCAAGTTCAGAAAAACAAGAAGTTGATTTTTCATTTGTTTATTTGGCTCATCCTCGATCAGTAAATGCATTTTCGTGGAGGAAGACCAGTAAATTCATGCCATGGTCAGTAGTTCTAATAACCTGAGGATTGTAAAGTGGCCCAAAAACCCCAAACTGTATAGTCCTCCCCTCTGTGCAGTCAACAGTAACACAAGTTATACAGTTTACTTCAGTTAATAATTGAGTTTGCACACCTTGTGTATTGTTTTTGTGTGTTCATATAATTCCTTCACATTGAGGTTCTTGAGAGGATGGTGAGCACCCTATTGCCTGGGAAGGAACTGGAAAGATAGAAAGGGATATCACAGACTGGCTTAGAGACTGGACCAAATATAAAATCAGCTCTTGCAAAATTACCTGTCTTTGCATCCTTTTATTGCACTCTTAAGTGACCATTCATGCATTTGATCCCAGTTTGTTCCTCTTTCTGTCCTAATGGAATCAGAGCAGTTCAAAAGTCCTGTCACTTTGTTATCTTTCTCAAACATTCAAATATTTCTGTGTCTTTTGAATTTATTTCTGTATCTAGTACAAAACTAGACCTCTGTCAGAAACAGTATCTGGAAATTGAATTAAAATGATCATTTGGAATTGATATTTTGAGTTTGATTTTTTTCTGTGTGTGTGTTCTGATGATTCCTAGATGACCTGTCCCTATTTTTCACCATTAACTGCAATCTCAAACCGAAGTACCGTTAGCAATTTTGTGCCCTGTAACCATCTTTTTGCTATATTATTCCAAATAGTAGCCGCTTGAATTCTGCATACCTTTGTGTGTTTGAGCAAGTTTATGCTGTCTTTTATACCAGCCTTTAAGTAGAAGGCTCTTCATAAAGCCATTATTGTAGTTAAATCAGTTCTGAACTGATTCTTTAAATCAGTTTTGAAAATCCATGTACTCTATGATGCCTAAGGGAGCTTGCTGCTGGACAGTCCAGTCAGATGATCCATATAGTTTTCAAGTCTTAGCTAAAACTAAATTGTGAACTCACATGAAGTGGAAACCGGATGATCTGCATAGGTTTTTTTCTCAGTGCCTATTTCAGGTTAATTGGATTTTTGTGATAAATATGTAACACAAATTGCATTTGGAAAAATAGTATTAAGAAAACTTTGTAGTTTTAAATTAGCTGTTGTATTCCTGGTATTACCTTGGTTTCTCTGTTTTCGATATATAATTTTGTGTGCGCTATATAGCAGTAGGATCTGGGGAATTGAGAACAGGTATCCAAAGTATGATTAGATTTTTATGTGAAGGACTTTAAAAACAAAAACCTAAATTTTGCTTTTCCAGCTATGACTAATTCTGTAAATTGAAATCCATGATTTGTTGTTGCACAGTTGTGTAATGAAGTTTGAGGTAATTTATTTTCAGATACTTGAATAAACATGAAAGCCTTTCATTTAATTTCATTTGTTTTCCTAAGAATATATTGTTAAGGTTTTTTTTCCTTAGTATCTTTAAGTTACTTGGAGCAATTCTGAAAATTGAAAATGGAAAACTTGCTCTATTTTGATGCTATGTGATAGTAAGCAGCTTCTTCACACCTTAAATTTTCTTTCATTAGTGGTGCTGTCTGCAATGTACTCCTGACTTGCTGTAAGGATAATGTTTGTCGTCTCTGGGCAGAGACTTTGTTACCCAATGACAGTCTGTTGTATGGTGAAGGATACAACAATTGGAGTGAAGCAGTGAACTTCACAAATAACTTCAAGAGAAATACTTCAAGTAAGGAAAAAGTGCAAAATGCTTTAGAGGTAAGAAATGAAATTGAACAGTGAGAATAAATACATGTACACACATGTAATTTTAGACAGGATTGTAATTAGTAACTCGAACATGTATCATAAGCTGAAATCCTTTATACCATAGACATGCATAAAATGTTATAAAAGAGTGAATTTATTTGAAATCTTCCTGAGGAAGGCTAAGCTGACAGCTGTCCTACTGAGCTTTCACATTAGAACACACACTGTTCTTGTGTCGCTACTGCCTATTTTGCTCTGGTGGCTGAAGCTAAGTGCTTTGCAGTATCTACCTCGAGCTAGGAACAGCATGGAGCACATACTGTATGTAGGTTATGTGAAACCACTCATGATGCTGCCTTAAAATGTATGGTAGGGGCTCACTTGTTACCTCTGAAGTTATGGGATGTTCTCTGGCTTCTGCAACTGGAAAAACAGTGTAGGTATGAAGGGAAGAAAGATAGCCTTTGTTGCCTTTCTGCTATAGTCCTCAAGTAGAACAGACTGCTTGTAAGCTGTATCTCTAAGACAAATGATCCTTACCAGTTAGTGTTTTCTAACCAAAGGGAAGCAGGGGGAAGGTGAAGCATTAGGCTTCTCCTACAAAGCTGTGTAGAGAGTATGTGGGCATTGTGCTTTTATCGTAATTGAGTGATATATTTAGCATGCTCATGGTGCTTTCTTAGCACATGTGGCATAGATGAAAAATATGACAGGCTGAAAGGCATAACAGAGCAAAGAATAAATATTCAAAGTGGGGAGGGGGAAGGAAGCTGGAGACAGTTCTGTGTTCCTGTTGAAAATACAAGGCAACATTAGAGATCAGAAGTAACAATTATAAAAATTGAAAGAAAACTATTTTACATGAGCATGCTGTGGTAATATGGAAAGGATAGCAAGTGAAAAGGGCATGCCAAGAATGTAATACCATTCTTAATACAAATTGTGTACCTTCTTGTATCTTTTGGTGCCTACGTAGATATCTACAGCACAATGGACTTGAACTGTGCAGTATGTGGAGTGAGGCTTTTTAATACTGGCATAGTCAATCTTAAACATCGAACATTATTTCTCCCATGGAAACATATTTGCATAAAGGGAGGAAGAGCTTAAAATTCATTGGGCACTTATAGTGGGAGTGGAAGTACTGATCTAATCAGATCCAAACTACTGATCCAGTTTTCCAGTCTTTGAAATTAGATTATTCAGGTTTTTCTGCTTTCTTTGTTCAGAATCTTGAATAAGCATGTTATACATTTATGAAACACAATAGTATTTTCTGTTTAAGTGTAAAAACTGTATGAACATTGTCTGCAGACTGAAATATGAAGTAGTTACTACTGTATGGACCTTCATAAATGAATATGAAGGCACTGGTATCTCTCTACTGCAGACACAACCTGAACAGTGTAATTTTTGCAAGGAACTCCAGTGATGTTTTAAAGTAGCTTTTAAACTGAAAAATCTCATTCACTAGTATCTAGAAAACCACTTACAGATGAAATCCGCTTTTTCTTTTTGGAAGGAATTAAAATGATACCTTGTTCTTCATGCAGTTAAACCTGAGGTACTTCCGACAAGGAAGGAGGAGGTCGGGTGCTGTTGTAGCACATACTGGATATGCTCCACATCAGCAAGATCCCCACGAAGTTCACAGGAACATCCCTCCTAATGCAAATGCACTTTGTCACTTCCATATTGCTGCCAGTATCAATCCAGCCACAGGTAAGAATTGTGGTAAATCCTTGCCACAGGGTGAGCTACAATTTCTGTTAGGTCTGTGTTGTCTGGGTAAGCTTAACTGGCTCAGATTTTTTTTGTACAGTTTTTACATGATCATGCAAAATGTGTGCTGGTTTCATTTAATGCATGAAAGAACTTTCTTCTACAGTAATGAAATTATTTTAATACATTTCCCCTACAGTAATCCCATCTTTCATTTTTGGTCATCTTTTAACCAAGATTCACAGTTGTCTGAGATGCAGAAGGCTAAGTATTTGTAAATGGAGTTACAAGTTTACTGGGAATTGTATATGATATTGGGAGCACACTGATAAATTAAAAACTTTCCAGCTGCTTAAAATGAGTACCTGACACTAAGTGTCTGAAGTAATCACACATCCCTGTACTTCTGTCTCTGAACCAAGCAAAACATACCTTCATCTTGTGTTCGATCAACTTTAATATTCTCTTGCTCGCAAGCAATATGTTGATAGGCACTAAGGAAGATCCCTTATAGTTGCGAGTATTTCTGTCTTCATAATCATTTGTGTATGCTGAAAATTAAGTGCATGTCTGCTCATTGAAAAACTGAATAGAAGTGCGATATTGAATGGCCTTTCATTAAGATTTTACTGCTGTGATGTGATTTCCTGTGTCTAGACTTAATGAACAAACTTATTTTGTAATCCTTTTCTTAAACTAGTTAAGCTCTGTCTTATAAGTAGTATTTTTAAATTGTTTTTTGTTCCTTTACACTTTCTCCTGTAAGATTAGACTTAGTCTTCACCTTTCTTAGTATTGGTTCATGTTTCTTTTAACAGATATGACTAGAATCACATTCAGCCTACCACAAGGGAACTTCTTGCAGTTTTGTGCTGTGCCATCAATGCTATCCTGTTTCTACAGGAAATGTCTCCAGTCATTA
Source organism: Leptodon cayanensis (assembly GCA_027564655.1). Lineage (NCBI taxonomy): Eukaryota > Metazoa > Chordata > Aves > Accipitriformes > Accipitridae > Leptodon > Leptodon cayanensis. Next base: position 18,338,945 of record JANXJC010000078.1, read on the forward strand.
CATACATTACTATGTAATGTCATAAAGGAAAAATTCTCCAAAGCTTCTTGGAGATTTGTGGTTCTCTTCTCTGCGTTTCTGCATCTTCAAATTGCACAAGGAGCTAGCTAACCTTTTCATGTGGCTAGCACATAATACTTCACTACCTTTTTTTTTTTTTTATACCTACTCTTAATGCACTTGTTTTCTTCTTTGTTTGTACATAATAACTAAACTTTAATTTTGCTTTTAATAGTCTTTGCAATATAAATGTGCCCAACAGCCAGCTCACAGAATGAGAATAAAAATAATTTTGGAAAAGAATGGTAAAAGATTTTCCTAGGTGTCTAACTCTTGTCTTTGGCCTTATTGATCTTGTATTGCTTCTATGTTATCTGTATTAATACTGTCTATCTTGATACTGTCTTTTGGATTGCTTGGTCTTTAACTCAATAGATTGGAGGATAACTGGTTGTTCTTTAATGCAGAACCTCTGTTCAAAGTAACTTTCACATCTTAATTTGAAGAAGTATCTGTTCTCCCTCACAGTCAAGTCCTTAAGTACATCAGTCTAACCAGATTCTCTAAATAGTCTTTTTAGTTTGCCCTTTTGAAATTAAATGTAATCTGAAAGCCTAATTGTATTTCCTTTCATTTAGTTTAAACTGAATTGGTTTATGACCTCTCACTTGAAAATTTGCCCTTATTACAACATTTGGAGTACTTGATAAAAACTAAGGGTAAAGCAGCTTTATCTGTCATTCAGTTCACTTTCTGAAGAAGAATAATGCTGTCATATATAAGAATAAATGTCTTTTAAATTTTTATTGTATTTGTGTTCTGTTGTTAATTTTGAAACTCATTTTCTTAAAGCAACAACATCCTTGAGACCTTTTATACTAGGGTCTTATTTAAACTGGTATTTAGCCTGGGTAGAGTTCAGTGAAAGGAATAAGCAGTGGTTGTTAGGACAAAATTATCTTTAGGCAAAGCCAGAAAAAATTATTGAATCCAAAAACCTTAGAAGTTTTCTGGGAAGAGTGAATGTGACTTATGAAGGAAATAGAAATTCACTAAGGATTTTGTGCAGAGCTGAGCATCAGTTAGAAGGTGCTAGTTTTGAGGTAGGCAGATGGGTAAGAGAAGTGATTTCTTTAGCAATCTTCTGATATATACTCAAAGTACTTTAAATTTATAATCTGAAAAGTCATCTTTCTACTTCACCTTCTTATTCACATTTACTGTAGCTTTGTCTTCCAAAGTGAGGTCAACAGAATTCTTCCCTCCAAGTTCTTTTTTTGCCAAATTTATTACGGTATTTTTGAGACTGGCATTAATTGGCCTTTTTAGGAAGATGGACTGTATTAAATAATCTGTGCTCCTCTTGCCACCTTCCCCTGCTGCATCTCCTCCCCACAACAAAATTACTGGTAGTGCTGGTGGTCCTGTGTGCTCTCAGTTGCTGTTTTCTTAGGCTAGACTGGAGGGTAAATAATTCAAAGCCATCACTGGCTTTAAAAATAAAACCAGAATTGGAGTAAAGTATTTTGTCTCCCAGGGCATGGAATTTAAGTAATGCTACATAAATAAGGAGCAGAAGGGGATGAGAATATATGTGGAGACTTCAAGGTGGGAATTAAATGCAGGTTGAGCTTAAGCATGTTGCTATATGGCTAATTTGAGGAAGTTGCAGTAAATCACCTAGCTGCTTTTTAGCCACTCTTGATTTAGACGGCAGTGGTCTGATACTTGCTTCTGTCACTTACTTTGTGATTACTGCTTTATTTTTCACAGCCATCTGGGACACCAAGTAGCATCGCAGGGCAATGTAAAACAATAATGGAATCTATAGGAATCGGAAATCCTGGCTTTATGTGATGGTGTTTTACAGTGATCAGATGACATCCTCTATTACTTTTTGCTAGTGTAAGCCCTGTCGTATATGGTCCTTGATTACAGTGTGTACCTACTGCAGCCTCCATTGTGGACTAAATGTTGGGAAATTATGCTTAAATTACTTGGTTTGTACTGAGCTGTAGTAGCAAAAGACAAGGTAAATTAACCTGTATGGACAGTATCACATCATGAAGATCTGGCAGTGCAGGGCCATACTGTAATCCTAATGGAAGCATACCGAAGAGCCTGTCTGTGGAACATCTCTTGTGGTAGCAGTCAAGAAATTTTATACTGAAAGTAAATGTTGTTGGTGAAATGAATGACAGGTGGCAATACATTTAGTGTATTTTTTTCATGGTAGGGTTTCTGCTTAAAAACAATTTTTCTAAAAATATTTTTTGACCAAACTACTTGGTTTTCAAAAATGTTAACATCTTTTTCTGGTAGATATTCCTCTACTCCCCTCTATCACATCTCTGAGTCTTGGTGAAAATGAAAAAAGAAGTGGACCTTTTGTTGTGCACTGGCTAAACAATAAAGAACTTCATTTTACCTTATCCATGGAAGTATTTTTGCAACTACTTAAAAAGAGTTTTGAACATCATTCTCCTGAGACTAACACTGAGGAATCTAATCAGATGGATGGCAGATCAGAAGAAGGTAGAAGTCTTACCATAGACAAATGGCTTTCATTTTACAAAGTAATTTGTAATGTTCTTTCATGTGAAGTAAGAGGTGGGCAACTTGACATGTAAGGACACAGACAGATTATAGTAGCATTTCTATGCATTTCCTTCCCTTACACTGGAAGTGCCTAAGTGACTTTCAGAAATCTATATCTAGAAATTCTAAATTTGTTCATGGATGTTCCAGAGATTGAATTATTTATACTGAAAGCTGTATTATTTACTTAGTCTGACCTTGAGTGAAAATGTGTCCTTTGCATGAAAGTGTGTTATTTTAATGTTTTTAAGGAAACAGGTGCAACCTTAGAATTAACTTTCTTCTCTAAATATTAATGTACACCTAATATAAATAGCTCTATTCTATAACATAATGTAGTAAATTAGTTTCAATATATACAGTTTGGAGATAACCGCTTTCGTTCTGCCTATGCATGCAAAAACTTATATAAAATGGGGAAAAATAAAAGTATTTGAAATTAAAGTGCAATGTAAACTGTTTTGGTTTGTTAGTCATTGACGGAGGTCCACTAGAGGATTTCTGGTTAAAATTTTCATAATTTTAAATTTGTGCCTATATGAGTGGCTTATAAAAGGCCTGAAATGTACTCCAACGCCTGAATAACAGTGCTTGCTGTACTTCTGCTTTTCAATATAATATATATATATTTGTGTGTTCTAGAAGTTGGTGAAAATGGAGATGAACAAAGAGGAAACCAAGAAAAGAAGGAACTGGGTGATGAGAAAACTGTTCCAAATTCAAGCCTTGTTCCTTTATCTACTGCTATTATTGATCACGAGATCGAAGTACTACTTTCTGAATGGAGTAAAAATGCTGACATGCTATTCAGTATACATCCTATGGATGGTTCACTGCTGATATGGCATGTGGACTGGCTAGATGAATACCAGCCTGGCATGTTTCGCCAGGTGCAGGTACTTTATTTTTTCTGTATTCTGCTTTGTTATTCAGTGAGAAGTATGATGAGAAAACAACTGTAGTACTTATTCTTTCTCCCTTTCTTAAAATTCCAGGTGTCATTTGTCTCAAGAATTCCTGTTGCATTTCCGACAGGTGATGCAAACTCTCTTTGCAGAAGTATAGTGATGTATGCTTGTACCAAAAATGTTGACTTAGCTATTCAACAAGGCAAACAAAAGCCTCCTGGCCTTACACGATCTTCATCTATGCTGATCTCTTCTGGACACAGTAAATCAACCAACAGTTTAAAACTAAGTATCTTCACACCTAATGTTATGATGATTTCCAAACATGCAGATGGGTCATTGAACCAGTGGCTAGTGAGTTTTGCTGAGGAATCTGCTTTTTCAACTGTACTCAGTATTTCACATAAATCCCGATATTGTGGTCACCGTTTTCATCTTAATGACTTGGCTTGCCACTCGGTATTACCACTGCTGCTTACAACCTCACATCACAATGCTCTAATTTCACCAGATGTTGAGAATGCAAAACAGACAAATGATTCTTTAAAGTCTCAGGAGTCACCAGTAAGACTTCAGAGTAAAGGCAATGCAAATGTAACATCCCAGGATCCCAATGCGGTTTACAGTGAACTTATTCTTTGGAGAGTTGACCCTGTTGGGCCTTTGTCCTTTTCTGGTGGAGTTTCTGAACTTGCTCGGATCAATTCTCTACATGTGTCAGCTTTTTCTAATGTTGCATGGCTGCCCACACTTATACCCAGCTATTGCCTTGGTGAGTTTCATTTCCTGATTTGTGAAGTGTTCTAGAATAAAAGCAATGTAGCCTAATAATGCTATTAGATTGTGTAGATACGCTTGAATGCATTGGAAAAAATATTAAGTATGGGTCCTTTATTTCACAAATTTCCAAGTTGCTGATACTTGGAAATTGTTTATTCATGTGTGAAGAATTGCTGTGTTCTTCTGCCTTTTTTTATGCATTAATATTTTAGGAGCTAATGCAGTAAAGTTCTTGGATGCTAGTGCGTACTTCAGAGTGTGTTGAACACTTAAAAGCAGAGGTAGATTTTGCTCTGGTTTGCAAATGGGATTCTCATTTCCTTTCATATACTTTGCTTTGGTTGCTGAGTGCAGCATTAAATTTTGTAGTTCTTGCCTATGAACAGAAATTAACAAGAGAGAATTTTTCTTATGCTATATTATTTTCTTTCATAACTTCAAAACTACCTCTTGCCAAAAAAAAAGGGAGCAAGTTGGTTTTTGAATACTTGAACACTTTTTGCATTCTTACTTTTCAGGTGCATACTGTAATTCTCCAAGTGCTTGCTTTGTGGCTAGTGATGGACAGCATTTGAGATTATACCAAGCTGTAATAGATGCTAAGAAACTTTTGTGTGAGCTCTCCAATCCAGAAATTTCCGTAAGTGAAAAGCTGTCTCAAGTTTTTGGAGGTTGGAACTTCATTCAGTAGCACTAGTTTCAGGCTTGTTGATAACTGACTAAGCTGGTTGCTGAAGATTTAACAGATTATGGTAGTTTAGCTCTGCTTGTAAAAACAAATATGGTAAAGCTTTTTAGCATTGTAGTCATACTGCATTCCATTTAAGCTCAAACTCTGGATATTGAGGCAGGTCAATGTTTGGTTGGGAAATGTCTCTGAAATGTTTGCACTACAAGGAGTAATACCAGAGTAACAAACTGTGTGTGCATGCACGTTGTCTATACTAAGGAAAAGTTCAGAAGACAATGCAGCCTGGGGAAAGGAGGCTTTCCAGATGTTCTCGTCACCTTTCAGCCATCGAAAACAATGTGGCTTTTGATAAAACTGGGAATGTTACCTGTGTTCTTGGTGGATTGCAACCAGTGTATATTTAATGCTTTAGTTAACATTTGCTTAGTGATGTTTTACCTACCTAGCAGGCTGTGCTATAGAAATGCACAAAACTGAATTAACAAGACCATCCCTCTGACTCTTTTTAAACAGAAATATGTTGGTGAAGTTTTTAACATCATAAGTCAGCAATCTACGGCTCGCCCAGGGTGTATTATTGAACTGGATGCTATCACAGAGCTTGTAAGATCTTTTTCTGTACTCATTTTATACCATAATTAGCTTGTTTAAAAAGTGTGCATAAAGACTATACTTGCAGCTCTCTGTCAGGTAAAGATGAGGTATTAAAAGATTGATTCTGACATATACTTGCTTTTGGTTTCATAGTACCTGTAAATGAAAAGAATGTGAGTAATGAAGGTGCATTTTCTTGATAAATATTTCATTAATGTGTATAACTTACCAAGTTAAAACTACCATGTTAGAGAGCAGTCTTAAACAGTATGCTCCATGATGTTCACTTCTTGTGTGTGTTTTTACTTTCTTAGCATGGCAGGAAAACACAGTTATTCCATGTCTTTCAAGAAGACTTCATATTAAATAACCAGGAGAAGGAAATACCTGAAAAGAAGAACAATTTATCAGACTCTGGTAAAGAATTCTTTTTCACGCAATATTGAAGACAAAGTATTATGTTTTTCATTCCACAGAGAAAAAGAACTTGTTATACAGCTTTGGCATTTTAAAGTCAAATAACTTACTTTATTTGAGATCTTTATCTAAAATTTGGTTGCACATTACTCTTAAAGGAAGTGCAATAACCATGAGTTTCATTAGACTACATTTTGTTCTTTGGTATATAAAGTAACTTAAATCATGAGATACCCATCATGTACTGTATTAAGCATTCCATTGCTGATACCTATCTTGCATGAGGGGGAAAGGGTTTTAAATGTGGAGCTCTAGCTGTAGGGTATAACATAGACAAAGCTTATTGCGTGCTTTCAAGATGGATGTTCATCCTGTACATCAGCTAAATACTGCTCCTCAGGCCTTGCATGGTATAATAAATGACAAGCTAAACAAATACCCCAAACACAACAATAAAATACAATACTGTGAGTAGTGTGTGGATTTGTAGGTCAGAGCAGATCTGAATTGCTCTGGAATAAATGGTCAGTTTTCCTTGGTGAGTGGGTCAGTGGTTGTGTTATATAGGCATCTCAGTTTTGTTTTGTTCTGTTCCAGTGAAATTACTCTGACCCTTTTTTTCCATGTTAAGTTTGTGATACCAAGTCATCTGCAGTAGTAAAGGGAATGCTGAACAAAAGGAAGTAAACTTGTGAACAGTGTCAAAATGTTGCATAATAACTTGGTAAACAAAATTCATTTTTGTTAGAAGAAAAGGGAGATACCTAGGAAAGTATTACCTGAATTGTATATACATAGTGATAAATTCTGAATTGTCTGTTTCGAGAAACAGCTATTTGAAGTAATGAAGATAATCTATAAAAATGTCTACCCAACTCTCAGTAGAGGTCAAAAAATGTAAATGCGATGTTGAAAATTAGGAACAAAATGGAGAACAAAAAGAAGTGTTACTCTACGGCATCAGTTTGTTGTACATTTGCATGTCAAGTGTGATAAACAGAAAGGAAGAAATATGGAAGCTATTTGATCTTTGAAGAGCGCAACTGTATACATCTGTATGTGTTCTGAAGGTCTATATGGATTGGTGCTGTATAAGAAATTGGGCTAAATGGACCCTTTGAAAAACTGTAAACTAGAAGCATATCCTTTGCATACATTCTAATTTGAAGGTATTTTCTAGTACTTTAAGCTCCTTAGTTTTTTTAAAAAAACACTTTTTCCCCTTTAATAAATCAGGTAAGTATTTAGCTCATGTTGCTTTTGCAAAACACAAACAGATTTGTTCTTTTGTTTTTTCACAGTACCATAAGCAACCCAATGTCAAACCCACAGGGCAAATACAGCTTATCTTTGATCATGTTTTATGTAGATGCACACCTAAAGAAGGGTTGGAGGAATTGTGGAGGAAAGATGGTCACTAAACTAACTATTCCTTGTAGGTCCTAATGTGTCTTTGGCCTAAGGAAGGAGAATGGCAGGGTGCACCCTCCAGAAATGGGCTTCAACTGATACTAAATTCATGTCATCTTTTCTTGGGGTGAAACTATAGCAAATAATTTGTTAGTAAGAAGCATTGTACCTCTTGTGTATTCCAGACTATATGGTCAGTCTGTCTGGGTTGTGATTGATGAGCCTATCGATTAGACCAGGCTGTGACTCTCTGAACTGTTGACGTGGCATTTCTTCTCTAGATGTAACTTGTATACTTTTTATACACTAAAGGCCAAATCTCTGTCTAGCTTACTGTCTTAACTGTTACAGTTGCCAGTAACAAATAGCTAAGAAACTGTAAGAAACAAACATGTAAAAGGCAAAGTTATAGAGCTCAGAGTACATTCTGGGATTTAACTTTAAACACAGCAAATTCAGGCAAATATGTTGTCCTCTCTAAAAGGAAACATTGACAGTTCTTCATGTGTGTACCTGTAACTGTAGTGGTAATTGCCTGTGATAAAGTACTGAGAAAACTAATTAAACTGAGTTTGATGTAGTCAGACCATTGCATTTCTGTATTAGTTTGCAATAGCTTAATATCGTTATTTGCTAGCCAGCAAAATTTAGTTCTGCTTTCAGATGAATAACCCCTGCAATCTTCCTGTTCTGAATTTCATCAGGAAACCAGCAGAATGGATTCTCTGAAAAATTCTACTTAATAGTAATAGAGTATACTCACAACCATTCACTACTACATATGTGGCATTTACATTTGAAGTCAATTCCTGTCTCAGTAGGTAAGTGTTCTATCTTGTAGTTCTCTGTTTAAAAAAAAGAAAAAAGCCACCATGTCATGAATATATCTGCTGTTCAGTGTATTCTAAAATGTATTTCAGCTTTTTGAAAAGAATCTGCAATTCTTTGATTACAAGCTTTCATCACAACCCATTCTTTCTTGATTACTTCTTAATCTTCAGAATGCTGAAGCTTTTTAGTTCAGCGTGAGCCCAAAGTTTGGTATTTTTTGTGGATTCTAAGGGCAAATATATTTATCTGGTTTTATTACAGCCTAACAGTTCAGATGTTTTGCTTCTCAGAAGTTTTTGTTCTGTGACTGAGTTTATGCGTAAGTTCTAAATGGGATTGTAGTCTGAAGCACCTAAACATCAGAGATACAATTACAATTGTGAACAATTTTGAAGTTCTGAAATCTGGTTCTCTTTCAGACTACCAAACTTCCACAAAACCTATAAAACTTTAAGTAAGCTAAGATATACTTCAGTAATTTTCCATTAACGTTTGAAGATATGAAGAAAACAAATCTGGCATTCACCACATAACAGAGGAATCTGTTACAATGCATGTTTTTTGTCATTTAAACCAAATTGGTATTTGTCTTACTGCTGCTTTCAAAGGCAGAATTTCTTCAGTTATGTGAAGTATTATTTCAATTAGTTTGTAAGTTGGTGAGAAGACTATAGATACAAACTTTCTGTTTTACTTATGATGAGGGTATTACTGATAAGGATTTTCAACCAACCTATTGGCAATTTTCATGTTCCAAATCCATCAAATTCATACTTCAACTGTTGAGTTTTATTAAAAAAAAAGTAATGAAGCATCTGCATCACATAATCTGAGATCCTACGTTTTAAACAAATATTAACAAAACTTTTCTGAAAAATACATTTTCCCAATTTGTAGGGTAAGACAGGGAGGTGTTCATTTAATTTTCTCTAGCTGCAGGTATTTTGTGCTTCATGAAGTGTTAATATCCATGGATAATGACAGACACACCTTTCATCTGCACTTTTGGTGTTTCTGGTTACAGTTTGATTGTTTTAAGTGAAGAGTTTAAAGCTATAACTTCTCAGAAGTTCTAGAATTTCAGAAGTATTTAATCTGAGATTTGCCAGCATTTCTCTTTAAATCTGAATATAGGAATGCGTTTCATTAAAATAAAAGTAAAATTTAGTCAAGTTTTAGCTGTCTCTTTGGAACTTTTAATGTGAGTAAAATTATTTCTTAGGTTAAAAGAAATCGTTGACTTTTTAAAATTAACAATGCAAATTTTTTTAGATGAAAAGATAGATCCAAATACACCTGAAGCAGCAACACAAACAGAAGAATTGTATTCTTCACCGGATCCAGAGAAGATCCAATCACCTTTCACTCAAAAGTATCAGGCCTGTAGAGCAAACCTTCAGAGCACCAGCTGGCTTACTCTGTCTTCCAAAATGGTGTATAGTCAAGAGTTGAATTTGCCAGAAGGAGTAGAGATAATAAGTGTAAAGCCATCAGCAGGTTTGTATTTTTTTTTTTAGGGTTTTTTTTTAAAGAATAAAACAAGGAATCCTTGCCTTTCTGACTTTGGTCTTAAAATAGAAACAAAGTAATGGTAAGTTTGGTATTTGCTGTTAAATTTAAAAGCCTGTAGGTGGATCAAAAAGGCTTGCTAAAACTTGATCCCCTGACTTTTTATCTCGATCCTGGAACTAATACTAAAGTAAAGCTTTTATTTAAGGTATAATATTTATTGAATTCAAAATTCTTGCAATAAAAGCAATTATTGAAACAGAATTTTTTTTTCAGTCAATCATGAAAATTTTTGTAGCATCTGTACTTAAATTTTAAGGCTCCCATCGGTAGTCTTTCCAAAAATATTTTATAGATTTTTTTTTTAGGTTTCTGAATGGGAAATGTTTGTTTGATGGGAGAGATTATAGTTATTAATATCCAGGTTTAAATCATATAATTCGACTCCCCTCTAGAGCATGAAATAGAAACAAAGGGTAAAATGGTTTCACAGTATTTTTGTCATGTTGTCTCCTCTGTGAGGTCCTGCAAACAATTCTCTTTGTGAGGAAGTGCTAATATTTTTTTTGCTTCAGAATAATAAAATAACTGAATAAAAACATCTTTACTTTTTTCGCTTGCTTTTCAGTATTTCCCCCAGTAAAAGTATATTTCATTTAATTTTAGGACATCTGAGTTCTTCTTCCATATATCCTGTCTGTCGTGCACCGTATCTGCTGGCTACTTCATGCTCTGATGGAAAAGTTCGATTCTGGAGATGCAGAGTTAACATTGAATCATCAGCTTCTTCCATGCCAGAGTATAGTGCACATAGTGATGTTACATATATATGGGAAGAATGGCCATTACTGATTGAGGATGGACTTCTTAGTAGTAGTGCTATTAATGTTCCAGGAAGGCCAGCTGAAGTTAGCTGTGCACATACAAACAGATTAGCAGTAGCATACAAGCAGGTAACATCCAAAAATAGTCATCTTCCTCAAGATTTTATAATGCATGTTGGTATTTTTGAATGTGAGTCTACAGGGGGTTCTTCCTGGATTCTAGAACAAACTCTTCATTTAGATGAGATAGGCACCATATTAGACTCTGGTGTTAGTATTGGTAGTAGTTTAGTGGCATATAACAGACAAGACATTTCTCTGTCTCATGGTGGGAATATTATGCCCAGCACTAAACACTTGGTACACTTAGATTGGATGTCTAGGGAAGATGGTTCACATATTCTAACAGTGGGAATTGGATCAAAACTTTATATGTTTGGCCAGCTGTCTGGGAAAACGCAAGAACAAAATGGTAAGGAGATGGCTACAATCTCCCATAGTGGCAGTATGAAGGCTACAGCCCTTTCTAGGTTTGTTCTGCTGCGTTGTGTCGACTTGGTTTCATCTGTAGAGGGGTCACCTCCTTTTCCAGTCTCCTTGTCTTGGGTGCGTGATGGCATTCTTGTAGTTGGAATGGATTGTGAAATGCATGTTTATTCTCAGTGGCAGTCTCCTTCCAAGCAGGAACTAGTTAGTACAGATTCCTGCAGTGGAAGTACGCCATGTATAACTAGCTTAGTGAAACAAAGCCAGTCAGCCACATCAGGTCTGCATCCACCAAAGCGAACCTTGACCAGATCTATGACCAGCCTTGCACAGAAACTTAGTGGGAAAAGATCTGCCAGTGATCTATCTACCGAAATGGAAGATTCTGGTCTTTTTGAAGCAGCTCATACATTATCTCCCACTTTACCTCAGTACCATCCATATCAATTGTTGGAACTCATGGATCTTGGTAAAGTACGTAGAGCAAAAGCCATTCTGTCCCATCTGGTGAAGTGCATTGCTGGAGAAGTTGTTGCTATAAATGAATCTGAACCTAATCATGACAAGAGGCTCAGATCTCTGACCATCAGTGCTAGTGGAAGTACTGCAAGAGATCCCAAAACATTCAGCAAAACTGAGACTACAGACTATATCGAAATAGACTCTGTTCCACCATTGCCTTTGTATGCTCTGCTTGCTGCGGATGACGATTCATCTTATTCCTGTTCAGAGAAGTCTAATAATCAAAATAGTCAAAATAAAAAAGAGAAGACCAATGACAATTATGAAGATCTCTTTCAAAATACTGTTATAAGTGCAGATGAACTTGTTACATTTGATGCAGATGAAGACAGTTCAAAACCAAAAGTCATTGATCTTTCTCAATATAGCCCAACTTACTTTGGACCAGAGCATGCTCAAGTTCTTTCTCGTCACTTGCTTCATTCAAGCTTGCCAGGTCTGACTAGGATGGAGCAAATGTCATTGATGGCCTTGGCAGATACAATTGCTACTACCAGTACTGACATTGGAGAAAGCAGAGACAGAAATCAGGGTAAGTTGTCTCTTGCAGGTTAAATGTACTACTGTGCTTCACAACCTTTTTGGGGACTAGTTCCTGTTTTGGAACATTTTCGTGGCTTATGAAAGCACATCATAGTTTTGTTTCATAGTATAGCCTCTGTTTACTGTGCCGTCACAGTATTTACTGTTTAACTAAAGTTGCAAGACTTCAGACTTCCATAAAATCAAATTTTGTTTTGTTAACTGTTAACGCTTGTGTTAGTCCATCAGTCCACATACCATAATTGTTTCGAATTCACTTTTGAAGAGACAACTTTCTTAAGTGCCAATGTTTATTGCAGTCTGTAGAGAAATGGAGAAATAAGTTTATGGATTTTTTTTTTAAATATGATAACACTTTTTTTCTTGCATTAAGAACAAATAATTTCAAAACTTTTTGTATTTGAAATTTTCCTCTTTCCCTTTCCTTGAAGGGAAGAATTATGAATTAAGCTGTTATATTTGTTAATTTAAAGCATTAGTAGTCACAGAATTGTGAAGTATTTCTTCTGTTAAGACACCCAATAGCTACTTATAGTAGTTTCTCTAAAGTGCATATAAAAATATTTAATTGCAGGTGGAGAAACTCTTGATGAGTGTGGTTTAAAATTTTTATTGGCTGTTCGGCTTCACACGTTTCTAACAACTTCCCTTCCTCCTGTACATCGAGCTCAACTGCTTCACCAAGGTAACTGATGTGTTTTCTTAGATGAAGTGAATCTTAGTGATGTAGCTGTACATATGATTGCTGTGCTGTTGACATGCCTCTGCAGAATCAATGGGTTATTTTGTTGTTGTTGTTGTTTTTTTTTTTAAAGTTCAATATGAATGTATGCCATAGCAGATAATGTCAGGTTTATTTCACGTAGAGGCCTTGAAAGAGAAATAATTTTTTTCTAACAATTTTTTACTTTTAATTTTTTCTATTTCCCCAAAAGAACTGGCTTTTCTGTACTTCTAGTAGCATGTTGTTCCAGTAACCTTCTGCAGGAATAATTCAGTAGAAAATAGAGTATGTATTTATTTAGGTTCTTTAGTACATATTTGGGAAAAAAATCCCTTACAGTCTACTCAGACTTGAAATGTTTTTTAATATGCTTACTGTAATTATCCAGTGAACTATTTCAAATAGTTTTCTCTGGAATAGTTTTAAGTAGTTCCAATCCGATACTGTAGACGACAGAATGAGATGGATTTGGTTAGGCCTAATCAAATCTAAAGGACTGGCTGTGATTGCTGCTTTACCATTTCATTAGTCATCATGACAGTTGGTGGCGTTTCCAATCTCATGGCTTGTCACCCCTCAGATGCATCAGAGATTGGAATTTGCCAGGGCTCCCACAACAGAGTACCATTGAGTTAGCTCTCTGATAGAATACTTGTAGTTAAGATACTTCTGCTTCTGCTGAGCTCAGAAATTGGTGAGCGTAAGAAATGCCTTCAAGGCATCTGCAGAGGTGCAGTTGAGTGTGCCTCTGCAAAGAAGCATCTCCTGGCACTTGCAATTATCCATAGCCAGCTGTGCTGCTGCTTAGTAATTGCTATCTTCCTCATGTGAATTTTCTTTCCAGTTTTCTTTTGTATCTCTATCCTCAGACCTGTTTTCTACTGTGACTACCTGAAACGTTGCATTTTCTAATGCAAGTCAAAATAGTGAACCTACCTTTCAAAACTTTGAAAAGTTTAATTGGTGTGTTGCACTTTGTATCATGGCTAATCTTAATGCCGTACACTATAAGTATATTTTGAGCTTCAGTCAGTAACTCTGTTCTTTGCAAACTTACATAAAGAGTTTGCAGGTGAAAAAATATTTTCATCTGTATGAGCTTTCTTTAATACTTGCTATGCAGTGCTTACAAATATTCTTAAATTTCTGTTGCGTCATCAGTAATGTGCTTAGAAATCCAAAATAAACAATTCAACCTTCTTCCATTCTGCTTTTCCCACCCCCTTGACTTGAGAATCCAGATTATTTTATTAGTGAATCTCTTTTTCTTTCTCTTTTTTTTTTTTTTTTCTCTTTTAATGGCTTATCATGTAGGCTTATCTACTAGTCATTTTGCCTGGGCTTTTCATTCAGTAGCGGAAGAAGAACTACTGAGCATGCTCCCTGCAGTGCAGAAAGGAGATCCATCATGGTCAGAACTCAGAGCTATGGGTATAGGATGGTGGGTTCGGAATATCCATAGCCTGCGGAAATGCATAGAAAAGGTAAACATAGCATTCTGAAACAAAATTAACAGACTTTTTTCAAACAGCTGTCCTCTGGTGTTTGCCTTCAATTTATGTAGCTTTAAATTTTTAGATAATTTTGGTGTTTCTGAATGTTTCATGCTGTGTTTTTTTGTACATATAGTTTGGTGTACAAGTATGAACTTTTGTATTTTTAACTGTTTGGGGATTTTTTAGTACTTCATGTTTCAAATTCCAGTGTGAAGTACATTTTGGTCTTTTACATTTTTGGTCATTTTGAAGGTGGCAGTGCACAGTGCTTATTGTGGATGCTCAAGATATAGATTAAGCATATAGTGTTTTTTATAGCAAAATTAGGAAACAAGTTATGGAAAAAGGTTCTCCTTAGAAACCCATCAAAAATGGGGTCAACTAAGATATTGTACATGTCTTGCAAATTGATACATATCCATGATAATAAAACTTTCTATTGTTTTATTTTGGCTTGGGTGGTTTTGGGGGGGTTTTTTTGAAATATGTATTTTAATCATCACAGATGTGGCAATAAGCCTAACCAAATTATCACTTGTTTTAAGCTCTTGGAAAAGCCAAGTGTGTTGAGCTAGAAAATGACATGCACAAGATACTTTGACTACAAAGCACAAAGTGGTAAAATGCATGTCTCTATTTTTACTTTTCAATCTTAAGCAATTAATCATCACTTCTTAGGAAACTTACCTGCCTTGCATATAAAAATTCCAAGTATTCTGGGCCTGCATTTAAGGTTACCTTATATGGGCCTTGGACTATTCTTGCTGCCACTTACCCCTTTTTCCTTTCCAACCTCCAAAAGTAATCTCCTGTAAACAACTTTTTGTCCTGTTGTGACTGGTCCCAGCCTGTTCTTCAAGACTCCATCTGTCCTTTGATTACCAGAGCAACTAATAAATTAATTTTGTTATGATTTCAGGAACTGATTTCAGATGTAGCCATTTCCACTTGATCTGCTAAAAAGCTTCTACAGCTGGAAAAGCATTAGCTAAATGACATCAAACAAAAACAAAGGGTTGAAGCTGTGGTATCTTCACACGTTCTTATGTCAGACTCATAGTGGGAGCAGGGATCCTATATTAAAAGAACTTCCAAGCACTGTGAGGCATAGGATACCAGAAGCAACAAGAATTCCATTTAAGATTCATTTCAATTTTGGTTGTTTTTTTGCTGTTGAACTGTCTTCACAGGTGGCTAAAGCAGCCTTTCAGCGAAACAATGATCCGCTTGACGCGGCCATTTTTTACCTCGCAATGAAAAAGAAGGCTGTGATCTGGGGATTATACAGGTAGGAGACATGCAAGCTCTGACATGGAGTTTTTTACTGTCTGGTATAATTTGGGGAAAAAAGTTGAATGTGATGGTAATCCAAAAGCAGCACAAATATTACCATTGAAAGCTGATATGATTTATAAATTAGTCACTACATTGAATAGGTGGTTTTTAAGCTGCTTGCATTTACTGAGGTAATTTAGTTGCTGTTTCTGAATGTAGATGCTTCAGGTTTTACTCTCAAATCTACTGTAATTTCAATCACTGCTTAATTCTGATTTACTTTTGAGGACTACCAGTGTAGCGTGTGGAATGACATGGCTGTCTTTTAGAAGAGTGTTTCTTGTCATAAATTTTAGCTTAAGTTCAGAGGACTGAATTAAGTCTGTGTTTCAAACTGGTGTTTCATAATATAACGTTGCAAACTTTTTAAAAAGTAATTTGTATTGTCACTTGCTCTTAAGAGCTCACCTGGGAAAAATTAGCTTTTCTGTATTTGTATCAGGTTAACTGAAAATACCATTAGTTTTTCTATTTACTAAAGTTTTTGTTATTTTTAAATATGAAGCCTACTATGCTCCCAGTGGGATGAGAGCCTCTGCATTCCCTGATGAAAAGATCTGTGTAAAATGCTACTGGCATCCAAGGAAATGAAGAAGGCACCTAGTAAATTATATAATATTTTTATCAATTATGTTCAATATGCAGGTCCCAAAAAGATACTAAAATGACACAGTTTTTTGGCAACAACTTTACTGAGGACAGATGGCGTAAAGCAGCATTAAAGAATGCCTTTTCTTTGCTTGGCAAACAGCGTTTTGAACATTCTGCAGCATTTTTCTTGCTGGCAGGACACTTAAAAGATGCGGTGGAGGTAATAAAATAATGCACTTTTTTTTTTTTATGTTTATGACTGGCATTGTCCCAAACTTACAAATATATTGAATGTGAGTTGCATTTTGCATTTGTATGACCTCTGAAGATTCTGGTTTGTTTGTGCTTTCCCTCCCTGCTGCCTTCCCCCACCCCCCAAGTTAATGACAAATACAAATCCTTGATCTTTACATTTTGTTTCT
>JANXJC010000078.1:18419465-18435076 GCA_027564655.1 Leptodon cayanensis
GTTGGGGAGGAGAAACAAGTAATGCAAAAGCAAACATTTACCACCAGCAGACCAATGCTCAGCCAGTCCCAGAACAATAGCTAAACTCCCCCCACCCTGCCACCACGCTGATCACAGTGTTACACGGTATGGAAAATACCTTTGATCAGCTGGGGTCAGCTGTCTCAGCTGTGCCACCTCCTCAGCTCTTGCCCAGTCCAACCTACACATGGGGAGGGGGGCAGAGCAAGAGACAGATGAGGCCTTGACTCTGCTCAGCAATAACCAATACATTGGTGTTGCCAACACTGTTCTGGTTACAAATCCAAACCAGCATAAGGAGTGCTATGAAGAAAGTTAACTCCATGCCAGCCAGACCCAGTACACTTCTATTAACTCACTGGTAAGGCAGCAAGTACAGTAAATCTTAAAAGGTTTACTAACTTTGCTCTGAAAATCCAAATATTCTACAAATTCAGGGTAAAGGCAGCTCTCTGTCTTCAGATGACTAACATTTTAATTTTACTTTCCAAATAAAGGATTAAATTCTAGTGCCCAAGGTGGACTTCTCTAAAGCTTATTGTCAATTATCAGTTAATTCCCCATAAGCTCAAGCCTCCCATCCGAAGCCTCATTGAATTAAAATAATGAAAGCTGCTATGAATGAAGTAACTGAATCCTCTTTCTAACAATTAGACTTTCCATTTTCTTGCTCATTAGTTCATGATTCTTGAGAATAAGTTTTGGAAATGTAAATTAAAGTTAGCTGCTACTTTTTTTTTTTTTTATTACCAAGAAGCTTAACCTCTTTCTCTGGTTAAAATTATCCTTTAAAATGTTCAGTACATTCTGTATCTCCAAACTTAGTCATGTTTTTATGAGTAAATAACTCATGACTTTCCAACATATTGTTCTACTGAGGGTTTGAACTGCTTACCTTCCTTTACATACCACACTGTACTCTTCTGTAAACAGCAGCAACTGAAATTTGTTAAAATCATAAAGAAAAGGAAAAATAACTCTTAGAGTGTGGAACCCTAAATTTTCTCCTAGACTACAAAAACTTTCATTTAGACTGTCTCGTAATTCAAAGAAAATGCAGAAATACAAGTCAAAGAGTTAGCAGCTTTGTGAATTGGATCCAAAATTTAGTGGTATCTTTGGAAACTTGTATCCAATTGACAATATAAAACCTCCAGAAAATAGCTCTCACCCCTATCTTGTTGTGAAGGATTTCCATAGATAGCTTCAGTTGTAAGCAAACAAGCATGTGCAGTTCTCCAAACGGACAGGATGTGAGCCTGATTTGACTCAAAGGCTTGAATTAACAAGCCCTGCAAGATGTGTGCTCCAATAGTACAGGCAGATTGTTTCACAAGCTGTTGATTAACAGCTGCTCCTTATGAAGAGACTTTATAAACCAGCACAACTCAGCATATGGGGACATGTGTTTTGGAGTCCTCAGTCCCAGAGACAGCTGAAGCACCAATGTGGTTTCATAAGAAATCTGATGGCTTACTTGCTATCCACCAAACTCATGGCAAACAGAAGATCCCAGTTATTCAATGAAAATGTTTTGCTTGTCATTTTTAGCAACTGAAGATGTTGTTGGAGTGTCCATAGTGCTTCTTCACTGCACTTGGGCATCTATGTACCTGTTTCAGGGGTTCTGGAAACCCTTTGGACATCCCAAGAGATCTGTCAGTGAATTACCCGAAAGCCCATGTGGCCCTGCATTATTTTGCAGTGCTGTTTCTAAAAAGTAGATCCGAGCAGAATAGATTCAGGTTTGCTTGTTACCCCTCAAGAGAGGTTGTCGGAACCTTTCAGAAGCATTTACAAGATAAATGCGGTGAGGCTCTGGAGGTCCACAGTACTTAATCAGCAGTTAAGAGAGATAAGTAGATATAAGAATTGCAGCACAGTCCTCAGACAAACTGAGTTAATATATAATGTCATGATAGTGTCTGGACCAGTCTTTTTTTTAAAAGCAAAAAAACAGATAAGACCATAGTAGTTTTGGTAGCTTCCTTAATTTTTTTTTGGCTGACATAAAATAACAAAGTAGATTTTTTTGAATGCTTTACAAATTAATATAACTTTTGTTCTAATTTCAGGTTTACCTTTACAATATAAACAGATAACTCCTATTTTTTTAGGATCCTTAATTACTGTAAATTAAAACAAATTATTAAGTGCTAGTCCTTAAAGAATAAATTTGGTCTGGTACTCCAATAGGTAGTTTTGCTTAATTCCACGGAGGAGTAATATTTAAGAAATGTAGATAGGTTGATACTGGGACTGGATCCAGCAAATAATAAATAAAGCATTTATAACTTTAAAACATGAAAAAGTTGCACAGATGTTTGAGTAGTTGAGTAGTTCCCATGTAAATCCTTTAAGTAAACGTTGTCATAATTCTTAGTGATCAATATGACATTGTCCTCTGTTGTTTACACATTAGTTATACAAGCTAAAAGCTTTAACCTAATGAGTTATGAAATGTATTTCCCAAGTTACAGATTTATGAACTCTTAAATGTGTTCCTGATCCTTTGTGTTTATATTTTTCTCTATTTTTATGTATTAACTCCAAAGCTTTCTAAATTCTTTTGTGTTGTATGTGATTATCTACAAGTCCCTGCCTCTGACGGATCCTGAGCTGTGGATGGTTGGGAGGATGGCTGGTGTCAGTACCACTGTAGATGTCTTGTGTTCTTTCTGCTTTTGGCCGCTGTTGGAGGTAAAGTTCTGGGACAAACAGACCTTTGGTCTGGTGCAGCTGCTCTTTATGTTTGGAAGTGATTACTTAAAGAGAGGATCAAGAGGTAGTTTTTCTCTTCTCGCCACTGGAGAGGCCATATACAGAGTGTTGTGTCCACTTTTGGGATCCCCAGTACAAGAAAGATATGGATTTACTGGAACAAGTCCAACAAAGAACCACAAAAATGATTAAGGGACTTTTCATGTGAGGAGAGGCTGAGAGGGCTGTTAAGCTTGAAGAGAAGCCTTAGGGGGATCTTACCAAGGAAGAAGAGGGACCCAGATTCTTCTCAGTAGTGCCAGTGACAGGACAATAGGCCTTGGGCACAAATTGAAATGTATGAGATATCATCTGAATACAGGAATACATTTTTTTTACTGTGAGGTGGTCAAACAGTGCAATGCATTGCCCAGAGAGGTTTCTGAGGTATTAAAAACCCAACTAGATGCTGTCCTGGACAACCTACTTTAGCAGTGGGGTTGATTTCAGCAGACCCCTTCCAGCCTTAACAAATCTCTGATTCTGTGATTTTGGTGACTACTGCAATAACAGTGGAACCAGTCCTGATACAATATTTTACTACAACTCAGCTTAGAATTTCATTAGACCTTTGTCTTTCTTCTCCTCCATCAAAGAGGATTGTTCTCATAGGTGGAGACTTTGGCCATTTGAGCATCAGCACAAAAATTCTGTAATCTCAGGAAACACTCAGGTCTCCCTGGTGACATTTTCAACCAGTGAACACAGCATTCAGAGTCATCATTTCTGGATGATCCTTACTGACATATGTCAGCTTCACTCTGTTTAAAAAATAAATTATTTTTTTTAGTTTATTTGTACTTATACAACCTCAAGATGCTTCCTCTTATACAGGGACAAGAAAGGATGTAACCATGCTTTGTTCTCCATCTGCTGCAGTACAGTGATACTGCAAATAGTGTCCTCCCTGCTGCCTCAGTCAAGGGTGGCATAACCCTCCAGCATCTGCTGCTACCATGAAAGATCTTAGGGCCTTTCCTAAAGTTGCTGAAATGTTTGGTGGCAAGTCTGAGGAATATGACAAAGACTCTGAGGTTTTCTCCTGGTATCTGATTGCTATGGAGACTGGGGTAAGCTGCTGCCAGATGTCAGAAGCAATGAATACCATCATATTCTACCTATACAAAATTATTGGAAAACACAAGTTTCACATGGTTTTACTGCTTAACTCAGTGGTGGCTTCTTTATCCATCTTGAACTTATTTCACTCATTGCTGTTGACTATGAAAGATAACTGACAGCTTTATTCTGCTTTTTTTGCAGAAGTCTGTATATGTCCTGCTGCTTGTGTTAAAACTTGTATTTCCAAGCTACTCTACAGATTAGCACAGTAAATTGAAATTGTTTCTATCAGCATTAATAGTTTATATTCACTAGACTGAAATGCTTAAAATAATTTCCTTTTCTCAAAGAAGCAAGTTGGCTGCATTACTCTTCCAGAAGTTCATCTTGCTTTGAATTTTCCCTACAAGAGGTGCTGGAGTCACAACAGCAAGGACTTAGAGCTCTGACACTGAGGAGTTCATATTATGCACTATCTCTGAAAGAAGCTAAAACAGAACTTAACCCTCTTTAGAACCGCAAACTCTGCCTCTGTTATTTAACATTATGACCACTTGTTCTCATCCATATATTCAGAAAAGGAAGCGGTGCTGTTGCTGATAGAGGCTGTCTTCCTGTATTTGCCTGAAGTGGTATCTCACCACTACATCTTTGAATGCCTGCCAGAGGTGGTGTGTTTTCCTTTTTCTTCTTCCTCTCTTCTGCATTTGGACACAGACTGTACATTTTCCATTTCACTTGCAGGGGTATCATCATGAACATCACTTCTTATGTTTATGATACTCTGCCTTATTATAGTGGAATGTGTGATGTCATCATCCAACATAGTATCTCATGCCATATTCCACATAAATTGATGCAAGGCACCAATGATCTCTGAAGATAGCTGTGACCACAGTCCTTCTAATAATTTTAAATTCTTTCTGAATGATGCAAGGCTAGACACGGTTTTTGGGGAACTATCCATCCAGATTCAGATGACATGGTAGCCGCTCTTCTCAGCGTGGTAGCACACTTGGATGGTTAAGGCATAAGCATTTATGTATACTTCTGCACAGCAGCTCCATGTGGTACAGAGGGATATCTACCATTTTCCCACTGAATCAACAGCTGTCATGCTTTAGTGTTGACAGTTAACAACTAATATATCGGATAAACAGAAGTATGAGATCTTTCTCCTGTGTGAGGAAGTCATTGACTTTTGGGAAGTTATCTTACAAGATAACTCAGTTTGGTTAAACATCTGGGCTGCTGGCGAAAGGCCCAGGACAAAGGTTCAAGATAACACATTTTGAATTAAGAATTCCTACGGCTTACCTTTTTACTTTAAGAAGCAATAAGTTTTCTGTTTCTGAGCTTATTGATTCCCAGCATTGCAGCTGGATGCCTTCCTCCCCCCTCAGTCTGAGGTACACATTTCTACTGAGCATTTCTGCTTCCTTTTCAAAAAAACTCAGGAATCCCTGGAGTGCTGGGACAGCTTCCCTTCCTGAATCCTTCCCCTTTTGTCTTCTGGACTGTTTCAGCCACATAAATGTGTGGGTTTCTCAGCCCCATGAGGTGCACTTGACAATTTTAAATGCAGTGTTAGTCTATGCAAATGATGTCCTGTGTCTCCCTGTCAGGCCTCAGTTGGGTGCCTTAGTATTTTCCTTTGATCAGGGGTAGTGTTTCACAGGGCACCTTAATCAGGCATCGATGTC
The DNA here is from genome assembly GCA_027564655.1 of Leptodon cayanensis. Classification (NCBI taxonomy): domain Eukaryota; kingdom Metazoa; phylum Chordata; class Aves; order Accipitriformes; family Accipitridae; genus Leptodon; species Leptodon cayanensis. The sequence goes on from JANXJC010000078.1 coordinate 18,425,012, forward strand.
TTTTGCAAAGGACCCTCACAAGGCTGTAACCGTGAGTGGTCTGCTGTTTCTTCCGGAGGAAAAGGAGGGTGATAAATGAATGAGCACTCACCTGAAGGAGATGTGAAAAATGTTTATTAATGACTAGAGGTTATTCCAGATATATTCCGTAGTCACGTTCATAGTCCTCTGTCTTTCTGCAAGTGCTGTCAACTGATTTTGAGATTCAAAGATTGTAAGGAAACTAAGAATGCGGCAGCATGTTCCAGCTATTCGTGTCCTCCTGGAGGGAGGAGATGTGAGCATATCTGTCCCAGCAGCTCTGGTCATGCTTAGTCATGATGTGAGTGGACAGTATCTCTTAAAGGTATTGGTTACTGGTAACATACACAATTAGGAATATAGCAGAGCTGGATTTGGAAAGCACTATGGTTTGTGAATGAAGTGTGCATGTCTCAGGAGTATTTCTAAACTGTATACCAGGTAGGCGGTTGCTTAATATTGCTGTCTCATTTTATAATAATTCAAGGTTTATACAAACCAGAATGGTAGCACAGACTTGGGGAAGGATGCTGAATATATTTGCTGAGTGTTAACATTCAAAACAACAAAAAAACCCCTATGAAACTGGCCCCTAAAACTTTGTAATGACTAAAATGCATAAAAAAATAGAAATGCATATAAAAATATAAATACATATTTAATTTTGAGGGAATGTCAGGCATCACAAATACAGTTAAATAAGAGCCTTGCAAGTGCCTTCACAGATGCTGTTGATGTTTTTTGTCACCACCTGGACTTTATCTTTCATAATGTTGCTAACCTTGTTTTTGATGGAGGCGTATCAGACACTTTGATCAATAGCTAGTCTCTGGTTCAGTGCAGAAACAGATACTATTTATTTGTTGGGGGTTGGCAGTTCTGCTTAGATACAGAAGATACCATTTCATTTGTCTTATTTAGTCAAAACAACATTTATGTCTAGCTTGAGTTTTAGTATAAAACACAAAATTAACTTCCCTGTACAGCCAATTTTAGAGTAGGTATTTGTAGTTACAGTGTTTTTACCCTATGAAACCAGTACTATGTGAAATCAGAAATCTGTTGCTTTAGACCTGAGAATTTTCCCGTAAGAGATCTGAGGAGGAAAAAGCTGCTGTCTTATTCGCGGAGGGATTTCAGCACACAGACCTAGGTCAGACATCAGGACCCCTGAAGAGAGTTTGCCCACTCATGTGGCATTCACAACCACCAGTAGGTTAGGTAAGGGCTTGCCTGAGCAAGATTTCATTTAGAAATTAATTTCTGATTTCATTTAGAAACCATTTGGTGAAAAGTTTCAAGTAGCTCTGAGTTGGAGATCAGATAAGATGAGCATAAATCTCTCTCTTTATCAAATATATTACTTTCTTTTAGATCTTTCTTGCACAAACAGTATTAACTATGAGTGGTTTGTGGTTTTTGTTGTGCACATTGGCCTGTGTACATCTGTAGTTCTGCAAAGAATTTTTAAGCTGTATTTAAAGGAAGGAGGTGGCATCAATGCGTAACACTTTCTGAAAGGTAAATATTCATAGATACCATATTTCAAAGAATCTGGAAAAATAAATAGACAATAGGTATCCCACAGGTGCTTTGTGTGTTTGTGCATGTATGCATCATCAATGAAGGCTCAATAGAAACCTGTGTCACACAGAGTCATGTAGGGGATACTGACATTTGCTGTACCTTATCACTTAAAAATGCAACATTTCATGCTAAGTGTACCTGCATGCTTCTTAAAAACTAGAGAAATAAGAAAAAGCATCCAGTTCACAACTGTAAGCGAAAGCATCAGTGTTTGTCAGCAATCAATCATCACAAAATACCAGTTTTGATTAGCAATGTTTTTTTTAAACTTTTTGACAACGTTTTTCTCCAAACCTTGTATTAAGACAGATTTATTTATTGGTGTTAGATACTTGCATATTTTAGTGCAGTGGGTTCTTTTTTCTTTTTGTTATTTCCCTATTCATTAACTGTTAGGTGTTTGTATTTCACTGATTGCTGGTTAGTATTGGAATAAATGACAGAAACCCACTATGACAAATAGGAATTTCCATTTCTTCCTTGCAGTCAGTAAGGTCAAAACATTGTAACTACTGATGAGATGGCTATCCTTGTGGTTTTTGTCATGCCTGTGATTTCTGCAGTGAAGTTTTCTCTTCTTTACCCCTGATTAACTGATATACTTACCTACAGATTCCAAGGTTTTTACATGTGGAGTCTGTTGTGTTTAAATTCTGCAGGAATTTTGAAGAGAAATTGGGTTGTTTGTGCAGTGGCTGTTGAAGAGCTATCTTGAATTGGTCATAGGCTTGAAGGTCAGTCTGCATTTACAGTACAAACTGTGGAGTAAAAACCACAGAAGACTGTGAAACCAAACTCTCAGGAAATGGGGAAACATGGTGGCTTTAATATGATGTTGCCCCAACACATTCACTGTTTACTGTCAGGTAAGCTTCTGCTGGCTTTTTCCTGATGTTAAAAATAAGTTTTGTTATGTAGGCATTGGAATAATCTGTTTTGGGAAGGCATTGCATTAGCTTTGAGTCAAATATATTTGTAGTCTGGCTTCATAATGCTACATTTCACTTCTGCTTTTCCATTCATCGACTAGACTTGCTACTGTTTTCTACCCGCAGTCAACAGTGCTGAGATCAAGTAAGCCTGTTTGGATATAAAAATCCAATTTGAATGGTACAGCTGTATAGCCAGGTGAACATATGAGCTTTCTGCTGAATAGATGATGTTTTATTGCTTCCAGTTAATGTGTTCTTTCATACCATTCTTCTATTTTCACAGTTAAGACAAGCATGTCATGTCTGGTATTTGATAAAGAATGGAGATTTTTTTTTTTCAGTTTCATTTCCAGAGATGAAAAACTTGATAACTCTACATTGGCTTAAAATATGGATCAAGATGTTGGGGAAAATATTACCTGCTTATACAGCATTGTTTAGAGCAATGGGAATGTGTTAAGTGGTGGCAATTCCTGCTTCATCTTTTTTCATGGGGAATGTGAATGCATTTGTACATACATTAAGGATGAAATGCTTTAAGGCAACCAGGAAGTAGAAAGCATAGATTTAGTATTTGTTTTATTTTCTTAGACTTCTGAAAATGTGATAGGCAGGTGTCTCTACCCAACACGGATTAGACTAGAATATCCTAATTTGTCTTATTGCATCTCTGTTACTATAAATGAACTGCATTTTTAAAAAATGTGTGCTAAGCTTTTAATTGACATGCAGAAAAAACCAAAGTGACTAATACTTGCAGAAAAAAGGTTGGGGGGGGGTCCCCAGATAATCACAGTTTTACATTGTACACAGAAACAACTACTATTATCTGATTTTAGGTAAACCATGCTTTCTCCACCATTTGAGTTGCTCTTAATTTTCAAAAGAAAAAATTCTTTTGAATTTTTTAATTATCACAGAATACTGAGACTTTGTCTTTTCCTGGAAGTGACAGACAGAAAAGTGTAACACTTGGGTATATTTAGCAGGCTTAGTGAGTGTTGTATGTGTCGTCTTTATCCATGGCATTCCTCGGTTATGATGGGGATTTTAATTTTGCATAGTAGTGGTATTTGTGACTTTGGACCTCATGTCACTGCTACACATCAGGTATCGGGCCATCGGGATTCCTGATGATTAGACCAGGGCTGGGGCTCATCTCTCCCTTCCCACACTGACCTCCCCACTGCTCTTTCACCTGGCCTGTACCTTGCTGTGGACCTAGGACCTGTTTTGGTGTGACTTCTCCTTCACAGAGGTGACTACAGTGTGAAGAGTCCCCCTTCTCCTATTTGAATTCCTGAAATAAGGGAGACCTATTCCAGTCCAGTCCCCTCTTTCATCCACTACCCCCCTGATTTATCCACTCTCTCCAGACTTGAAAAAATCCTGCATGTCTTGTGAGAGGAAAGGCTGCCACTGACTTTGGAGCTGGGAAGGTGAGTCACAGGTATCTCAAAACCTTCCCTCAGCAGGGAAAAAGAAGGTTGCATTATCCCATTTCTGGAAGGGCAATGGCAGGATAGGGAAGGGAAAAACATACAGGCAGAGCAGGGCTGAACCGAGTTGTTGCAGGCAGAAATTGGGGGCAAGAGCTGAGCATCGTGAATAGCACAGTTGTATCCGTACCTTGAAGTGATACTTGAAATTTTAGCATGTTTTTAAATTCATGGAGCCAAGTTGTTACTACTGTATCATCCGTTATATTGCCATCTTAATATAAGCATCCTCTAGATAGATTTAAGTCTTTTTTCAAGCATATGTGGGGTTTGGGTTGGAAAAAGTGATAGACATTTTGTGCTTCTTCCTGGTGTGTTGACAACCGATTTCAGGTGACAGCCACTATGTCAGAAGTGTTTAGTTCTCCAAATTTTCCATTCCAGCACATACAGATGAAACACAATTTCAACGTTTTTATGTAAGTTGCAATATGAAATGTTAACGCGGGGCTGCAAGTGAAGCCGCTCGACTTTTTTACCTGCCCTTTGCTGCTGGTTCTGTTCTGTTCCCCAGAGTGGAGCAAAACACAATCCTGAAACTGCTTTTTTTTCTCAGGGTGCTGTTGCCACCTGGTGGCATTGGCCAAAACCAGCAACAAATGCTCTATGACCTGCACCAGTCGCTGACAGATGTCACGAGTGAGGTGGATATGGGATACGCAGGTGGACTGGGTGCATCTCTTTTGAGTCTTTACCTCTGTGCAACACTCAGAAGATTGTTACGTGGGATTTTTGATAAAAGCGCCCCATCCCTTGTGCACCAACAGTGGCAGAGTTGGTGGTAGTCTTTATTCTTTTTCTTGCTCCATTTATTTTCTAAAGTGGCCAAAGATACTAACTGTTGTCCATACTGAGCCTCAAATTTTGGAAACACCCTGTGGAGTCCTCAGCCTTTAGGAAGAATTGCAGTAGCACAGTCCTGACAGACCAGCTGCCTGAACGGTAAATCATCTTAAGTATGTGCCATAATTCAGCTTTCAGCAAACAAGATGTTGAGCAAAAAGACTGGGAAGTCTTGTTCAGATCTTGTTACCTACATCTCTTTTTTTTTTTTTTTTCCCCCAAACTGAATACTTGAAATAGTTCATGAAAGCCTTGCAATAACCCTGTGAAGTGGTATTCAGTTTGGCCTGGCCCCAGAGTGCAAACTCTGTTATTGCTGTTGCTAAAGCATAGAGCTGAAGTATGAATTTCCTGTAAAGCAGATAAAATACTTGAAATGTTAGACATGTTTCTACTAAATAAACTCATTTAAGCTCCAGCAAAAATTGCGAGTTTTTTTTTAATTGGAACTCACAGCAATCAATGAAAATCCAACACTGAGTTTTTAATGTAATGCTAAAATGCTAGAAAGAGTTTACACCTGGAATTTGCCTACATTGCTTGCTTGCATAAGCCAGCATAATATAGGGAAAAATGAGCAAGGTATGGATTTTCAGTTGTCATAACTAGATTAGAAATCATCCAAGCCCTTCTTTTGTAAGAGAAATACTTACTTTAAGCTGCAATTCATTTATTAGGTATTTTTAAGAAAAAAAGGATCAGAGAGCTATTTTAGGTTAAAATTCTCCTATCCAAAAAATAAATATGAAAGGTTAGCTATAACTGGAATCTTCCTTAAGTGAACACCACATGCCTGTGCTAGCATGGTAGGTGGAAAAGAAGAGGAGGAAGCTGCTGCTGCTCTTCTTAGACAGTCACTCTCACTTGGACCAGCCTAAAGTGCTGATCTCCCAAGTGTGCTTTACTTATGAAAATGTCACCACAAGCCAAGGGAAGCAAGTGCTGAAAATATTCCCTCTAAGGCTGCCATAAATGACGAGTTCTTAAATTTGTTTGGGTATTGCGAACTGACTTTTCAGTCCCCAAAGAAATCCACTTCTTGCAAGTACTTTTCCAAATTATTAATGTGCCTTCAGTCTAAGGTTTAGGCAAATAATAAACTGATGCAAAACCGATTTGGAACATGCAGAAATCAATATGGTTCTTTGAATGAACACCACATAATAAGGTACATCTGGCTTGTGAATGTAAACTATAGCTAAACTGAATTTTTAAAAAGTAAACTCTGCTTAGGTTTAATATCCATTTAAATCCCTCTTTTAATCTCTTCTAATTAAATTTGAACTAAAAGGAGATTATTCGCATAGCTTGGTACTTTTTTAGTTTTGTTTGATTTGAAATTTTATCTAGATAAGATTGCATTTGATATGCAAGTGGTGTTTCAACTGTTTGCATAATTAATGGCTTTGGTGTCTACAAGAAAAACGGCATAGTTTGATTGTTACGCATTAGCAAAACACTTGGATCATTGGCTTGGGACTGGAACACAGCCCTTGCAAACTGAGACACATGTGTTTTCCCATATGTACACTGCTTTTATATGAACAAAACCCTTTCTTTTTTAAGGTAATACTCAATTTTCTGTTCTGTCAGCATCACTGCCATACCTTTTAAGAAAGAGAAAAATGTACCTTATTTGCTCTACACTCTACTAACACTGTTTAAAACTAGTTCATGCACTTTGTTTTCAAGCTCTTTTTGGCTCTGTGATACTAGATTTTCTGCTTTTAATTAAAATATCCCTTTTCAATTAAAATTGTTCCAGCACTCTGTTTTGATGCATAAGTATCTGGCAATATGTCTTTTCTTACGTCTTGCTGAGAGTAGATCTGGTGTAAGTATTTCTTCTCATGGCCTGTGGTGACGCTGTCAGTCTCTGTGTAGCACATTGACTTACCACTCATCTGGGGAATCTGTGATGCTTTATGTTTCTGATGCACGTGTTTTTAATGTTTATTTTTGGCGTTCTGCCCCTCAGATTTCTTATTAGACCTTTCTTTCATTTTTGCAAAGGCTGCAATGTCATATAATAACACAACCATTTTGTAAGAATTTTATCATAAAGTACCACTGGGAAGCTTATTTTTCTGTGACAAAACTAGCCCAGATCTGCTGTACTCTTTACCAAACTGGAGGATTGCACCTTCCTACCTCTGCTCATGCAGGTCTCTTCGTTACTGTCTCATTGTCTTCAGTGGTGCCTTTTGTTTGGCATAGCTGTGTTGGCAGCAGCAATCTGTGTATGCTCCTTTTAAAGGAAAAATTAAAATAAGAAGTAAAATTTTTGGTATCTGGAGAAACAGTGCTCTAAGCCTGTTATCAGTCAGTACCTGTTGCAGTCCTTGGTGCGAGCCCCTCAAAAGACAGCTAACCTTGACTGTCTTTAACTTCCATCATGTCCTCTGTGAACTCCTGAACATTCAGCAACCATCATTGATTATCACCTATTTGTGGATAGCAACCAAGTTATTGATTGTTATTTGGCATATTTGCTCTTGAGAAATTGTTCTGTACTTGCTCCTGCACTGAAACCTTATCTTCAGTAATCGGTAACTGCTGGATGAATAAGCTCCTCTCAGTGCATGGTATCTATGCGACTACAATAAAACCATTGTTACTATTAGTGGTTTTGTACAACATGATACCTATTGTCAAGGCAACAGAATTACATCAGAGTTCACATGTCAGAAGTCATGGCATTGCTCTGTGTGTGGATTTGCAGAGCTGTTTTGAAAGAAAAAAGATAAGCCAGTGAAATCCATTCTGAGCTGAAAGCCATCTTGTACCTGGGAGTGTGCTGTTCTGTGACAAATTATCATAGAATCATAGAATCATTTAGGTTGGAAAAGACCTTCAAGATCATCGAGTCCAACCATCATCTGTGCCCACTAGACCATGGTACAGAGTACCTCGTCTACGCGCTTTTTAAATACCTCCAGGGATGGTGACTCAACCACTTCCCTGGGCAGCCTATTCCAATGCCTGACATGATGCTTATCTTGAGGCTGAAAGGTGGGTATCAGTCTAAGGCAGCATCCCAGTCCTGTGCTGAGGCTGTGCTGTGGCTGAAAGGTCCGACAATTAGTGGCAGATGCAGATAAAGCTTATCAAGAAAGCCATGTTTTGAGGCTAAGTGAAGATGTTTCCTCACCTCTTACCCGCAGAGCTTTTGAGTGAGGCAATGGCAGCTTAAAAACAACTGTTGTTGCTATTTGGAAACCAACAATCTGAGCACATTTGTAAGAGGGACACGGGTTTGGAAGATGCATACTGCACAGTGAGCTTGACAGTTTGCAAGGTGGTTACTATTATATTGTCTTCTTGGGCTGTCAGCACTGGAAATACATTGACCTGATTGTGGGTATTGCGCAGATGGACATTGTAAACTGTACAGATGAGAATAATAGGACTTTCAAATTTCCTAGCAAAGTTATGTTCAATATTAAGCAGGTTCAACTTTATGAAACCTGTTGTGCATATATTTTCCTACCTTCTCACAGTCTGTTTTCTGTCTGGGAGAGAAGAGCTGAGGCAAGGAGCCTCTGTAAGGCAAGTTTTACTGCATCCATATGGAAACCAGGATCTGTCCCCTACGTGCCGCTTCTTCCTATCCCTACTTTGGTGGGCTCACTGTGAATCTGTTTGTCACCTTGTACTGCTATTTATTCTGCCAGTTCGTTATCAGAAAGGAAGTCTTTAGACATACTTTAATACAGCTTACTCTATGGTGAAGCCCCAGGTTTTGCTTACTTTCACCGAAGGCCACACCAGTATTGTGGTGTGGGTTCGTACCACACTAGATTCGCTATATGTTGCTCTTCCCATTTGGAAATGAAAGAATGGACAGGGCTCAGTAAACCACTAGCAGGGTGGAGAATGGATGCTAAACAGGAGGATATAGAAATAGGCGAGCAGGACAGCCCAGCGGAGGGGCGGGAGTAGGATGAAGTGCTGGATGCCAAGCATGGTGCAGAAGCTGTTGAGGGGATAGCCTGATCCCCTGGGGCTGGACTTTTTATAATTCATTAACCATATGATAGAAACATACACCAGAGTATCATTCGTGGGTCTGCCCAGTAGGTGGAAGTATTGTGAGGGCTTCAGCAAGTGCCACAAGCATTACCATCTGAATTGGTCTGAAGTCTGTTGTGCAAAGGGGAAGAAACAAGTTAACAATAAGGAATAGCAAGCAGTGATGATCAGGCCAAAACCAGGAGTACCCGTATTTTTCAGATCTGGCTACAGACCAACCTGCTAATGTTTTAGTTTATTTTGTCTCTCTAGCTTTCAGTGGACTGAATTTTCCTAAGATGAAAAGAGTACCTGGTACATGGTTTGTGCACATGAAGACAAATTGCTTAAAAATTCTGCACCATAGATAACTGAGATATTAGAGTTTTTCTGTTACATGAAAACACTCTCTGCTGTATGCTGAAAACAGTATTTTTTACATCAATCAAAAGCTAAGCACTGCCTAGATTATCTTGATACATCTGTATTTTGTGGTAGAAGATAATAAAACAAATAGAAATCAGGAGAAAAGCCTGGCTACAGCAACAACAGATGGGCTATTGTACCTAATCCTTTTAGTTACAGAACTGTATAAACAGTGCTATAAAAATCAAACAGCTAATCAAAAGCCCTCTTGTTACTATAAAATAATATTAAACCCCAAATTAACAAAATTGTGTAAGAGTTGGAATTTGTTTTTACTGCACTCACACTACACAGACAGTGCATATTGCACTGTCTTTTGCAATAATAGAAGTAACACAATTACAGATGGTGTTGCTCTACCTCTGGATTAGGAAATAACTTCAAAAATAGCTTCTTGGTTTGCTAATTTGAATGTCTGTGTGTAACTGTTTAAGTGCATAACCAAAAGCTGAACAACTTGGATACAATGCAAGAAAACTGAAATTTTACTTTTTTCTGTGACTCTGTAGCCTTCCCTCCACACCTTTCCCTCCCTGTGCACCATCACACACACGTGATGTCCGTGTGCACCTTCGCGCACACGTGATGTCTGCGTGTGGCAGCAGCAGAAGGCACAAACTGCAAGTTGGGGCTGCACTGTTTGGCACTTGGGAGTGTTATAAACGCACATGACAAACTGGAGGATAAAAAAGAAATCAAATTTATTAGCAAGCGATAAGAGAGCAAAACAGCGCTGGGCGGCCGGG
>JANXJC010000078.1:18449618-18461285 GCA_027564655.1 Leptodon cayanensis
CAGGTCCTTCTCTGCCAGGCAGCTTTCTAGCCACTCATCCCCAAGCCTGTAGCGCTGCATGGGGTTGTTGTGACTGAAGTGCAGGACCCGGCACTTGGCCTTGTTGAGAGGATAGCAGTATCACAGTGAGGCGAAGAGAAACTGTTGACATTTTTATTTCAGTGCAAAAATGTAATCTAACTAATTTGAAATTTAGATTGATGGTGTTTATTTTGACCACTTCAGGCCTTTCCTTTTCCAGGTCGAAATCTGCATTCCTTCCTTCTTACTTTTTGGGTAATAATCCTGAAAATCTCAAGCTACAACAACCTTTCCTGGTGGTGGATATCCCTTCATAGCTGATCATTGCTGTTTGTCGCCTACTTAAAAATACAGTTTGATGGCAGTGCAAAGTAAAGAAGCTGGACTTTTAAATTCTACAGTAGTTAACAGCTGTAAAAAACAGTGCACTCCATCTCCTATGCCTTGCTCCGAGGAGTGAAATAGAAAACGGATGCAGGTTTTACAGAATCACAGAGCAGTTGAGGCTGAAAGGGACCTCTGGAGACTGTCTAGTTTTAGTCAGTAAATATATTTGCAACATTTAAAAATAAATAGGATTGCTAGTGCTTTGCTAGGTATCAAAGTTCTGTATCCGAATAATACTTCTTCCTGACATAAAAGAAAATTACACTGTCACACATATGATGTTTAACCAAAAGATTTAATTTTACAGAAGAACAAGTTGCTAACAGTATTAAAGATCCAATTTTTCTCTTATGCTTTATATTCTACTAGGATTTAATGACATTAATGAAAGCAAAACCAAACTCTTAAGATATGTGGGGAGGTGGACCTGTGTTTTGACAGTCACAATTTAAGCTTGAGAGTTTAAGTGTTGTTAAGTCAAAGATTTTAAAGGTGTGTTTTGTTTGTTTTTTTTTTTTCCCCAGTAAGTGTTTATGTATAGAAATACTTTGCATACTTTTTCAGCTGTTTTGAGCATTGGTTTTGTATTGGAGATGCCAAGAATAAAGCAAACCAGGTGGAAACAGAAGTCAAAGCAAAATCTCCAAAAGATAGACAGTGCGTTTTTGTCTTGGGAGCCTGTTCTGAACTGACAGCGAGGGAGTAAGGGAATGAAGGAGAGAAAATACACTCAACCATTGGTTTCAGGGCTGGAATTTTAGATGAAAGTCCTAGTAGTTGCAGTCTGGATACAGAGGGAACAGGCCATGGCTACTAAATGTCAGGAGAAAAATCAAAACTGAGGTGTTGGTTTATTTGCTTCTTGTGGAAAAGGAAAGTAAGGGAAATGCATGTTAGCAGTGGCAATGGAAAAAGACCATTACGGCCACCAAGTGTAGTCCTCCATAATTGCAGGTACCATGAATTATTTGTGTGGAAGAGTAGACAAAACATATATTCTATGTACAGCTTTTCATTTAATGCCAGAAAACTTATCCTTTATGCTATAAAACAGGAAAACAGGTAGTAAAAAATTAAAAACTGCAAAGAAAATTAAGTGTGTCACTAGTGTGCCAGGCCTAATGAACAGCCAGGATCTGATAATTAAAATTTTTAGATGGCATATATTCCTGTGTTTTATAATCTGCATTTCAATGTTGATATTGAAAACAGAATATACTAACCAGATGCCTGAGAATTGAGTGCCCTGGGAATTACTACTGTTTTTTTCTGTGTCTGGCCTGTAGCTGTGGCATTCAGTGCTTCAGAAGTTTCTTCAGAAAGGATAAAATAGCAATCAAATTATGTGAGTGGGGGGCAGATGTCATTTAGTTTCTCAGGGCAACCAGTGGAAAATACAGGGGTAATATATAAAAACAAAGTGCAAGCTAGCAATCCAGCCTTCTTTCAACGTTACAGTGAAAGAGAGATACTGAGGGATTCCTGTTCTGTCTGCAAGTAACAGATGGGGTGGTGTACAAATCAACGTTGAGAAGAACAGAGAACCAGAACTGGAAATACAGGAAAAACATTATTAACTACTTTCAAAGCCATTGTAAGATCACTCACAAACCTTTCTGTTATTTGAACTCTCTGAAGCATCTGCTGTGGCTTTCTTTACATGCCATTCAAAATATAGGCCCTTTGCATTTTGGCAGCCAGGTTGCTACTTTGTCCTTATAGTTGAGTTCCCTGCCTTTCATGCCAGGTTGCCATCTTGTCTTGACCTTCCAGTTCATTGTATTTTTGGCACATGTATCTTAAACTTCTTCTTAACTCCCCCCACACACACCCTGGCCCCAGTCAAATTTAAGTCTCTCCAATGGATTCAGAGTTCCCCGGGGATACTGGTCTCAGTGTTTTTCCTTCTGCATTCAAGCCAGAAGCTCTTCTGTTATACTCTAAGTCCTGTGCCTGCAGCTAATGTTTTCTTGTGAGAAGACACTCCTTTTGCCCGGATGGTTGTAAGACCAATTAGATACCTCTTTTTAAACTTTAACTTTTGGTAAAACATGCAACTATAACAGCCAGATTATTTTACTGGAAGTGCCACCTGGGTTAGGGAGCTTGGCACTTTGCCTTCCTGCAGTTTGGTACATGTTTCTAAGGCTGGACAAAAAAATACAGTACCTGCATGGCATTTGCTTGATCAAAGGGAGTGACCTAAGATATACTGTATTTCCTATGAAACAATTTGTACAGTATTACTGTTGAGTGTGCATGGACACCTGGCAGATAGAGAGGAACTTGATGTAGCCCTGAAATGGCCAACAGCTGAAATATCCAGGCTGCGTATTTAATACCACAACACCTGTTGTTACATTCCAGCTAGGAAAACAAATGGTGGCAAAGGAGTGAAATACCAAATTAAGTTCATGACCCTACTCTGTGCGACTGTCATTTTCTCTGTTTAATATCCAACATATTTTAAAATATGCTTCTCTAAGAGCAGTCATCAGAAGTTAATCTGAATTTTTTTTTTCTTAGTAAAGCTGCACTGTTAATTAAAATACATGCAGAGGCTCTAGGAAAAAGGGCTTTTAAAAAGGCTTTTTAAACTTCTAAATCAGCTACAGCGTACATATCATGTGATGCACAGGGTGGCTGTTGGAAGCACAGGCATGTAAAACCAGAATAACTTGTTGGCACAGACTGCTCTCATGGGACTGCAAAACTCTGCACATACATTCTTGTTGGAAATAGCATCTTTCCTTGCCACACTACCCAGCCTTAACTTCCAGGTACTTTTTTTGGCAATTCTTCTCACATCTTGATCAAAAAAGTATTTTGTTTTCTGTTTTTTCATGGTTTGTTTTTGGTTTTGCAGCTAGAATGTGGGTCATCTTTTGCTGTTGGTCAAATTTTGGACATATTAATACACTAAGGCTAGAATTAAATAGAAAAATCAGGAAGCATATAACAATATTGTATGCGTTCTGCAAACCTATTGGCAATGACTTCTTTGGCACTTTGTTGAGTAAAAAAAGGTGTTCTCAATGGTGTTTGCCAGCTTTTCTCTTTCCTGTGTTGCTGCTGCTGAATGTATGCTTGCTTTCAGTATGAGTATGCACATTAGACATACTGTATATTTCAAAAAACGCTTCATTAGCCAGATTTTTTTTCAAAATTGCTTGATTAACTCTTTCTTCAGAATGACTTGCAGCTGCAGAGCTGAATTCCAAATCCAGTAAGCCTGCTCATGTGGTGCTTGCCGTGCATTAGGTTTGGCTTCAGACAGGGTATTTTTTCTTTTGAAGGTCTTCCAGTGTGAATGTTAAAATTAGTACACATTGCTTGCCTAATGAACATTCTCATAGTATGCTCAGTTGATAAAAGTTATGGTGAGTGAGAATTTAGTACAATTTACTATACCTATTAAGAGAACTGTAGGCAAAGGTTACTTACCTTTATGAACGAATGCTTTGTATGCATTGAAAATTTTAATTTAAACTGTTTTCTAGTTAAAATTGCTATTCATATATAAATCTCCCTTTTTAAAAACAAGGTGCCAAATAAGATATTTGCTCTTCAAATAAAGACCTTGTGTACCTGAATCAAAAAAGTAGAGATGTATATGGAAGAAATAAGAACTGTATAGGGCCCTTGTTTTGTTTTGTTTTGTTTTTTTCTCCTTCTGCACTTAGCTGTTTGCCCTCTGGGTTTTCCACTGCCTGGTGGTGCTTGCCCAAGCTATCTGCCCTGTTGCAGTCCTTTTCTCATAAACTCTGTGGCTGCCCTGGTGTCTTCTCACCCCTGCCATCAGCCAGCTTAGAAGTTGCAGTCCCAGTGTCTGAGGTTGAAGAGTGAAAGCTATCAGAGCACTGTCTGGTACAAGCTTCAGTTTTCATCAACTTTTGAAAATCCAGCAAGTGAACAAACACTTGCAAACACAGAGACTGGCCAATACACTGAAGTGACCATCCGGGGACTGCTGCGTTTTTGGAATTATTTGTACATTGCAAGGACTTTATCAGTGCTTTTAAAAAGTTTTTTACACACCTTTCACACAGGAAACTTTGAAGCACTTAGATAAGAATCAAAATACTGACGCTTCTGGGTTAAAAAAAAAAAAAAAATCACACCACCAAAAAATGTTCTTTGAAACATGACTCACTAGCTCTGATGGTTATTAAGAAGCTATAAATCATAGTGGCTGCTAGAAAAAACAGCTTACCTTATTCATATCTGAAGAATTCATAGTCTGTGTCCTACCACTCATTTTTTTAATCTTATCGTCACGTAATAAGTATATTGTGAAAATTATTACAGCCCTGGTAACAGGTTTATGACTCTATTTCTGCCTGTTTTGTACTTCAGGACTTGTTCGTTCACTGATGCTAGCTCTTGCAGTTTATCACTGTTGGAGCTTTACCTTACTGAAGTAATGTGTTTATACATTAAGTCATATGTTTATACACCTCAGTGTATTTATTTTTTTTAGTGTTTCTGGCCTTTATCATTCCTGAAAACAAGGGTAGCCCTGTAAAGACCCAGAAAGCAGAAGGCTCAAGAAAAAGTAAAAATTCAGTAATTTTTTTTATCCCTTGATATCTAGGCGATCTCATGATTTTGGAGGTGTGTGACTCATGGTCACATACACTCGGAGAGTGTGGTGCTGTCAATCCTGCTTGATTTCATTTTGCCTCCCTCCAGGGAAATGATGCTTTTTCACTCCAGGGGTCTGACTGAACATGCAATCCATACAGCACACGTGGGCTTTTAGCTGTAGCTCTCACCCGCAGCCTATATAGAGAGGCAAACACACTCGTCCACACAGGATGCCTGGCAGGAAATCGGTTGCCACATTTCTCAAAGCTATGCGATACAGTCTTTGAAATGCTGCCTGAAGCACTCAGTCCATGCTGTCTCTTGCCTCATAATCCTGTGTAAGTGTTCTTCGTGCGTTGCCTCAAACCCCTTGTTATTTTTGGGCCTTGAACTCACCAGTTACTAGCGCAGTACATGGTATGCCAATCACTAAAATGAGAACTAGGTGTCACACAGCAGTGTTGTTATTAATGGCTTCACAGTCACATTTTCTCTTCTGCTGGGACTGTTGTATCAACATACTGAGTTCGTACACTAGAAATGCAACTCATGTCAGCACACTGAACTCTTGACTTGCTCATGGAATTTAACATGGTTCACTGGAAGTTTTTAATGGTCCTTCTTCATTACAACAAGCTTAAAAATACTCAGTGACTCCAAGTATTCATTGTCAATGTACATGAGATTGAATACACTCAACTCAAGTGATGTTGAACCTACCATTGAATGTTATCTTGTGGAAAAAACATTCTGCCTTGATTTAAGGCAGTGAAATCATCTGATTCAAATTTTTTTTTTCCAAATACTACTTTTTGGGTTTTTTTAGGGGTTTTTTTTGTTTGTTTGTTTGTTTTTTAGTTTAAATAGAGTTGCAAAATAGGGTATTTGGTAATAGGCATTTGCTACAGTACAGAGGGAGATGTACTAGCTTCCATGTCAGGGAAAAGTCAGCATCGCAGCCATAAGTAGTAGCTTGCTTGTACTTTTATACCAGTCTCCTGAGACCTTATTAACCCACAATTCTAAATTTTCACTGAAAGTTTATAATTCCACCACAGCTTTAAGAAAAACGTGTAAGGTAAAATATTTTGGGGAAAATACATCCAGAATGCTACATGTCCAATATTTATTGACTTTGACAGACAAAATACTAATGTTAAACACACATACTCTTGGTTGCAAAAATTAAGAAGTTTCATAATTAATAAGCTTCCAGCTTTCACAGGAGGCAGTCTCTAGCAATGTGTTTGCTCCTCTAAATCGCAAATTAGAAGACTTTGCAGATGTCGCCATTAACCCCTAAGACCCTGTGAACTTCGAAGCAATGGAGGCAGAGTTTCCTCTGAGAGCCTTTCCCTTTGGACTGCTCTCTGTGGAGGCATGGCTCTACTGAACATAATCATGTTTATTTGTATAGATTGTACAGAAAATGACATTCCACTGATTTCACAGAGGTATTTTTTGATGATACACTTTTAAAAAGTGGCATGTAAAACTGCACAGGAAAGAAATAGGAACTATAAAGTGCAGTCATGAGGAAAAACTGTGAGATGCTTAAAATTAGTGGGATTACATGCCCAAATTCTGTGTGTGCTCCAGGCCACCAGAGAAATGGCACTATTTCAGTTTAAAGTGCAAGGATGAGACCTGTCAATACAATAGGTGTGGTCAGAGATTTATACATCCTGGCCCACTACTGTAATCATTCTTAAAATGTGACTACATACAATCAGCCCTGAGAAAATGAGGCTGCTTTAAGTAGTTGTCTAAATGTGGATTTACAGGCTTATTTTTAGGTACTCGCATCTGAAATCTGTAGTCAGAGGTTTGAAAGGGGATGCTCAGCTGTCCTCA
Organism: Leptodon cayanensis; assembly: GCA_027564655.1. NCBI lineage: Eukaryota > Metazoa > Chordata > Aves > Accipitriformes > Accipitridae > Leptodon > Leptodon cayanensis. Next base: position 18,456,468 of record JANXJC010000078.1, read on the forward strand.
CGTTGGGAATGGGGGGCTGCTGATGCGTGCAGCCAGTGGCCCCTCACCAGCACCCTGTGACCCATGAATCGGGCATCTGCCATACACGCGAGTATCTGTATTTGCAGATACCGGGTTAATGTTTTAACCTCTTTTTGACACGTCCCCTGCCCTTTCGAGTCACAGGACCTTTCTTCTCCCTCCCTTTCTGCTAATTGTACCAGTTGTCAGTAATAACGGCTATTGGTGTTGCACTGCTTGCTCAGCAGTGCAATTTCCTTTCAGCTCTCTTTTCAAGGAAGTGAAACCACCGCGATGTATTTTTGCATTCTGTGGTGCCAAAGCAAAATGAAGCACCGGGCAGGAGAGAAAGGTAGCTGAGAAGAGCTGCTGGTACAGTGAGGGGGAAAAACCCATGTTCACTCTGTGATAGCTTCTGACAGCATTTCAAAGTGCATGACAAAGTGTGTGCTGGATTTTGCAGAATAAATAAGCCCCAGGCCAGTCTTCACCTCTGGTATTTTGGCTCTCTTTCTGCTGTCAGCATTCACAATTGCACTTCCATTTTGATGAACAAGTAAGTAATAATTTTACTGTTTTTTAAGGAAGTGTGTATGTTTGGTCTGAAGGAGCTCTGTAATCTTACTGCTTAAACTCAGTTTTGTTTAAGCAATTGACTGTGAAATACATTTTAGGTCTTTCTGCCATCAGTATTGAGGAAAAATTCTAATTATAAAATACAGTTTGCAAGTTCCTTTTTGGATTGACTGAAACACTGAAGTCTGAAATTTATGTATTTAGCAATTAAATTAGAACCCATGTAATACCACAGGGAAAGTGAAGCTAACTTCTGGTGTATTGCAAAGTAGATAGAAAATAGGCCGTGCTGGGTGGTCCCAAAATGTGGACAATTTTTAGAGAAATGCCATAAAGAGTTTAACACCTCATGTAAGTGAGCAATTCCTGTTTTGCTTAGCAATGGTAATTGCACGTCGAGCTCCACTTTGTCAAATGTTAAATTATGTAATGTAATGGGATTTTTGTTGAAAAACTGTAAATTGTTTTGAAAACTGCCATGTTTTCAGTTTCTTGAAGTTGATGCTTTGCAGGTTGTTATGTGTAAATTCTTAGCACCATACCTGTCTGTGTGTGTGACTCTCTGGAGGCAGGTTGTAGGGATTTCTGTTCAATTACCGTGGAGCATTCTGTGTGATATAGATAGCATTTTAAAATACCACCTACAGCACCCTGGGAAAGAACATTTTAAAATACATATATACTGTGTTGTGGGGGTTTTAGTCTGCAAATTTATGGAAGAAACTTTGAAACAGTGACTGTTATTAGTATGAACATCTGTATATCTTTGTGGAGTGTCAGAAAGAAAAGATCACGAGCATTTACTAAGTTGGAAGGCTTTAAAAAATAAAAGTTATGAAAGAACAATCAATATTGCTGTTTTGGAGGGAAAAAAAGCTATCATTCATCTGTAGATCTTTGTAAAGCATTGGCTGTTGAGTTCTAATGTTTGACCACCCTTTGAAATACTTCGATTAAGTTTTTTTTTAATAGTAACAGTTGCAGTTTTACATTTAAAAACACGAAAAGTGAATAAAATATTTTCAGTTCAGATTGACTGCTTAGCATCTTTAACATCTTCCTCTATCTTTGTGGTTGAGAAACATGTCTGTCTTGTGATCTCGAGTGCTTTGCTCAAGATAGTTAACAATGGGTTCTCTGGTTTTTGGGTGTCCTCATGTAGTGAAGATTTTAAAAAATGCACTCAAACACTTCATGCTTCAAAACAAAATACAGATATGCACTAAAAGGCTTAAGAAACAGCCTGCTTGAAAGTTTCTGAGATGACCGAAATAGAGCTTGTTATCAAGTTTCTCAGAAGTAGAGTTGAAGAAAAAAAACAGATTTGAGTCTCATGTCCTGAAGGACAGGTTCCTTCTTCTTGGTGGAACTCTAGAGGCACCCTGTGTCTGAACACACCTAGCTGCCCAAATACAAACAGTTAAGAGGAAACCTTTTCCAAATTCAGGGACTTACTGTTTGGCATCTGCAGAGTTTGTTTTCAGTAAAAGGCGGGGGGGGGGAGGGGGGAGGCCCCCAAAAAACACATTTCCAGGCCCTGTGTTGGCAAAGCAAACCTTCCATGTGTGAAGTAAATGTAAACAGATGAAGCTTTCCTTCAGCCTGTCTGAGACTCCAGGTAAGCTGCAGCATAAAGGCAGCCGTCTCCCAGATGGTTCAATATGAATTCACGTGTGCCTTAGTGGAGAAGGTGCTGCAAAGGCAATGTGGTGTAAATAGTTGTCACTGGCAACAGAACGTGAGCTATAACATTTCACAAAACAAGTTTCTGAAAGAGTGTTTGGGGTCTTTTAAGTATTTGAAGAAATTACAAACCAGTCATTAGGTATATCGGTGCACGCAAGCATAGTTTTGGAGGTGGAAATCTATTCTAGGATCTATTTGTTGGTCACAGAAGGATTTCTTTTTAAGGTTATGCTAGCAAGTGTTAATGGCAATCCCTAGACTTTATTTTTGTCTATTTTTGCATTAAGTATAGGACATAGAAGTGCTAATCTATACTTGCTTTCCTTCTGAAAATTAGCTGCTTCAGATTGCATTCAGAGAATCTCAGTATTGTTAGCTGACAAGGGATTTTTCTGTTTATATTGTATTTGTTTATATATAGCTATATATATATGTATAAAATATATATATATAAATATAATAGATGTGTGGGATCTGAGATCACTGATCATGCCAAATGCCAAGAACAAAAAAGTTTTACAATAGTTGATTCACTGTATTGCTATCTTTAATTGAGTAGCAGTAGTAATTGTCATGACATTGGGATAGTCATGGTTTCAGAATTCTTTATGAATATGAGAATCAGATCAGACTTGTGACTCATCTGATCAAATAGGTCAGGTTTATTTTAAACCATTTTTGAGCAAGTTCTATCCTGGTTTTGTATTTTCTCAAAAGTAAAACAGTATAAAAGAATGTAAACCTAGAGACAAGAGTTTTAGCGGTTGAAAGGGGAGGGTTTTCTGCAACTGCATGCGTAAGTTTGCATTATTTTTGTGGCAGTTAGTAAGACTAATATGAATGGATAGACATGGAACTATTCCTCAACTTACTGTCCCTAGTATGTCTGTTATGTAGTATTGACTGCATACTTTTTTTCTCCCCCCAGTGGCCACAGATGTCTTCAACTCCAAAAGTCTGGCCATTCAGGCCCAGAAGAAGATCCTTGGAAAAATGGTGTCCAAATCAATAGCAACTACTTTGATCGATGATACAAGCAGTGATGTTTTAGATGAGCTCTATAGAGTGACAAAGGAATATACACAAAATAAAAAGGAAGCAGAGAAAATCATCAAAAACCTCATTAAAATAGTCCTCAAATTGGCAATTCTCTACAGGAACAACCAATTTAATCAGGATGAAATAGCATTGATGGAGAAATTCAAGAAGAAAGTTCATCAGCTGGCTAAGACCGTGGTCAGTTTCCATCAGGTGGATTATACCTTTGACAGGAATTTTTTGTCCAAACTGTTAAATGATTGTAGAGAGCTACTTCATGAAATCATTCAGCGTCACCTAACTGCAAAGTCACATGGACGCGTCAACAATGTGTTTGATCACTTCTCTGATTGTGAATTTTTGGCTGCCTTGTACAATCCCTTTGGACCTTATAAACTCCATTTGCAGAAGCTTTGTGATGGTGTCAGCAAAATGCTAGATGAGGGGAACATATAAGTACTTGCATTAATGTTGACTGCCTATGCGTTACTTGTAGATGAAACACTGTTGATTTATGAAGGAATAAGGGAGCATGCAAAAAGGTTTTTTTACATTTTGACAAATATTTCTAAAATATCTTTATTAAATTGATTCCTTATTATGAGCTATCTGTTGCTATTCATAGTCCATCTGGAAGAAAGACTGCACATGACTTTTTTTACTGTGCTTTGCCTATGGAAACAGCTGGATAAAGACAATAAAAGAGAACGCTCCAAGTAGAGTAAGAGTCTTGCAAGATAGATATACAAAACAAAACAATATGCTGTCAGATAATCCACATCTTTCATAGATTTACAGAATTATTTCTAAACTATCAGAGTCCAGTAATGTTGGTAACAGACTATAATGGTGATGGTACACTCTATAATTTCTCTGACTTATTTGTAAAATAGATATATTTGATTCATTTATAGTCTTTTATGCTCTCTGCACAGATCACAACTTCCTAGTGTTGCCCTTATGAAGCATTCAGTTTCAAATAATATCAGTGATGCTGTCACATAGAGTCTTAACAGGCTTCTTCATCTCCAGCTCAGTGGTGAAAACTTCCTGTCTGCAAGGCTACCAAGTATAGATCCTTATAGACCTGCACAGATGCTTGCTTCCTTTGATTAAATGGGGATTATTTGAGGAATAAGCTACAGTAAAATAGCCTAACTGGGGAAGAGTATTCCCTAGAAACCACCTGCGGTACATAACTTTAACGCTACCTATGGTAAGGTAAAACACAGTGACTTACCTGTGCAATTCCTTAAGATATTTAGAATCCTGCTAATAGGTCACAATTCTTTCTGAAAAGGTGTGAGGCAGTATATTTTATACGCTAGGCTGATGTGTGTGATGATGTGAATTCAGAAAGCTTGATCAGCTGAAAATAAATTCCAAGCCAATTTGCTTTGTGTACAATGAAACTAGAAACAGCAGTTAGTTGTGTTGTGTTATATACTATTTAACTAATGAAAAAATGGAATGTTAGATAAATTTTGTTTTTTTCTTCTTTTTTCCCCTCTTATTTTC
>JANXJC010000078.1:18462984-18475897 GCA_027564655.1 Leptodon cayanensis
GATGATGGTTGGACTTGATGATCTTGAAGGTCTTTTCCAACCTGAATGATTCTATGATTCTATGATTCTATGATAATTGTGGCTTTAATTATCAAACTTCAGAAATAAACTTATAGCATTTCTCCTTTTAATACACTTGTTGTATTAAAGCATTGACCCTCTAGCAGAAACTTGGCATAGTCAAGAGTTTAAAAAAGGTTACATTAGCACTGTTTAATTATGGGTAGGATAATGCCATTATTCTGTGCTGTAAAACTGATGCAACATTGTGTTTTAATAGGATAAAAATCATTAATACGTTAAAGTCCAATCATGGATTCATTTTACAATACGCTTTTAAATCTGAGTACCTTAGGTGTTTCCTATTTATAACGCCCATTCAATGTTTAGTTAATATGTAGTGCCAAATGCCATCAAAATGTACATTGGTGAAGTTGTGGAAGTTAAAACTAGTGTTACAGCCTTCTAGAGGCATTGAAAAAGTGGCAAGTCAGACCTTGGATACCTTTTGCAAGACATAGCAAACAACTGTGATCTCAGCCATACAAAGAAAGCAAGATACAGGGAGGTTATCACTGCCATTTTGTGTGTACCACCTTAAAAGGGATTCACTAAACCTTTTGACCACCCCTTAACTATGTTTGTATGCATTTGTGTGTATGCATAGACAAAAAAAAGACAAACAAAAAGACACAACTGTGTAAGTTACAAACCTTATTCTTGTCCTTAAGCTCTCTTGAGATTTATTTCCATTTAGAAGGCACAGAGATTAGCAGGAGTCTGGAAGCTTTCAGCAACTGGTGTGGGGTTATTTTTTTTTTCTTTAGGAAAATACCAAATCACGTCTCTTCTACAAAAAGATTCAACCCCACCCATAAAGCAAATTCCTGTAAAATAAAGGAGTAAGGAGATGGCCAATTGCTTTCTCACATCTCTCCCTAAAAAGATTGCATTGTCCCAAGGAAGTAGTGAACTGATTTTGATGGCAGTTGGCTTCAGTTGCTTTCCAGACCCTTATTGTAGCTGTAACAGCTAGAATGTGACTATTTAAAGGTAAACTGGAATTCTGCATGTATCTCTTCAAGGGACCAGAACATGCTTGTTTTCATGGTCTAGCAGAGGAATCCACACTACCCATAAGTCCATCATTGTCAAAGGTGACAGTGTTATTAGAAGGACAGATAAGTTGCACATTGTATGGGCTTAGATGATCTCTCTATGATGAGTGTTCACCATCTGATGACCTGCTACCATAGCTTTCCTTTGGCCTTGCATGCTTTTCCTGCCCATCTGAGCAGCAGAACCACTCTTCAGACAGGTCTATTCCTTTGCTACCTTTTTTGCCCCAAGATTATATTACATTGTGTATGCATCTAAGGAGAACAGTAGATAGAACGTTACCCACTTCACTTAATAAAAAAACCCCAGAGCTAAATACCAGTTTCCTGGGAGTTTTTGCAATGTAATTTGAAATCTGAAAGAATAATCTACATCTTGACTTAGTTGGTAATACTGGTTTGGATATAGTGTATACCCACATCACTTTAGTAAGCATTTAGCTGTTTTTTCATTACATGTACTTCTGAGCCTTAAAAAAAAAAAAAAAAAAAAAAAAAGAAACAAAACCCCTAGTGCTTTTGAATGCATTACAGAGAGTATACTTCAGCATGAACATGAAATGAAGATTCCCGTTTGCATAACCATTTGCAGAGAAACCTTCTTATTACAACTGTTTTTCATTGAGGTTTGGGCAGGTCAGCCAACATTCATGGTTAAGTGGCAAACATCTGTGCTTTGGATAAAACAACTGTCAAAGAAGATTATAGTTGTCCAGAAAAGTTCTGTAATATCTTATTTTTTATATTTTGCACATAAATGAAACTCCTTTTGGGAGAGGAAAGTTTCCTATCTATCTTAAAAAAAGAAATTGCTGCCCAAACTCACACTGTGGCTACTACTCAGAAACTTTAGGCTAAGTAATGTAGTTGTTATTTCCAATTTGTTCAAAAATACCAACAAAACCTTGCATTTGTTCTTAGAGAGAAAGAAGTTCTAAAAAACTAGTACATAGTAAATTATTAACCTATTCATGCTGAAGTTTGCATACTGCAGCTGAAATTATATTGCAACTTTGGCATTCATACGTATAGTATTAAATATTTTAGGTTACCATGTGATTTATTTTCCCTCTATGAAAATAAGGGAGAAGTATCTCCTTACAGGCTATGTCTAAGAGCTGTCTCTGTTACAGTAGTGCTTGGTCTATATCACAAATCAAGATTTCTTCATGTTTAAACCACAAATTGCTGAAGGGACGCCTCTTTTCTTAGTACTCAGTTTTAATATTTAGAGTTCAGATTTCCAATTTTAAAGCTGACATTTACAGGCAGGACATTCCTGAATTAATACCCACTTTTTCTTGCAACCTTGGGAAATACAGGAACTGACGTATGTCTTATAACAGTCTGTAATTTTCTACTTGCTATCACAACAGCAGAAATGTCCCTTATGGCATTCCTTTCTGTTAGGGAGCAAACTAAAATAAATGCAGCTCATAGCTTTGGGATGTCCCATGATTAAACAGCATCAAGCAAAGAAGTAGACTATAATGATTAAGAACAATGGAATTAAGGAGGTACATTACTTGCCCAGCTTTCCCAAGCAACAGAAATGTGTTTGCTATTTGTTGTTCTCCCCTGTGGGAAAGTCTTGGTGTGGCAGGTGGAGGACAAAGGTAGAGCTTCCTGCAGTTGCTATGATTTAGATATAAATTACTTTTACCGTCACCACCGTCTACTCTAAAAATCTTAACACTGGATTTTAAAATCATACTTTCCATTGGTTTCATGACAAATTAATTCCTATTTCAGTTTGTATTAAATATTTGGGTTTTAAATGTGCTTTTATTATGCACAGAAATATGAGCTGAAACAAAATAAAATAAAAGTCAGCCTCCTGCACCGTATATTTCTTCCTAGATACTTTGTTTCTTTCTTCAGTCACTATGTGTTTTATGTGCTACAAAGAAACTTCTTAGTGGATATAATTCTGAAGATTTTGATAAAGGCAGGTTGTTCCAAGAGAAAATTGTTAGCTTTTCACCCACTTCTCCAGTTCCTGCTGGCACCTTTCCAGAGTACCAGCCCCACTGGTCTTCACACTTAGCATCCTAAAGCCCTTCATTTGTACACATTTGTAGGACATTTTGAATTATGTTTTTCAGAATTAATTTATCGTTGATTGTTCTAGCCAAACCACAGCTAATAGAGATGAAAAACATTGTTACATTTAATTTGTGTGAGGTTTTTTTTTTAATACTGAGAGTACAATGGCGTAGATAGAATAAATCAGCCCCAGTAGGGTCCGTGTACCACCAGTTCCTCTTTTCTTGCATGGGAATGGCAATGCACCAGTTCTACACCATTATGGAATACTGTTAAAAAATTATCTGGCTTTCTTGAGCAGAATTTAGTCTCCTTTCATTTGAGGAATCTATTTCGGTAGCTGGGCTTGGCTTGGGTCCTGAGAACAAAGTCCCCTGGCTGTTCATAGACTGCTGTTAATTAAGGGTTCCTGTGACATGAAAGGACAGCCTTTCCCCATCCCAGAACAACTTAGCTGATGCTTTCAGTTTACTTCACTGACTGGACATGAGATACTGTGGTTCTTTGCTGTGTTCGCTTAGGGTTCAGTTTTATTTTGTGGAGAGTCAAGTCCTAAAACTGTGTACCATCTGCTAGGCCTGCTGAGAGATTTCAGAAATAAAACAGACTGAAGCAGTCTTTGAGCCAGGGGTGGAATAAATGCATTGGTCCCAGGACATGACATGAGATCAGCTGTTACTTTCAAGAAAGCTGGTTCTGTATCTCAAGGATCTTGATAACACAGCAACAGAAAAATGATCTCATCATTGGAACTAAGGGAGTCTCTTTGCCCACCTGAAAAGCTATCTCAGTTACAGGCTGCCTAACCTGATTTCAACAGTACGGACACTCCCAAAAGTGCATTTGCTATGCCATCATACGAGAAACTATTAGGGAAAAGTGGATAGCTCAGCACTTTTCTGGGAGAAAGGGCTGTGATGAGACAAAGATCTCATTAAGTTTGCTTCGCCATCTTCACTATGATAAGGTCTACTGCTTACTGTAAGCACAGGCATTTGACTTTGGCTAAGTAAGACCGCATGTTTAAGCTTACAGTTCCAGTATCCTATGACACTGCAATCAACTGTTTACCCCAAAGCTAGAACTGAGTAGCTCATGCTACAAAGTATGGAAACAGGGAAGGAGGCCCTTTACAAAACAGTATTGATGAAAACTAGTCTTTGCTACCGTTTGGAGCAGGGAGAACCTTGCCTGGGAAATTCAGACTTCCCACCTCATTCCCGATTAGCAAAGCAAGTGCTGAAGAGGAGTACAAGCTCCTACAGGAAAAGGTGTTTATGTTGCTACTTAGTTGACTGGCTGTTCTCCATCTATCCATTTTGCTTCTAAGGTAGTGGGCTATTCCATGCTTCATGTATTCTTGACAAAAATTGCTCTTTACTGCAGGTTGGGGAGGAATTCTCACCACAGAATGTAGTCAATCTGAACCTGTCATGTTTGGCTTTCATTTGCATTTTAGGGGTCGTTGGGGTGGAAGCTGGTGGAGTGGGTATTTCTGAGAGACAACTGGAAGTCTGCTGTTTCTCTTGGGGGAATTAATACATGTTTGCTGTTGTGCACAGAGAAAGCTTCTGTAACACTGGGATTAAGAACTCTAGAAAGCCCTTGGTGGCAGCTTGAGAGAAGAGGCCATTTTAGGAGGCACAGTTTAAAAGTAGCTTATCTTTTGTGCATATTTTCTGTTTATTAAAGGAGCTGCCTAGATTTATTCTATGAGCAGAACCTCTTGGAATTTTTGGCTGTTCTAAAGCTCAATATGGCTGGTAACTCAGGAAGCAACCGCACTGAATCATTTTTCTCAGGAGTCATTTCAAGCCTTCCATCTATCCATTAAAGCTTGAGCTCATCTGTAGAATCTATTTACCCTTAACTTGGTAGTAGTCTCAGTCTCAATATGCATCTGATTTCCACAGAATGTGACATAAGGTTAATTGCTAGTCTTTCACCTCTTATTTTAGTCCATGTGTTTTTTTATTCTTTTTTGGGTTTTGGTTTTTTTTTTTTGTTTGTTTGTTTGTGTGGGTTTTTTTTGTTTTGTTTTGGTTTTTTTTTGCCTTCGAGGAGACCAAGTTAATGGATTTTTCTTGAAGAATCATTTAGGATGAAATGGAGTGGTTGTGTTACAGGAGCAACACCATAACCTTTTGCCAGCACGTCACTAACATCTCTCCACAGGATGTATTTTCAAAGCTGTAGATGTGCACAAGCAACTAGTTTCTGCTTAATGAGTTTGTTCTACTAATGGATTACTACATACCAGCTCAGCAGTCCACCAAGCCCTGACTGACCCAGGGCTTCAGTCTCCCTTAAACCCTAAGTCTTGATGGAATCAAATGGAGGGCTTCCATAGCGCTCTGCTTGCGACCCAGCATGGATTTTCCACTTAATTGACTGGTATGTGCAACAAATGCCAAAATTAATGTTTCTTGCCAAAACAGGGACATGAGACCTCCTGTGATGTGGGTTGTTGACAAGAGCTATAAAAACGTTTGCATTTACATTTGCAGTTGGTTCATAAGAATATATCCACTGTTAACTACACAGTAGGCTGCTCCTCAACATCACATCAGGAAAGCTGCTTTTCAAGTTCTGAGGGTGACAAACAATGGATTCAATGGCAAGAAACCCCCCAGTTACTAACTGTAGGGTCACAGAAAAATAAAAGAACACAACAGCATGCAAGTTAGAATGGAAATAATACTCTTTGCTATTCCTGCAGGTGAAAGAAATCAATAGAAACTACAGTAACTATGAGGAATTCCTCAGCAGGGGTTTCTAGCACATGAAAATGTATATCTAATCAAAGTAAGTAGTTTTCTATAATCACTTTTACTCAAAGAGTAATTAGTAGGGTGAGCTGGGCTATAGAGTTCATTTTTATGAGATGGACATTTGTGAGCAGATGAGGGCTGAGACCTCTCAATGACCTCTCTGCACTGGCAGCCAGAGGATGGCTGCAGAGAGAGAGAGGGGAAATGGGGATGTTGACCTGGCTGCAAGTGAGGCCTCTTTGGTCACAGCAGAAGACATCTATCTTCAAAACCTCGGTAACTTCTACAGCACTAAGGCTGTGCGGAGGTACCATCTGTTGTAAGCCATGCTTTTGTAGTGTTCAGTGAAGGGTGCCACAGTTTTTAATATGGATTTAATATCTAGTTGTTGGTCATGGCAAGAAACATCTGGTTGTACCCTTCACTCTCATTTGTAGAGAAATATTTTTTCCCAGTCAATAGGCCTCTACAACTCTCCATGAGCAAAACCATTTAGAAAGCAAATAAAGTACTTGAAAATGAGTCTTATGATCCACACAGATCTTTTGTGTGGATCAATATTCAAAAATACAGAGTAAAAGCAAGTCCATCAATTCATTTATTTCCCTGAATAAAAGGTTCAAAGGTTCTCACCATAGAAAACATTTTCAATTCGATTAAGACTCTTACAGTATCCACAACACATGCAACTCCAAGTTTATAAAAGAGACAAAACAAAAAAAACCCCCCTATTATCTAACCTGTTAGTCAAAAGAATGACTTTAGAACATACAAACATCAAACTTGTTTTACTGCACAACATGAACATTCACTGTTTATAAAAGAACTTACCTGCTCTAGGCACTGAAGCATAAGAGAAAAAAACATAATCATACTCACTATTACAGAGTACTGCCTAGGTTTTTTGGCAATTTTTTCCTGGTGTAAAAAGCCTGCTATGTCAGTAAAAGAGTTAATGATAAATGTATGTTAGTTCACAGTGCTCACTAAGAGAAAAAATAAAGCAGATTTAAGTCTTCCTTTCTGACTCACTTATTTCGTTACCAGTTTCAACCACTTTAAACCCTGTCTGGCTGAATTTGGAATCTGGATATCCTGCTATTAATCTCCCACTAAGGCTCACTCATTCAAAACTGTGTTTGACACGTGCTATTGATTTGTGGCTTGACACCTGCTCCATTCAAGTTTCTACCTAATATCACCGTGCATTTGTTAACAGTGGTAGTGTTTTGCCCTCATACCTCGTTTCAGACTGATCCAAGTATTTTCTGACAGCTGTATGACTTTTGGAACAAATCACTTCCAACCGTTAAGGGAACCCATCAAATCCCTTTCCATTCTGAGTGGCTCTGCGTCTTTTGAATCTTTTTAACACAGACAGGTTTCACTTTAAAAACATAAAATGTCAAAGTGACATACTTTCACTCCAGTGCACTTTCTGTTGTATTTTCAAGAAAAAAAAAAAAAATCTGTTGAGGAAACTCCAATTTTATTTATTTTTGTGAAGTGTGAACTCGTTGCTGATTCTAATCGCAGTCTATGCACTGAAATGAGAAAGCTATAGAAGATCCTGACTTGTTAACAAGGCCTGTTGGTTAGCTACCTAAAGAACAAATTATGCTATAGAAGTACTCAGGGTCTGATCTTACCTGGGGCATGTAACCACTAGTTTCCAGGCAGATTCCAAGAGTCGAGTCCTTTCCTTGAATAGCCGACGATATAAGAAAAACAGGATGCAGAAGACTATGGAATCTGAAAGGCTAAAGCTGAAATGGTGTGTTCAAGATCATGTAAGAGGCCAGAACCAGCACCAAAAATTAATGAAATTCTCGTAGGACTCGTTCATAGCCACGCACACAGAACTATGCTGCTTTAGACAGATATGATAATATAAGGGATTATGCAAATAAATTTGGTGGTGTAAGGATGACCACATTAGTTCCTGTGAGCATTCCCAGTATGAACTAGAGTTTCCAGGAGCATATGCACAGTTGACTAAGCTGGGTATTTGTGCTGTTAGTTTGCATGCATTCCCCTACCCTAACAAACTACATCCTAAACTTACTGGACAATACAGACAAGCCCCCAACACCCCTAATAAATGCGTGGGAGCGAATAAGGGTATGTAACGCTCAGCACATAACACACTGGCTACACACTGCATCGGTGCATGGCTCTCTTCTGTGCACTGTACCTGTGCCTGTGGCAGGGCCAGCCCAGTGGCCTTCGCAGCAGCCAGCACCGCTCTTGTCCTGGAGACTTCCCGCTCGTCTCCCAGGTGGGAGCCCCATCCCACGGTGTAGCAACAATAAACAAAATACTGAGTGTTGAGGCGAAACTAAAGCTCACAGACGGTTATGGGCTCAATCTGTTACTTCCTCAGGAAGAGCAATCGCAAACTGACTCACAGCTCTGCCCTCCCAGGGAACAGCTTCTTCCTGCCGTCAAGCGTAGCACAGACAAATCATCATCAGTGATGTTCTCTCTGCAATACACAGCCAACTGCACTGCGCCTCTCACTGGTGTGAAATTTGCTCTTGTCTTGAGCTGCATTCAAATGAAATAGGCAAACTTTGGAAGTGTAATTAGTTGAGAGGGTATTTTGTGCTGATTAATACCAGTGCCAGAATAACACACATCCAGTGCAACGGCTTGTTTCTGCGCACATTCAACAATATTTCCCATAGTTAAAACTCGTGATTTTTTTTTGTAGGCTATTTGTCTGTCCTGTGTTCCCTTTACCTGCCTGCATAACAATTTTTTGTAGTTTCCAATGCATACATATAAACTGCCTACACAGCCAGAAGAATGCCACCATGCCAGTGAATCTATTGGCTAAGTAAAACCAGTGTGTATTAAAAGCAGTGTCCCTTTGACCTGAACTGTGCGTAAGCCTTTTTTAGGTTCGTCGTACCAGAATTTCATTACTTGTGGTGTGGTACCTGTAAATGTAGATATCGAAGTCACTTTTACTGTATCACAATGCTCCCTCTAGTGCCCAAACTGGAAACTGCAATTATAGTATTCGATGCAATTTCTTCGTTCAAACTGAACTGCATGTAATCAAATCACAGGCAATATATCTTTATTCCTAATACTTATAAAGGACTGAATGTTACAGGCTACTTGACGTCAGAAACGCTAATTGCTTCGAGTTTGGAAGTCTCCAAATAGCTATCACTTAGGTAACTATCACCTCTCTTTAAACGGTAAAGCACTAACAGCCAAGGAGGTAATCTGCAGCAAAACAATTTTTATTTTTTTTTTCTACTGACTCCAGAAATAATCCAAACTTTACAAACTGTACAAGAAAGGTTAATAATGAATTAAAGTTAAACTGTGCAGAGGGAGTATGCAGATGATTTCCACAGTAAAATAAGCTAGTCAGCTGCTCTGAATTCTGGGCACTCCTTACTCTGTTCCCTGAGCACCTCCTAGGTTTAAGACAGACAATAAAAAGAAGCAGGGAGTTTACAGCTCCCAGAGGTTCAGGCTTTTAGTGCTCTCAGTCAGCCAGGAGAGTGAGCGAGTAAGAAGGAATAGCTCCATGAGATCCCTGTCCATAGTTCAGATAAAATTTGTCATCACCTGAGTTGGGTAGGTAATACTGGAAAATCCTAACTAGATCTACTGCTGAGATCCAGAGCAGTGGCCCTACAAAACTCCCAACAGAACTACATGCTGAGTGACACCATCTCACACAACACCATGCCTGCAGTGATATAATGAATAGGCATGTTCATTCCTACTTAACCCCTCGGCTGGTTCCACAAAATACACTCATCTCTCCTACTCTTTCCTTCTCACGCTGTTCCCCTGCTTCACCATGGGGTCATATCCATGGGCTGCAGTTCTTCACGAACTGCTTTGGAGTGGCTACTTGCCACAGGGCACAGTCCTTCAGGAACTGACTGCTCCAGCCTGAATCCTCTCCACGGGCTGCAGTCCCTCAGGCACACACTGCTCCAGCGTGGGTCCCGTATGGGGTCACAAGTCCTGCCAGAAAACCTGCTCCCCGGGCTGCAGGGGAATCTCTGCTCCAGCGCCTGGAGCGCCTCCTCCCCCTCCTGCTTCACCGATATGGGTGTCTGCAGGGTTGTTTCTCTCACATATTCTCACTCTCCCACAACCGCCACGCAGTGTTTTTTACACTTTCTCAAATACGTTCTCACACAGGCACCACCACCTCTGCTGTGGGGCTCAGCCATGCCCTGCGGTGGGGCGGCTGGAGCTGGCTGCGCCTGGCACAGGGCAGCCCCAGCCTCCCCTCACAGAGGCCTGCAGCCCCCCCGCCAGCGCCTGGGCATGGACACCCAGCACAGCCTTCCACAGATGCAGAGGCAAATCTGGGGGGGAGGAAAGGCTGCACGTTTCACGTTGATTGTTTGGTCCAAAGAGCTCCCACAACCAGAGCAGCAACAGCCGAAAGCAGTGATCTGGATTGGGAAACAGCAATTAAAGCAAAAAAAAATAACACAACATAAAACGTAAGTTTAATATAAAAGAAGTAAATCAAGGTTAACTTTAAACGGAGGCGTGACGTCTCCATTCAGGCAGCCTGATCTTGAAAGCCGCCCTAGCCGGCCGTGGCCTCTTTAGACACCTGCGACGATGTGCCTGCCCCGCCGCAGGACTGACAAGCTCGCCTGTCAAAATCCCCGCGTTTCACAAGCTGCTCGCCTCGCCCGTAAAGGCATGGCAACACAGCGAGCCGGCGGCGCTAGCGCCCGATGGCAACCGCCTCCCCCCGCCGCGGGGCCCAGCTCTTTCCCCACCTCGGCTGGGCGCCGCCGGGGCCCACGTCGCGCCACCCACCGCTTCCCGCAGGGCGGTGGCGGCGCATGCGCGGTGCCGGCCCTCGCACCGCCCCCGCCTCCTTGTCCTAGCCCCGCCAGCGGGGGGCCGGGCCGCAGCGCCGCGCGGGGGAGCGCCGGGGAGCGGAGCGCTATGGCGGCCGGGTTGCGGTTTGACGGGAGAGTGGTGCTGGTCACCGGCGCCGGAGGAGGTGAGCAGCGCCGTCCTGTCCCAGGGTGCGGTGTGGCGGGGGGGTTCGTCCCCCGCAGGAGGCGGCTGGATGCGTGGCGGGGCTTCTCGCGAGAGGCCGCCGAGGCGATCTCGCCGCAGCCGCCGCTGCCCGCGGCCCTGACAGGTGCCCCCGTGCCCTCCGGTGGCAGCCGGGGCCGTCAGCGAGGGCTTTGCTCTTTAAAAACGTTGTGGGTTTTTTTGGTTTTGGGGTTTTTTGTTTGTTTGTTTTCCCCCGCAGAAGAGAGAGGAGCGGCGGCGGGAAGGAAGCGCGGGGCCGCGGCGGAGGCCGGGCCCCGCGGCGGCCCCGTCAGGTGCCGGCCCTCGCCCGTCAGGGCCGCCGTGGCGGTGCCAAGGCTGTACAGAGGTTAGCGCCGTGTTTCTTGCAGTGCTTTGGAGCTACTGCGGTTCGATCTGAGCGCTAATACTGCTGAAAATTATCACTGCCTCCGAACGTGTGCTTTCTGTTCCTTAAATACTCGGGAGGAGTATCGCTACTTCATAGCAGTCAGTAATGGGTGTCCTGCTCCGCGCACTGGTTTGGAATCCTAATTCCTTCCAGTTTTGCCTTGGACCTAGTGGTTGACGCTGTAACCTGCGTGGTCTGGCACAGTGTTGTTCAGCAGGGGATTGACATGGGCCAGCGCTGCTGCGGAAAGCAGCCTCCGGCCTGCTGCCGCCTTCCTTGGCCGCCTCCTGGGAGGCAGGCTGAAGGCACAGGGGAGAGAGGGCAGCGGAGAGGTGGAAGAGTGGGGAGAGATTTCTTTCAGCAGGAGGGATGGCCTGTGCTGTTGGTGGGCTGCGGGCCTGGCCTCTCCAGGGGCGGTGGTTCTGCAGTGGAATGCTTAGTTTTGCCAGGAAGTGTTTTTGTATTTGTTGTTGTGGTGTTGGCTTGGTTGAGGTGTGGGGGTTTTTGTTGTTTTGTTGGTTTTTTTTTCTTCTTCCTCTGAATGCGTGCTTTGACCTTTGCGTGCTCTGGTACTTCCAGTGGAGGAAGGTATGAGCTGTGAGTGTGGACTAGTGAGAAGCAAAGTTTGTAGTTGTGATGAGCTGCTAAAGGAGCTTGTTCTGCCATCCTCTAAGAAGGTCCTGCCTTCCCACAGTGAAGTTCTGCTCTTTTTTTTGTGGAGCTGGCCATAACCAGAGGAGTAATTTTGGGGGCCTAGATTATGTGATGTCTTGCGGAGAAGGACCAAGAATATGAGATTTTGTGGAAAGTGCTGAACAGTCCACTCGCGTCACCTGAAGGTGACAAACCTAAGAATAATTGAGGCCAGATCTTTGTATGGTGCTTTTCAGCTTTCACCAGCCCTATATTTATGTGCTTCTCTCTGTATAACAAGTCTCACTGAAGAACAGGTAATAGCAAAACAAAGACACTTTGGCAATAGCTTCTAAAGCTTCTAAAACACAAAGCTTCTAAAAAGCACTATGTGGAGCAAAAATTGCTTGTCATAAGCGTGGGTACAGTGACCCTTGTGCTTCTAGTATTAGGCTGTTTAAAAATGTTTTGTTAATAGGGAAAACTTCCCTTGCATGTGTTATTTCACAGTAGTTTTTTGATAAGTAGTTGATTAAATTTAAGCCAAAATAAAGGGAAGCTCTGCTAACTTCAGATTAGTTCTTGTTTTGCTTTTATTTGGTTTACAGCACTGTAGTTAGACTGTACTGCTAATAGCATTGTTTGTCAAGATTGATTTTTGAATTGGATGCTGCTGAACAGATCAGAGCTGGCAATTTATCTGCAACATATGGATCACTAATTTGTTTTAAAGTGAGATCTTTTTTCACATACACAGGCACCTAAAAATACAGTAATTTCTTTTCACTTTGGGCAAATCCCTTGTGAAGTATTGTTCCTGCCTGGCATGCAGCATTGTCATTGTTTATGCAATTCAAGCTAATTTTTTAAAATTTTTTTTAAGACTATTTTTGATACTTAAGCATTCAGTCCTT
>JANXJC010000078.1:18497566-18517941 GCA_027564655.1 Leptodon cayanensis
GCAGCCTGCAGTATTGACGCAGACTAGGGCATGAAGGGTCTGAGAGCAGCCGTGTGGAGAAGGACTTGGGGGTACTGGTGGATAAAAAGCTGAACATGAGCAGACAATGTGTGCTTGCAGCCCAGAAAGCCAACTGTATCCTGGGCTGCATCAAAAGAAGGATGGCCAGCAGGTCGAGACTGGATATAAGGAAGAAATTTTTTACAGTGAGAGTGGTGAAACGCTGGAACAGGTTGTCCAGAGAGGTGGTAGGTGCACCATCCTTGGAAGTGTTCAAGGTCGGGTTGGACGGGGCTTTGAGCTACTTCCATCTAGTTGAAGATGTCCCTGCTCACTGCAGGGGGTGTTGGACTAGGTGACCTTTAAAGGGCACTTCTAACCCAAACCGTTCTATGATCTCCTTAGTGTTCAGCCAGACACTAGCCAGCTCACAAATTTGACAGCCCAGTTGTATCATATATTCTGGAAGAAAGACTCCTTGAAAAGGGAATGGTAGTGTTCTGCACCATTATTAAATTACAGGTTGCCTTTATACTGTTTGTCTTAATGATGTCATTGCATGTAAAATACATGTTGGTAGTTGTCTTTTCGGATTTCACCATTAAGAATGATAGTTATGTTTCTGCCTGGAAATGGGTTGTGGACATGAAGCTGAGGAAATTTTCAGGTTTACTTGGAGGTCAAAGCTTATTTTCCCTTGAAGATATTAAAGCAATGTGGAAGTCTTTCTTTGGTTCATGCAAGAAACATAGAAACAGTCTGTTACTTCTCCAGCAGCTCAGTATTGCTTTTCATTCATTCATTTCATGAATGAAAAAGGGATAAAAGGGATTAGCTTTTAAAGGGTTCTTATGAATTACAAATCTCGTTTTGCACATTTTCACATTACGTAAATGTCATAACCTCATGTGATGTTGTGACAGTGCTTGTACCCAAAGATAAAGCTTGTCTTTGGCAGAAAAGGTGACAACATAGGTTTGTTTTGTAGATGTTCCTTTTTCTTCATGAGATTCAGGCTACAAATAAAACGTTATGATGATTCTAGCAGTGAGACTGGGAAGCAAGAAATATTTTAGAAAATCAGGATTCTGAAAGAGCATATGCAACTAACTTGCAGGGTATTTAGGGGAGTGCTGTGCAACAGAGGAATACGGTGTCAGTCTGAGCAACGGTGCAAGTCAATATGGGTATAGGGGTTTTGAAGTGGAGGGGAGTGGCTCCAAGGTATAGGTATTTAAATAATGGTTTTGTGCTCCTCTGATTTAAACACTTTTATATTTTTCTGGGCATGATTCTCAACACTTTTTGTTTGATTCTTTCTAACACACTGTTTAGCCATATTGAGCTTCAAGGAGCAAACTGTTCTTGATGGCCTGCCTTTACCATAGCTGAGTTCTGTCTCTCAGCCATGCATCATCTCACTTGTAACCTGGCATTGTTCAAGCCTCAGTTGTTTGTTTGTTTGTTTGTTTGTTTGTTTATGTGACTTGGGAAAGAGGGTAACCGCCAGGAGGTGAGACCTGTTACTTGTATTGCAAATAGTTTTCAAGATAAGAAAAGCAGTACTAGTTTTCAGATGTTTACTTCTGAGACAGTTGAAACATAATGCTCATTATCTTCTCCTTAACATTGTAGTTCAGGGAATCAAACAAAATATTTACTGACATACTCTTCTTGGCTTGAATGGTGGCATATAGCAACAGTTGTGTTTCAGGCTCTTGAATTAGATAGGTGTCAAGGTTGACTGCTGGGTGCAGAACTGATGGAACTGGTGTAGAGATCACTTACAATCAGCTGTTGTGTAGATGCCTGTAAAATGCAGCACTGTGATCAATTTGCAGGTGTATATTGTGTTTAAAAATGAATTGAGAAGTACCAGGCTATATCTCATTTGTGAGCTTGTTTGTTGTATGTGCAACTGGAATGTCTCATTTATGGCTGTTTATAAGTGATTTTTTTCAATTCCTTTCTCTAGAGTCCATAAGTGTATTGAATGATGCTCTAAGTCAGATAGAGTCTCAAGGAAATGTTTCTATGAATTCAGCAAGCTCTGAATCAGTGGTCTTTTCATCTGTTGACGTGGTAAGTATCTCTGTCTACCAGATATGCACTCCAAGTTAGGTGAAAACCTTGAGCAGAGAGACTTGTGTTGCTGATCAGCTTCTACTCTGGCTTGCTGTCTGCAGAAAGAAAGGTGGGTTTTAAACTCTGAAGTGAGGAAGCAGAATAAGAAACATCTCCAGACTCCATTCTTTATTTTTCGTATTGATGATGAGAAATCTTAAGGCTAAATAGACTGAATAATGGAGAATGCAAGTGCTTGTTAAGTTCAGTAAGCTTCTTCAGTTAGGGTATTGTTCAGAAGAGGGGCAGGGGATGGGTCTTGTTGGACAACGTGGTTTTGCTCTGGTTCCTTCTCTATAAATAGATATTTTTTCCTCGTTTCAATCTTACTATAGTGTCAATTATTTCATTCGTGGTTTGTTTTACAAAAATTCTTACGCATTCCTGGGAGTGGAGCTGCGTGAAGTTATACTACTTAATTCTTGAATTGCTCGCAGCAAGATATAATGCACTATATTAGGGTTGCTTGTACTGCAACAAATACATTAATATTTTATGTTATATTTATTACTCATACTTCATGTTTACATTTGACTATAAAAAAACGCTCAAACATGAATTTTGTTTGATATGAGGATTACAGAGAGAACGCAAGTGCAATATTAACTATTATGAAGTTTCATTTTATATTGACTTTTAATTTCCAGGCAAGCATTGTTGGCCGGGAATTGTCTACCAATGTGTATAAATATACTCACTTAGAGCCTATTCTGTATGCCCTTGGTGTGGGAATGTCAACTAAGGATCCAGATCATCTAAAATTTCTGTTTGAAGGAAGTGAAGACTTCTGCTGTTTACCTAGCTTTGGAGTAATTCCTGCTCAGACTTCAATGTTTGATGCTGTTCCTGCTCTTGCAGGACTAAATATTGATCTTGCAAAGGTATGGAAGAGTTAAGTATCTAATTTTTTGTGCTTTATGTAACTCTAAGTTGACGTTAATTAGTATGTTTGTAACATTAATAAGTTCCCTTTAGTCTTAAAAAGGAAAATTCAGTATATTGTATTCTTACATCCTAAGAAATTATTCGTTTACTTCACTTGTATAACCTGTGTTTTCCTAAGATGGTATGAACAATTTTTTGTTAAATTTTATTTTGTGTTCCCTATGCTTTTATTAAATCACAAAAGTTTAAAACTTTCTCTGTAAATATTTTCCTTTGGGGATGAAATTGGAAAATCAAAACAAAAAACTTGTGGTGTTATGTTTTTTATTTGCTTATTCTGAACACTTTCTAAAATAACTGTATATTTCCTTGCAATTGTGATGGGGGAAGATACAGCATATATTGATTGTTGTTATAGTGCTGCCTTTCTTTACATAGATGCTGCATGGTGAGCAATATCTGGAACTGTATAAACCATTACCAACTTCAGGTCAGTCCTTTTGTGTTGCTGATTTGCTTTTCACTATGACAACAGTTCCTGTAGCCATATTATAAATGGAAATAGGGAAGCTCTGTTTCCAGTTGGATTTTTTGCATGTTCTTTTTACAAGATGCGGGGGAGAAGGAGGCAGGCAACCTGTTGCATTATTGAAGGAATTCTTGGGATCAGGTGTTGCTTTTCTATAGTGTACTTAGTGAACTCATGCCTAATCTTTGAGGTAATAATAAAATACACTACATGCTGGTGTATTACTCATGTAATTTGATACTAACTAGCAGAACTTTTCTTTCTGTAAGGCTGTATCATAGAACTTTTGGGATGTTTATCTAAAATTCTTCAACATTGGTCCTCCACAATTGGTTGCATCTGTGTGCCTGTAAGAGGATAAGATTTAAATTATGTATGTGAAGGAGGAATAGAAATCTCAATGACGAGGCTAAAAACCAATTACTTTTCTTCCTGTCACAATTCTCAATATATTAGTTACTACAGTAGCAAGCTCTTTTCACAGATGGCTGTGTTTTCCCAGATTACAACACTTGAGAGGTGTTCATTAGACTCATTCAGGATATGCATGCATGTGTCTGGGTTTCTTCATCAGTAGTTTTTAAAAATTAACTTTTTCAGAATGTAGAAGGAAAAAAAAAATCTTGCAAGCCACAGATAAATGGCATAATTTCTTGTTGAAACAAAAAAGAGATGTGTGAAAGTTTTATATTAACTTCAAAGAAGTCTGATAATTAATAAGAGATTGCCAGGAATTTCATAAAGATTTTTATTTTTCCATTCATAGGCTGATTATATAAACATATATGGTTAGATATCTCTCTAGAGCAATAACCTCTTTAGAGACAAACGTCATAAACCCACAGGCCTAGGCCCTGACCTGAGCTTCTCTTCTGTAGAACTGTAGTTGTCTCAGCTCTCTTGAAATTTGTGGACAATCCTTAAGTGATTGGAGCTATCTTTGAAGTTAGTGATGTGTTTGAGTCTGAAATGTGATTTGTGTTTGGCTCTGTATACATAAACTATAGCAAGTTTCTATGAAAAAACCCCCCAAACTTAAAAAAAAAAAAAAAAAAATTCCTCACATCTGCAAACCAAGATTTGCAAAGATTCCCAGACACTTTTATTATAATAATGATGATTGTGATTACTATGACTATTACTATGATTATTGTTACCATTATTATTATTGTTAGTAAGGAAGTGTTAAGAGTGATCTGTGGACTTCGTTCCTGAAGCAAAACCTTACAATATGTACGTGTTCTTCTTTTGTTACAGGGCAATTAACTTCAGTTTCAACCATTGCCGATATTCTTGACAAAGGATCAGGAGCGGTCTTGCTTATAGATGGTAAGAAGGTTTGTAATTTTTGGAGGGGATGCAGTAAAATTTGACAGGCTCAGTTTTTAATGAGCTGTACCAGTAACTACTAGCCTTTCCACAGTAAAGACTGTTAGCTTATTAAATTTCAATGAGAGGTGAGAAATGAGCTAATTAGCAATAGCTGTGTAAATATATAATGTAATTGTTCTTGGGCAATTAACATACTGAAATAAGAACACTCTCTTTGGAAAAAGATTTAAGAGAAGGTTTGGTTTTTCCTATGTGGAAAAGTGCATTGTACAAACCAAACAAAGTTCTTTAATAATAAGACTTAGTCCTGTCTGAAGGCAGCCATTTTAGATTCTGCCACCCTTCAGCGAGGGTGAGTGTGTGCACATGTGTGCGTATGTTTTGTGGGGTGGTTTTGCAAGGGTTAGTCATATGTGTATGTTGTGTTGTGTAAACTCATCTGCAAAGCAGCCATCTTTAAGGGTATGTCCTGTGTTCTTTTTTTATGTCTACATTATTCTTTTCTAAACAAAACAAAACAGAGCCCCATTTCCTTCCACTTGTATCCAAGTTAAAAGATCAGAATGTCTCCAGAAGTTGATAAGTTGTCATTTTCAGAACTTTGATATCTTTACGTGTGGTTATACCAAGGTCCCTTGGGAAATAGGAGTACAAAAGTAGGTTAATAGGTGGTGAATCTCTAAACACTCTTGAATTTTTATTCCTTCAGTGTACAGATAAAATTGTAAAAAGGTCGTTACTGTCCCTTTGTTCCTCCTAGTTGTGTTTCGTTTCTATACCAGGCTAACATTAAGCCTGTCTGTTTCTGCAACATGCAAAAGTTCTTTTTGTGAACAGAGTCTTGGTAGGTTTTAAATTTCTTCCAGAGCTGGAAATCAACATTAGTAACAATACTGTAAATTTCAGTCTAAGTTGTAAGGGAGTGGAATAGGCATGAACTGGAAATAGGAAGCTGAATCTTGATTCAGTGTAAGAAGTTTAACTTCTTCAAAAGAAGGAGCAGGTAACCTTAAACTAAAGCTTGCTGTGGAGCTCTTTTCGTACAAGGTACTAGTACCGCTTTTTGTATGAGTTGGTACTGTGCTTTACACACTAGGGATTGTTAACGGCTTCTAATACATCATATTTTATGGCACAATTCTATCATATTTAAATAAATTGGTAATGCAGTGTGAGATGCTGAAATAAATACTGATTTCAGCACTCCTTTTTCAAATATTTTTAGCACTTTGAATGTCATCAGCATTTTGATAGCTCATTTTTTAATTTTAATGCTTTCATATAGATAAAATCCATTATAATGTTATTTGAAACAAATCATCACTTTTCTCTAGTCAGGAAGTGACTTGAACAGTGCAACATGAAAGTGTGACCATTGTACTTTCAGTTGTTAAAATGAGCTTTGTCATGTTTGAAGCTGAACTTTCCTCTTGTAACAACACACGCTAGCTGTATGAAAAAGGAGATCAAAGACAATATATGACCTTCCTCTTGTTGTCTTTCAGTGAATACCTATTGTGGAAAGGACCTAGTGTGTTATAATCAGTTCTCTTTGTTTTTCATTGGAGCTGGAGGATTTGGTGGAAAACGAACATCAGAAAAGGCCAAGGTAAATTCACGCATGTTTATATTTGAAAAAAGCACATAAAAACTTCTGTCAGCACTGCAAGAAAAATATTTGCTATATCAACTAGGAAGGAGAAACTAGCATTTGAGCAGTGTGGTGGTACAAACTCAAAATCTCAAATGGAATTTAAATACTTCTGTTCATTGAAGAGCCTGAGTGAAAAGGTACTGTTCAGGGCCTGGGAAATCAGTGGGGTTTTTTGACAATTAGGGAGGAAAGTGAATTGCTAAACATGCAACTGATGAGATATTCCTACATCCAAATATTTGAAATTACAAGCATGGAATATTGTAATGGAAAACAGAGTAGGAGATTCTCTGGAAAGTGTTTAGAGTCTAAATTCTGTGGACTTGGAATTAGAAAATGATGTCTGAAGTTAAAATAAAATTGAAATTAATATAAAATGCATGATGATGTGGACAGAATGCTCCTCTAGAGGATTCGTATTAGATCTTTTAGAAGAGGGTCTTTTGAACTTGACAGTGTAGCAGACTGTATTCTGACCCAGTTTGACCCAATTAATTCTATAGAAGTGGTAAAATCTGCTACATGTTGTACTTTGGGCTGTGCTAAATTCCTTAAAATCCTACTTCTGTAGATCAGGTGGAAGATGCTATCAGTTCAACTGTCCAATTTGGCAAGAGTCTTGTTGACTCTTGGTTTCATGAAACCCAAATGTAAGCTTTGCAAACAAAAGAAACTTTACATGTTTTGATTTTATGTACTTAGTTACTCCCAATCACACTGTGCATAAATGAACAGATGAGGAAAGTTACTGATTTCTTGTTATAACTTATCTTGGAAAAGGTTTTGTTTTCTCAATCTACTTTTGATCTGAAAAATTTTTAGAGACCTCTTAGTTCAGAACAAGAACAGAGAAGTGGCTTTTATTTGTAAGTCTTGGTTTTCTCAAGTAGATTTGGGGAGCTTTACCTCTTTTATATGTAGCTTTAAGAGCAGATTTTTTGACTGCTCTTGTTTGAGCATGGGCAGGAAGGAGAGTGACAAAGAAGTTGAGGTTTTTAGATACTTTGTCTAGGGGCCTACTATTGAGCTGTTGGATTATGCCAACTAGACTCATAACTGAGTCCTAATTTAAACCTGTCTCAGCTCTGCTGTCATGATCACATTTCAATTTCTGCCTCAGTGCTTACATCTCCAGTTGGGAATACATGGTCTGTGTGTTGTCAGTTGAGCATTACAGTGTGTTCTGCTGCTCCACCTCAGAGATTTTCTTTACTTCTGTTTAAAGGGGTGAAGGAGGCTATTTATACTTAAAAATAAATTGATACTTAGTGATAATCTCATGTGTATGTATACAGAGAGTGTTCATGTTTAGTTTAGTAAATTGTTTTTCATGTGTTAAATTTGTGCTGATAGGTATGATCATATGTTAATATTGCAAGAAGTTGCTCTAGTAAAAAGACTAGCTTAGTAAAAAGCTGAGAAGTACTCAAATGTGTGGTTTTAGGTTTGAACTTGCAATTTCTGGAAGAGATCTCTAGGTGTAGCTCTTTATACACCTATGTGTTTGCATGAAACAGGCTTGGAAAGCCTAAAGAGGAAAAGAGAAGTAGCATTATAGTTTCCCACTTCCAGTGGAGTAGAACTCCTGCATTTTGAGAGAGAGTTAGCGAATGACAAACAATGTCAATGAACATGTAGTGTGTATGTCCAAATGCGTGAAGTTGCTATTCAGGTGCCTGACATATAACTGTTGTCTACTTCAATACTATGTTTAAGGGTAGTGCCAGCTGTGACTGAATGTGGTTATTGTGAACTAGAGCCTTCAGGTGCTATGGTAATAAACAGTCATTGAATAGAGGCTATTTTAAGCTCAGTGTTTTTGAAAACTTATAATGAAATACCTAGGTTTTGTAGATCTGTAATACTGTATGTAATGTTCTTTGGGATTTTTGGATGTAAACTTACAGGTTTTTTGACTTAAATCTGTATCAATTATATAGAAGTTTTCCCATACATAACTTTTAAATCAAATCTTGAAATGCCTGCTGCTTCAAAGAGAAATAGGAAAAGCCTCTGTGCAGTATAAAAAATTCACAGAGCATTGTTGCAGACAGTGTATAAAGGCCCTTGATGGAAACCTTAATTCTTCTGTAATCAGATTTTATAATAGTGCATGTAAAAAAAAAAGTGGTTCAAAGGAAATGTTGCTAATCTGTAGTGGTGGCATCAGTGAGTCCGGTGTAGTGCCTTGGCATTTTTTGGTTAAACATTGCACTTTAGGCAACTGCAGCTTCTTCACTGTATTTAGTGAAGTATGAGAATGCTATATAAATGATTTTACATTTTGAAATATAAAGAATACCCGTTTCAGGCAGCAGTCCTTCTTGTGATAGAATAAAACAAAATGTAGTCTAGTTAAGACAATGCAGTGATAGCAAATTCCACAGAGGCCTCTGCACACAAGAGGCCAGTTTCAAACCATGAATTTTCCAGCTTTGTCTTTGCAAACCTTCCCAATTAAAAAGATTTTCACATCCCTCTGTGCCAAAAAGAAATCCCAAGCTGATCAGACATATTTTATAATCTGTTTTTTTTGTCATTTTGCACATTTGTTATCTCTGCAAACTAAGGAGAACAAATTTCCAAGTTGAGGTCTATGGTGAGCAATACATTGTGTAAGTCATGTCTCTGCTCTTGAGTTGGGGTTTTCTTGCCCTACTGACAGAGGAGTTTCCTTAATTATTCATGTGTTGGCTAGTTTTAACATCTTAATGGCTTTGTAGGTCAGGTTGAGTTTCTTTGCACCAAGTGGAAATAGATCGGCAAGCCATTCTTGTTTTGAAAGCATGTTAGGTAGCGTCCTTGTTACCAAGCTGATTAATGTGTAGGTCCATTACGATTCTCTGAAGTGACAGAAGCAGGAGTGATGTTATCAAGTCTTCCACCCAAGAGGTGGCTTTGCTTTGCTGTTAATAAACAGGAAGGTGGCTTTGCTGTTATTAAATGTGAAACTACACAGCACTCAGTTTCTTTTAATTTCTCTTTTCTTTGGTAAAGAGTTTACACAAACTAAGATTAAGTAGAATTACTACAGGTGAGAGTCAAGTTGCTTCCTTTCATTTTAGAGCTTATGTTAGTTTCTCTTTGTTTTTTTAACTTGTTTTGAAAACCCAGGAAGGAGAGGGGAAAAAAAGATTTCATCTACTTTAATAGTTTTGAATTGGTTATGGTGTTCTTTGTGTTTATCATAATCTAGGATGTTCTCTGGCAGTCTGTTGGTAAAGTTTCTATCTTCAAAACTGAACAATGAAGCTGTAGATTGCACAAGGAACAGCTTTTTTTACAGTAATGTGGGGCTTAATATGCAGCATATAATTGCAAAAACAAAAGAAAAAAGTGCAAAACAAAAAAAGAGCTGGAAGCTCTTCAAGGCCAAAAGTGATGTAGTCCATGAGAGAGGTAGTAAATAATTTTGTACTCCATTGAGCTTTTTAAAGTATTATTTTAAAAGCTTCATTTTCGTTTCTGTGTTCCAAAACACTAGTGTTCTATGAGACAGCTATTTTATCTGAGTGAATAATTCTTGCTTGAGCTTTTTTGGATAGTTTGGAACAAATGTAATCAAACTGGTCAGCTATAACATGTAACTGTAGCGAGATCTGATGGCTCAGGATCGCTATCTTCATAAAGCTAACCTTGATAAGAGACTTTTTCTGGCCTAACTATCTTTTTCTGTTTGTCTTTAAATGTAGAAAGGGTAGGAGGAACTGTAAGAGCTTTGTAAATGCTGTTTCTTTTTATACATACCCCACGTATTCTGCCATGGGTATGGATAAAAGATTTTTGCAATGAAATATTAATAGTACTGCTTTTGCTTTAGATAACAGTGAATCCACCCAAGAGATCCCCTGATGCTGTAATTTCTGATGTCACAACAGCTGATCAGGTAAAGTTTTGTATGCTCTACGTGTGGAAGTGCTTGTTTTGTTTGGAGAAAGGAGTCTTACATGACGTTCACTAATAGTTCAAATTTTCTGATATACCTCAGGTATTTATATATGTATATTTTGGTGTATATATGTGTGTGTGTGTATATTTATGTATAATGTGAAGCTAAAATTTGTGCTAGGTTATGTTATGACTGTGTTCAGTGTACTATCTAAAACATTCTTTTCATAGGGCTGATGCAATTTTATAATCATTTATTACAAAATTCTGCATAGAAGGAAGAAATAAACATTTGTATTCTGTTGTTAAAAAAAAAGTTCAAAATCTATGAAATTTACAACAAATTGTGCAAGCAAACGCATCGTGACAGAAAAAAAAGTGCTTAAAGTTCACAGTTTTGAAAAAGTTAAATTTTTGTATTAGTAGTAGTAGTAGTAGTAGTGGTAGTCGGGGAAAGCTGAAATACTGACAGATGTCTGTCCAGGTGTGTTTCCATCTGTCCACAGTCCCACTGGTTCACAGGCATCTACTTTCCATAGGAAAAAACCTGAATAAATAAATAAATATTTTCTCCTCTGAAGGTAAACATATGCAGGTGTCAGACAAATAGGACAGGAAAGTCTGGAGCTACAAGTATTAAGACACTGAGTATTATTTTCAAAAGCAACTTAGTCATGGCAGGAGGCTGTAGCTTTTGGAGTTGCAATTAAAATGTTGAGTGTCAGCTGAACTGTGGTAACTGTGATGTCTGCTTAGCCTCTGATTATATACAAATTAAACTTAAGTCTCATCTAGCTGATTCATGTGCTTGAAGTCTAAGTTAGCCCTACCCACTTAAACCAGCAAAGAGAGCCTAGATCAGCATTTCTGTTTCTATTACTGATGTATTTGCTGCATGCTAAAATTCATAGCATCGGTCTAGGAGGTTCTGATGTCTAATTCTTCAGAATATGCTTCACTGAAACTTGGCAAGGTAAGCAAGGAGCAGGGAATGGTTAAAGAGTCCTGTGTTCCTAGGAGGTGGTTAAATGTAGTGCAATGTGTTCTCTAGCAGCTGCCACTTTATTAGATAAGATACAGCAACCCTCATGGCCCAGAAGTTCAAAGTATTTACTTTGCATGTTGGAACCCTAGTTCAGATGCTCCTCTGTGTGATTATATTGGAATTGATTCCAGGTCCGTCAATTTTCAGATGACGTTTATGATCCCCTTGTTCATATGGTAATCTTAGTTTCTGAGCCTTAAACTCTTATGTCTAGAATTGTTACTGTGTATAAAATGCTAAGTTCATGAGACAAAAGAAGATGGTAGTGGCCTTATAATGCAGAAGCTGGGAAGCTTTGCTACTGCAAAATTGTTTTTTGGAAATAAAGGAAGTGGCACAGAGTGGCCATTGCACTTGTTTTATTTTAAGATCTACTCTGACAGGGGGATCCATAAAGAGAATTCCTCTCCAATTAGATCTTGCAGGAGCCACAGCCAGTGGACTTTGAGAATCGCAGGAATGCTTATCTGCCAAATTATTCAGTAGCATATGTGCTTAAGTGATGATGCCTGTGTACAGGAGGGGAAATGTGTAGAACTTGGGAACTTTATGGGCAGGAATACAGACTTTCATGTGAAGGACAGCTTGGGAAAATGTTCGCAAGATTTTTCATTTACGTGTCTGTGGAATGACACATAGCTGCCTAAAATGCCTTCTAAAAATTGAAACTGGCAGACAAATTGCATCAAAGTTTCTGAAATTTTTTTTTTCTTTGTGTTGAAATGAAAAAGGTGTTGGCAGAAATGCCTGTTGCCATTCAGCTATTGAATTAGTATAGAGTACGAGACAAACTGAAGGAGTCAGTTTGGAAACAGCATTTGAGTTATCTTGAACTGTATTAATTTTCAATGATAGTAGTGAGATACACCACTCAGTTCTTGTGTTACCACAATTACATGTCTAAACTGCTTTTCATAATTAGCATTTTTCCCCCTTAACTTTTCATAGGATGATCATGTAGTGAACTTCTGATAAGTAGATCATCATGCATACTTTAAAAACGTCTACAGTGATGACTCCTGTCTTTTACAGAAGTCAATGACTGTGGTTATCTTGAAAGTTACATTCAGTTCTAACTCAGCTACCCTGGGTTAAGTTTTTCCAAGAGGAAGAATGTGTTTTACGTGTTTTCAAACAGGAGGAAGCACAGAGGGCTAATAACCATTTTTGCCCTTCACCACGTGTTCAGCAGAGTGGAGGGTACAGCCACCTAAAGTTCCTTGAAAAATGATTGTGTTATGTCAGTGACCATTGACAGAACAAACTAATCCTTTTGGTTAGTGGTATCAAAGACTAATAGCAGGCAGTATAATAAATCTTTCAAATCTGTACTCATTCCTGAGAAGTTCTTTAAACACCAACCAGTGCTTATGAATGAGTTGCAGTACCACGGTGTAAGCTGCTTAAAGATGAAAAATGGTTAAGAAAAATTTAGAAGAAGTATCTGACCTTCTAAAAGGCTTTAAGGCTTAAAATTTGCATCTTGCTGAAGAAGAACATAAAATATTTCTTCTGTGTGTTCATGAATTTTTCTGCAAAGAAGTAGGTGACATTTTTTCCATCTTGCCCTGTAGAGATGTGCATATGCTGTGATATTTTTCTAGCTTGTTGTCTCTCTGTAACCTGAGCTATGCTTTACTAGAAATACTGCCATAAATCTTTTGAATAAAATAGACCTTTTGACAGAAGATCAAGAAGTCTAGAGGGTGTTTGACTATTAGCCATTTAGCAAGAAATGAATCATTCAATTTCAGCCCTCTAGGGAATGTTTAATGTAGTTACAGAGTTTCAGTATCACCACGCTACTCTTGTTCTGTTGATTTTCAAACCAGGGGTTTAAATTAATCAGACAAACAGATTTTGCTGAATGGTTCCCAATGCAATTGAGAATCACAGGCAGTGAATGACCTGTATGTCTGGAGAGTTTTGTCTCTGCAGAGTTTTCTTTTTACTCCCTTCCCAAATGCGTTGTTTTCTTGGGAATTAATATTCTGAGGACACACAAAATAAGCTGCAGTGGGTATTTAAAGTGGATGATGTCCAAGTGATGCAGGTCACTTCTGAGGAAGGAAACAAATATGGAGTCTTCAGTTTGTTGGAGGCTTTCTGTGGGGTTATTTTTGCTTGTGGAAAAACTCACAGCATTCTGGTATTGTGCAGATTGCCTCCCAAGAAATAAACTGTTCTCTATCTTCAAATATCAAAATTAATATTCTGAATACACAATGTTGTGACAGTAAATAAACAGTATAACAATAGCCCATAAAATGGAATTTTTCAAGAAGTTGGTTCGGTTTTATTATTCCGTGTCTCTTCCCGCTTTCTTCTGAGAGCTACCTGTCCTGTTTGCCTATATGGAAAAAATAAAGCTGTAACATGTGGAGTTTGCAGGACTTCCAAGATTTTGTTAATGTCAGCTCATGTCAGTAAAATGTCTAATAATTTTAAGAAATGGTTGCCAGCTGAAAAATTTCTTTCCTTGCAACAGTATCCTATATTTCACTAAAGCATTCTACTACTTTAAATTCTGACTGTGTGTGTTTGTTACTTACATTGATAGGGAGAAATAGACATGACAAAGAGGTAGAAAAGACCATTTAGATAGATTTTGAAAACCACGGTGTCTCAGCCTACCATGCTTTGAAACCAGCTGTCTACATGTAACTGTGCCCCCTATAAGTCTCTGCAGAGCAGTGTCATGTGAGCTATCACATGTGAATTTCTGCCAGAGCTACTTTTACATGCAACTTGGGTATCTCACGCACATGATACTTCCGCTCTGTGGTTTCCAGTGTCAGGAAAATTGGCCATCCTTGCTTTCAAGCATTTTAAAATTCCTTTTTAGAGCTGATGAAACTGAGACTGATGCTGGTCTGTTGGAGGAACAGCTTTTTGATATTCTGTCATTTTTAAGTTGCTTTCACTTGGAAAACTATGATAATGTTTTAAATGTTGCAGAGTCTCTAAAAAGATAAAAATTCCAAATAAAGCTTGCTTTGTTTGTAGTCTTAATCCCCTTCGTGTGCAATGCTTTATGGTACAGTTTTCAGTGATGCAGGCATAAATGGTGTGTTTATTCCCTCTCCTTCAAGAACTCCTTCCACAGGCAAAAGAGGGCTTTATGCATGAACTGAGATAACGTAGGAAGTCAGTTTTCCAATGTTATTTGTTGCAGGAAGTTGTGTTCTGAGAAGGAGTAATGAGAGGAAAATGATCTCATGGTTAGTGGCTCGGTGGAGCTGCAGTTCTTCAACAATGGATTTTCCTTGCTTTGTCCATAAAATTCTTATGGTCTGTGGGCAGCTGTTACCTGGATATCCCAAAGTACTCAGACATGGGTGCTCCTTAATCAATGGCTCATAGAAGAGGATGAGATGATGAAATCTGGGAGTCGGACTAGCAGGAGGGTGTCTAAGCATCACAGGCTGAAACTGAAATTCATAGGAGCTTTGTTCTGAACTTGTACAGTGTACTTTGAAAATGTGATGTGCTTTGAAGAATTAGGCCTTCAAATGTTAAATTGGAGAGCTGGAATTGGTTTGTGCCGCTGACAATTATGACCTTTTCTGCTGTCTTACAGTTTCCAGTCTGTAAAGTAAGGATGTTTATAAATGTTTGAGGCATTTTAATTGTATAGAGAGTGTTTAAAGGAGTGGCGTATAGCATCTGATAGTGATTTTTGAGAATATGATACAGTGAGCAGCATTAAAAATAAAGCCAATGTAGGTAATATAATGATTCTTTAGTCATTCAGAGATTTTTTAGAGAGATTCAGTAAATTCACACCTAGATTAATCTGATAGGATTTAAAATATACAAGCTATGTAAAGCCTTCTGTTCAGGTATAGATCAAGCATTGACTGACAGGGTGTGAAGAAATTGCTGCTTTTTAGTGGTTTGAGTTTTTTCTAAAATACAGTTCTTTTCCATTTTTCTCTGAAAGAAGGAGAAAATAATTGGCACCTGCCATGTTTTGAGTAGTGTCATCAGCAGACTGCAGGAGTGTCCTTCCCTTCCTGAGTCATTCTCAGTCCTGCAGTGCTCTTGCTCCTACTGCTGCTGTCTGGGTATGCGAGTTTAGTTTTTCACTGTGTCAAGTTCAGCTAAAACTGCAGTTCTTAATGTAACAAGAAACAGTTGTGAAGACAATTATGCTGAGATCTAGTTTGTTGTAAAAGAGTGGACTTTGCTGTAAAAACTTATTAAAAAGACATCTTGGAAGGAAAGAGTTGCATGGAAAACATTTAACAGCCTAATGAATTATTGAACTAAAACCTACTGTAAAATATTTTCTGCCTGTTGTCAACAGGTTCAGTACTATGAGTCAGTGCTTTCTTTGAGGATGGAGTGATAAGACCTTTACAAGCTTCTGTGTAATTGGGATGTGGATACTTACTTGTGGAAAGTCATCTTTTATTCTACGCAGATTTAATTTGTGTTTTCATTTTAAGCATATGTAAATATTTGTGTGTGTTTTTAGAGAACACATGCATAGATAGAATAAGTAATCATTAACATTATATGGGAAAAAAAAAAGTTAGTTATTTCCAGCTTATGTTTGCTTCCTTGGAGAGATTTTATGTTTATTTTGAATAGATTAGAAGAAAAACGTTATAGGAAGGTGATTGTTTTGAGTTAAGGTCATTTTTTGAATGAGTGCAATAAAGTCATGTGAGAGAGAAGGTGATGAAAACATGTGCATGGATGGAGAAAATATGGTTACAGGACAATTTTTTTTTTATGTCCTGTTTTGTAAAGATTGTAGTACAGCGTTGCCTGAAAACATGTAAATTTAAATTAACTTCAGAGAAAGTACAAGAGAGCCTCCTGAGAGCCTCAGGTGATTTTTTTTTTTTTTTCTGTTTGTAGCATAAGTAATTTGTTTCATGGTAGAGAAAATGAAGTGCTGCAGTAGGTTCACAGATATGGTGAGCATGCCAGAAAAAAAGTGCTTAACAACAAAGGGTGATACAAGCAAAACAAAAGGATGTGAAGCTATTGCAAGGATTTGATAATGTTTTCCTGATTTGTCTAGAGATTTCAGTATGCAGATGATACTCTGAGAACCCTTGAAATTGTATAGTGAGTGAGCATTTGTAATAGTAATTACTTTTAAAACTTTATTTCATTTATACACACACACAGCCCCTTTGCCGCCCCCCTCCCCCCCCCCGCCCCGTTTATTCCTGTTGGGAAGATCAGAATATGATTTTCTAGTCATGGCAATTTTAAAAAATAGTTGAGGGCCTGGATTATACTATAACTTTGTGTGGTAAAATGATAAAAGAAGAAAAGGTACTAGCCTGGCAGTCATTTTGTTTAAACAAGATGCTCTTCATCTTGTTTCCTCCCTTTATCTATGCATGTCTTAGTAAAGGATACAGAAATTATTATTCCATTTGAAGTTCTCCAAACCAAAGTGGTTTGTTCTTTTTGATTAAGAGAGGCACTGTTAAAGGAAAGGCTTCTTGTAGATTTGCCATGCTACTGGAAAATGGCTAATGTTCTGTGAAGCCTGTGCCAGAATATATAAGTTGATTTTAAATTTGAAAAATACGTGGTAGGGATAAACAGTAAAGACATGAATAATGGAGGATGAGGAAGGAGAAAAGATGTGGTGCTATTTTATACCTATTATATGTATTCCTGTTTATAGCTGTGTGTGTGAAGGTGTCTTAAATGGACATTTTAGTAGTTCTTATTCTTGAGGGAGTCAAAGGTATGTAGGGAATAGGTAGTGTTTGGATAGTCCAGACCATTAAGAACATATAATTGCAAACCTAAGGTAACCCAGGAAACTATACGCTTCTATTAACTACAGTCTTTTTAAAACATAGAATCATGTATGATCCAGGTTTCCACAAAATATACTTAGGCATTGGAAACTATTATGAGCAACTTAAACTATTTTGTTTATTTTCCATGTAAGCCTACTTGGAGAAAAATAGTTAACTGGAGGAACAAATAAACCCTTTTTTCTTTCTGTGTGTTGGTTTCTATCAATTTCTCCTTCCCAATATCTCTCCTTACCCTTACAGAGGTAATTAATTAAAATGAAGATATGGCAAATGGGAATCTCGGAGTAGCTGCTTAATTTTAAGTACAGTGAATTACCTAAGTGCTGTGCTAAATTTGAGCCCTTGAAGCATCAGCACTGCCAGTTTAACTGGAAACATTCATTGTTCTTAATGTAAGTCAGAGCTCACTGAAATGTGTAGAAGAGATTTGTGGCTGTTTTTTCTTTATGAGATTACTTGACTGCTTGCTTGTGTTTAAGCTGTTAGTTAGGTAAAGTATACGTACATACATGTACACACACATAGATACATGTATACATACACACATAGTTCGTAAAATAAGCTCTTGGGAAGAGCTCTTTTTGTCCCCAGTTAGAAAGGAAAATATATGGATAGTTGGCTTCCTTTTTCATTAGCTTTAGCACTGACCTTTATTGCAGTCTGCAGGCAAGATTGAAAAATTGGCACAGACAGGTTGGATATCGCCTTTTCTTTTGTGGTCTGGCAGAACTCCTAAATTGTTAGGAAATGAGACTTGACAGTTTGTGTTATTAATTGGAGAACAATCTAACCATATTATGACTGACTTCAATCTAATGCCCCACATCAATTGACTGTTGTCACCCTCCAAGGATGCATCACTTTTTTTTTTTTTTTTTTTTTTTTTTTAACGCTATCACTCAAGACTTCAGGAAATGTCATTATTCAAGGAATATAGAAAGTAGAGCCAACAAGACTTTAAAACAATTCTGTTCTCATACGGAATGTAATTTATATAATGAAGTAATACCAAAGACTGTGGTAAATGAAAAGAAGTTTGTTGGCAGATCTGACTTGGCTGCACTGAATCTGAAATAACTTGCTGGGTAACTGTTCTATTCAGTTCAGCCTACATGTTTTCTAGCTGTGACCAGTGCCGCTCTAGTTGTTGAAAGTACAAAAAGACAAGCACTGTCTCCCATATTCATGTATCAGACTTTTAGTTAAATACATTGATCGCATTTAATTCTCTGAGCCTAATTATTTCCTAAATATAACATTTATTTTGTTAGTGAAGTACAAGTATTTTTTACTGCAGTAATTTTTAAAAGCATTTGGTAGAAGTATTGTCTCTCAAGTAGTGCTTATTATCACCTCAAATAAATGGCTTGTTCTTTTTACATCTTTAGTAAGCTACAGCTGCATAGCTAGATTTAAGTTGAGGTTTGAGCTTAAAACATAAATTTGTCTTTTTTTATCATACATAAATAAATTTTCCAGTACTACAACTAAACGTTACTTAGTTTGAATTAAAATGTATTACAACTGCTTCATGAAAATAGCCTCCTGACAGCTTTTGTAAAAATTCAAATTAATGGAAGAATGAAAGTGAGACCTTAAAATTTTAATTTAGTTAAAAAGTTATTTAACTATTTAATTTAATTATTTCACACCTGGAAATTTTTATTTTCTGGTTCTCAAGAGTAGAGATTTGCTGTTAGATTTTAGACTTTTGAAAGAAAACTTCAGTGATGAAGGGTGATACTCTGTAGAATTCTTTCAAGAGCAAATCTTTAAATTGTCAGTTTTTCATTTTTTTTTTTTAAAAGGAACTAAGGGTCTGTTCCTCATGAAAAGTCTCTTTCATAGTGTTATAACTTTGATATTGGTAGCATTAAAGCCTTAGCTCTTAGCAAAGAAGCTAGTGGTACATCAGAGCTGCTCATCTCTACCTTTGGACAGTGAAAACACGGTTTTAACAACTATTCAGAGGAAGAGTGGGGGCAAATGAAGACACAGCAAGTCAGAAGAGCAGCGTGTGCCTGTTCTTCTCTGAACCCCTGCTGCTGTGGGTTTTTTATGTGTGCGAGTGGGAGTGTGGTGGCACTCTTAGTTCCCCATTTTTCTTCTGTTTGTGTGAGAACTGCGATAAGAGAGAACAGTAAATGAAGGAAGCAGGTGCTCTCCATGGATGGTAATCATTAGCCCATTTCCAGCTTTCCCTTCCCACTCATGACTTCACTCCAGCTGTCTTAGTGGTGTAGTAGCGTGGTGTAAATATTTGCATTACTTCAGTTTGCTTCCCTGTTCCACACTCAACCAGCACTGTGTGTTTCACCATACACTCCTTGGGTGGCCCCTATCGAATATCCTCTGTGGTGTAGGATCATTTGCAGTCCATTTGGCATGCTCTTTTGAACTTGATTTGGCTCATAGATGGGTTGCTGAAGAGTCCTGGCACTGGAGGATACTGCCTTCAGGAGATCTTGACTTTATTGTTCTCACCAGGTGAGATATCTTAACTATTTCTAATTCTTGGTGATGCTATAAGATTAATTTAAGGTTATCTGTTCCTTCAGCAAAGTATTTGCCATCTCCTTTGTTCCTTTTGGAAGGTCAAACTCAGACCCATCTGAACTGTAGTCTTATTTTAGTAACTTTACTATTTACCAGTCTTTACTATTTTCCTAAGAATTTATAGCATCACTTCAAAGATAATTACAAAAAAAGTTATAAATGTATGTTTTGGGCAAAAATAGAATTACAGTTAGAAATTTCAGATCCAGTGATGCCATCTTACTGATTTGTTTTCAAAAGGAAAAGTGTTTCAAAAAGAGTAAACAACAGTGTAAGCAGCCATGGAGAAGTATTAGCTTAGTACTTGGCTTTCTAAGATTGCATGCTTAAGCTCTGGTGCAGTTTAGGATTTTCTTCTTGCCCTTTTTAGTGTGCATATCCAATGCTCACAGAGAAGAGCACTGAGCAGCTCTTCTACATTCCACCGTAACTGAGACATTTGCTGTGTTGATTGAGGGCTACCAGGACAAAGAAAGGAGAATTAGAGCTTAGTGTGAAAGCTGTATATACTTGAGGAAATGGACCTGAATGTTAACATTAGGAATAAAACAAATGGAAGATCGG
>JANXJC010000078.1:18536610-18554972 GCA_027564655.1 Leptodon cayanensis
TCTTCACCCCCCCCCCCCCAAAAAAAAAAAAAAAAGAACGAGCAAGTTTTTGGGGTAGTTTTCTGTTCTCTATAAGGAGGAGAGTTCTTTTCCCTCCTTAAAATACCAACATATGGTGTATTTTGGATCACTCTTTCTCCAGTGTGATTCACCAGAATTTACCCGCTCAGGCTTATGTATGAAGTTTTGGGATTTCATTTTTGCCTCCTAGTTCCTTTGGGGTTTTGGGTGGCATTTTTTTTTCTTTTTTTTTTTTTGACTGCTTGCTCTACAGATGTCATAACTCATTTATGATAAAGCTTAAAATAAGGGGTGGGTCAAGTAACAGTAGAATGTCCTTCATGTTTTTGTGAAAAAGACATTATTTGTTGTCATAGAGCTCTTTTGTGGCTGTTCTTTTCTTTTTTTTTCTTTTTTTCTTCCTTAGCAAAAATCTTAATGCTCTTTAAAAAGAATAAAGAGGAAATGGAAATGATATTTTCATATTTTTGGGAAAAGAGAATACTATCAGATTGGTCCTCTTTTTTTTCAGAATTTCTAATAAGTTTTAATTTGAGATAGGTTAAGGATTTGATGTGATTAAACGTAACAGTTTTTCCGATGGTACCATGATTATGCAATGTTTACAGGCATATTTGTGCTTTGAGAGCTTACAGTTAATTATAGACCTGGACTGATAATTGATGCTTTTGAGACTTGGATAGGAAATGGAGAAGGAGAACAGTCATTGTAACAATGTTAAGTATGTACTATATTCATATTAAAATATAGGAGTTGTTAGAACTTACCTGAGTCAGTACACCTTTTTAATTCTAACTCTTTGTCATCTAATCTTTACACTGCTGAGACTGATGGATGAGTATTCTCAATGAGATATATCAAAACTGCTTTTCCAGCCAGTGCTTAGTAGAGAAGAAGAGGGTCTGTTGTGTATTGGAAGATGTTATGTTGGGCTTTCAGCATCTGGGTTCCCTTCTGGAACAGTCTGGGAAGGGTAGGGACAGCCAAAAAAATTAATGAATGCAAACTGAGGCACAAGAAGGGACTCATGACTCTTGCTCTTTTGATTTCTAAGGTTCAGAACTAATTAAAAATAAATAATTAAGAACCGTAAGCATCCTAGAAAACAATGTGTGTGTTTTGTGAATTTAGTCATGGGGCTTGCTGACCAGTGCTATTTGGCTCAAAGGGAGTTCAGTTTGGCTGCATTGGTATGGTTCGTAACATTGCTAGCATTTGAGTAGAGGTGTATTTTAGAAGCACATTGACAGTTAAGCTTGGTTAATGTAATCAGAGGAGCTGGTATCCACTGTGAAGCTTGCATTTCATGATTCAATACGTTTGTTTGGTGTTTTGGTTTGGTTTTTGTTTTTTTTTTTGAATAATAGTCTGTGCCTGCATAACCTACAGGAGCAATGTTTAAAGGTTCGCTTACAATGTTAGACTATATAGTAGCTGGTTCGGATCAAAAGAATGTTACACAGCTCCTACCCACAAGCATAGAAGGTATAGATCGTTCATCTGGTGCTTAGCAATTTTATGTTTTCTTTCTTCTTTTACTGCAAGTTAGTGATGTCCATTAAACCTGTTCCTGAAATTATAATTTAGCTTAAAATGAAGTTGATAGTCATAATCCAGTATGTCACTTCTCACTGAGCATCATTGTACATTTAATTCCCCTTCTAGTTTTGTTATAACTGGATGAATATTACTTAGAACACATTTCAGAAAATGAAAGACTTAACACAAACAGACAAAAGCTGTTCCCAGTCTGTATAGTTCACCTTACTCTTTCAGAAAAATTATTTGGAAAAAAAATACACATGAGATAGTTTATGCAGAAATAAGTCTCCATAGTTAGGCTAGTGTATTAAAATTTGTCAACTAAGAGAAACCAACTGACAGTATTAGTATTGGCTAGGCAGCCATGATTCTGTGATTAGAGATGTCATGTCCTTACAGGAACATCCGCTTGAATAATGATTTTGTTTGTGCTTAAAAAGCATGGGAGGACCAAGAGGAAACGGTGTAAAGGGGAAGACTGGCAATGTGCAAAATCTGAGAATGGTTTGGCAGAGCACATCTTGTCAAAATATACTTCTAATATTCTTCTAAACAAATAACACAATACCTGATAGTGTTAGACTTGTAATAGAATATTTTGGCAGGTCATTTGGTGTGGGAAAAGAACACTCTGAAGCTCCAGACACTTTGAGGAATTTTTGGCTTTCCAGAAGAGAAAGACAGATATTTGGCAAGGCTTTAAATGCTTTTTGCATGAAACAGAACAGCCTATGTTGCCTGTGGGGCAGAACAGGGAAAATGTAGCAGCATGTTTGAACACCACCACATTTGCTTTGTCTGAATATAGGATGCTATTTTAAAACATCAGAGCTTTATTACTAACTTCAACATTTCTGCAGTAATTGCACTGTTAATATCTTGTGAGTCTTATGTGTTGTTTAAAAATGTTTTTTGCCATCTATACAAGAATTTTCAAATGGCAGTCCTTGCTGTAAACACCCTCCCCCTTAGTACAGGAATAGTTTTTTTTTCTATTCTAATCTCAGTTACTTTCTTTCATTAAAGAAGAAGAATTAAACCCCTTTCATTTTCTAAGTGGCTGTTAGCTCAAGATTTACATTTAGACTGAATGCTTAATAATAATACATAAAGAGAGTAGTGTTCTTTAGACTGAAAATTTTATCTTTATTTAGAAATGAAACTATCTTTGCTGCTTATTCTCAGCAATTGACTTAAAGAATGGCTCTGGAGCAGTGTATCAAGGACCTGCAAGAAGTTCGGCTGATACCACCTTCACTCTCTCGGATGAGGATTTCATGGATGTGGTACAACAAAAGACCAACCCCCAAAAGGTAAAATCTGTGCGTCACAGACATACTCACTTGCATGGGGACACATTTGCCTTAAATCAAGCTCTGGTTCATGACTGTTTGCATTCCGAAATCCGCGACACTGGATATTTTGATGGTGCAAACAAGAGCCAGATGAGATATAAGTGCATCGTTACCTTATACTTAATTAGTCAGAAGACATGATGGAGAATTTATGCCGTCTTTATCATCTTGAGACAAAGATACCTCAAATGACATAAAGCCTGGCAGTATGAAGTCAGTTGTTTGTTTGTTTCCTGGCACTTCGCAATATAAGATTTGCAAGGTTAAGGTTTGTTGGTTGGATCATTCAGGCTGTTTTGACTGGTCCTGTTGCAGGACATTAGTATTTGTTGCAGTATTTTGATTTACTGCTACTACTGCAGCAAAGAGAAATCTCAGACAATGCATGCATGTAGATCCATTGAAACTAGTCAAAATTCACCAAAGCTAGGTAGATCTTTAAGGGAAAGAAAGATTTAAGAAAGGTACGTAATCTGGGTCTGCACTTTTAGCTTCTTGGAGTAATCAACTGCTTAAAACTACTAATTTTACTAATAAAAATGCCTTGTGTAAAAGTAAATTAAACTGTCACAAATTTAATATGTCAGCCTACAGATTAAAGCTTGAGCAAATGAAAACTTTAATTAAGCTCATCATATATCAAACAGTTCTTTTTCTTTCATCCAACACAGACATTGTTGGAGACTTTGATTGTAAAATTGGAGACGAGCGATGATGGCAAATGTTTGTTATAAGTACTACATACCACATGAGTAAAATCCTTTGTGGCCCTCTGTATATAGCAGGCATAAAGCATAAACAAACAAGATGTTGACATGTAATCTTCAGAATGTTAAAGAGCAGTGATTGCAATTCAGGAACATTATCTCTTCTTAGGCATTAGTATTTCCTTTGAGTTTCTGTGAAGTTTTTAATCTAAAGAAGCTCAAAGCTTCATCTATTAAGATTCTTTTCTGCTAGCTCTCTCTGTTCCTTATTTGAATGTATTTCAAGTTAATGGAACTATGCAAAAGCACGTTGTTTGAGAACTTTCAAAGAGCTTTCAAATTGCAAAGCCACAGTGAAGCAAAACTAGTTTTAAAAAAATACTGAGCTAGATTGAAACAGGGTATACAGCTCTTTGAAGTAGGGACAATAAAAATGTAATATACTAGCATTTCAGTGAAAATACTGGTTGATCTATGATTCTGCAAATGCGGCAAAATCTTGCTTGGTTCCTGTTTGTTGTAATCTGCTATGTATAAAGCCAGTGCATTTCTTTGGAATATACGTGTACATATATTGTGCAAGTTCCCATTTGGATTTGTTAGGAATCGAGTGAGTAGCTGACCTTTTCATTAGGCCTTTAATTTTCATTAAATGGCCTTTTCATTCCATTTTCTCATTTCATACAGAGATATATGGATATCTATAGCATAGGGAGGGGAGGACTGGGAGCTTTATTTTTGTGCCCTGTTAAGTTTTGCCATCAGCTCCTGTGAAGAAGTTTGTCTTATCCCAGGAGAAGTCCTCTCTGCTATACATAGAAAAGAAATGGAGGCCACTGAAGTTGCTTTGTATTTATGTTTTTTTCCCCTGAGTAATAGACTTCACCGTACCTGCACCCTAGATAGAAAAACTGTGATTCTGCATGCTATTAAAATTGAACTTGGATGGTTTTCTGTTAATAACCTGTAACCAATGGGCATTGCGCACTGAAGGCTTTTTCCTGAGTGCTAAACAACCACACTTATCTTTGGCTTCTTGTTTGGTTCTAGCAACTCTTTGGATTGTGGCAGGAACAGTTGAATACCGTTTTGTCCACCCCCCACCCCCCCCCTCTGCTTTTTGTAGGCGTTCTTCTCTGGTAAACTAAAAGTGAAGGGGAACATCATGCTGAGCCAGAAGTTGGAAACGATCCTGAAAGATTATGCCAAACTCTGAACTGCTTGATCATCTACCACAGCAGTGAAGAACTTCAGCAGATAGAAACTTCTAATTAGTTCAGAATGAATGATTGAAATATTTGCAGGCTACTTAACACCAATGTATTGATTCATTATACTGCTAATATACAAGCTGTTTTAATTGCTGTAGACAGAAAGTTATGAAATGAATATAACTGTTACTATTTTCCCTTTTTTGTTTCTCAGCAATGGTAGAGAATCATACTTTTCTCATTGCACATGTTTATCTAAATAAGATGTATGTAGTTCTTACAAAGATGCATATATTTCTATATTAATTCTGAAGAAAATTAAACCAATACACCTCTTTGATATCTCCTTTTGTGTGTCTGTCAGTCTTCATTTATATTGCCTTAGACAGACTGTCTAATTTCTATGAATCTAGTTGGTATGTTATTAAAATTAACATTTTTTTTTTGTCTTAAGTTCTCATGATCCCATTAAAACAACTGGAAGATGGAAGTCAGTTCCATTTATTTACATCTTGTCATTATGGTTTTTTTTCTGTACAGGAAAAAAGTTTTGAATTTTAGCTCTGCCCACCTTATTTAGACAGTCATTTTTATACGAGTTACTCATAAATTACATGGAAAGTGGTAAGCATTAATTCTTTAGGGGAAACTTCTTCATCTGAGAGGTATTACACTGCACCAAAGGCTGTCACTGTAGCCAAATTGTTTTTCATGTAGATTGATTCTCATGAAGGCCAGCATCATGGCAGCAGGGAAAGATGTAAGAGTGAATTCCTCATTTTGTACCTATGGCCAGAACTAAGGTAGCAGCTGTGGCCATATGTTTTTCTGAAGAAAGTATGCTCTTAATCACTGATTGCCACATTAACACCTGGAAATTTGATTTCACCAACGTGACCAACATTTTGTCTGCTCAGTGTCTTTTTTTTCCTCATTCAGACTTGTTCTATGTCTGCAGCAGTCATTGTTGTATCTAAGTAGGAAGTAATCATTGCTTGTACTGCCCAGCTTCTATTTGCCGAGCAACTTTGTGACAAATAGATAAAGGTGTCTTCTACTACTTTCTCTTAAGAAACTGTATGAGAAAGACAGGTTGATTTCAGCTTCGTATGTTTACGCATGCACATGCTACACCAAAAAGAATTCGTTTTCTACATATATACTTCCTGTCTATAAATTTATATATAATGCCATAACAATATGTGTATTAAGAAAAGGGAACTGTGAGGAACTAACTTTGAGTCTAGGAAAGCAATTATCAATACATCCATTTAAGAACATGGTATTTACTGTAGGTCACATGGTCTTGAAAATTCACAACAGGTGATTTTTTTTCTCAGCCCCATAGGTTGGCTGAAACCTTAAAGCACTGCTCTGCAAGGAGGGAACAGACTGGGTTTTTTTCCTCCCCTTTGGAAGTGGAAAGCAAAAATATTCAGGCAAGGGAAGTTGGTATGTTTGAAACCTGTTGCGATTTAACATGTTGGAGTTCAGTCTACTAAAGAACCTCAGTTTACTAAATGTGTTGGGTGAGGATGAAAGAATAACCCAAGAATCATATTAATTATAGG
The DNA here is from genome assembly GCA_027564655.1 of Leptodon cayanensis. Taxonomy (NCBI): domain Eukaryota; kingdom Metazoa; phylum Chordata; class Aves; order Accipitriformes; family Accipitridae; genus Leptodon; species Leptodon cayanensis. Next base: position 18,543,018 of record JANXJC010000078.1, read on the forward strand.
TACTCTTGTGATGATTTCTATCCTGCATATTTTCAGTTGAACACAAAATCTACATGCTTCAGTTGCATCCCCAATACTGGCCTTAAAAACACAGAAGATACACCCCAAAGTTATACTGATGTTTGACATATACATCCTAGACTTTAGCCTGACTTCAGCTTTTTCCTACACTATGACTTGGTCATGGGTGTTAATCGTAGGTGGAACAGATAGTCCTCCCTACTTCACTGCAAAAGGCTCTTCCTTTTGCTCTCCTTTCCCAGGCTAATTGAGCACACCTCTTAGTATTGTGATAGGCTCTTTTCTAGGAGCACAATTCAGGTGTTTAATTCTTTTATCTGCTTTGTGGCCTCAGTAGCCATTATTAATGATTTTGGCATGTTGGTTTCATCCCTACCCCAATGTATTTACCTTCAGAATGTTCTAGTTAGCTCCCGCTAACTAGTAACTTAACCTGTTACTGTTGAAGGTAAGGTCACTTTGCTATGTTGAATACATACTTGGAGTGATTTGGAGCTCTGGGGTTTTGTTTAATTCCTAGTATGTGAAAAACCTTCTGTTCGTGGTTGCTAGCTTTTAAGGGTAGTATTCTCAGAAGCAAGTGATAAAATCAAATATGTTCAGGAGAATCCACGCAAGGGAATGTTAGCCAGTTTGGTACATGATTGTTTCAGTCTGAATGATTCTCAGGTGCTTTCATCTAGAATGGTGTCATTCTGTTTTGGGGGCTTATGTTTCAAACCTGTCCATATCTCTTTCATCTGGAGAGTTTTTGGGGACCTTTTTTGTCATCCAGCCACAACAGTATCAGTATAGTGTTGCATCCATTTCCACACAGGACCTAGAGACATGCAACAGCAACACACCACATTCTTTTTTTCAGGGTAGCTGCTGCTTTGAATGTTGGTTTTTTTTTTTTGTTAGGGATAAGTGCTATTACCTTGTATTGCAAAGCCCCACTTGTTTGCCAAACATCTCAGATAGCTCTTTAGTGATATTGCTAAATTCTCTAGCAAATAAGGAGGCTTTTACAAGCATCTTAGCAGTAAAATTCTTGACGGTGCATATACTCTATTTAATTTGAAGGAGAGCAAGATTGTCTGCTGTTTATTGCCATGTATGCTTTATGGTGTTTTGATTAATTCTGTATACAAGTAAATAAGGTGCTGTGTGGACATCAGTGTAAAGTCTGGACATCAGAGTTTGTAGCAGTTGGAGGTAAGTAAGAATTCAGCTGTTTGTCTTTCTGGAATAATTGAATTAGTGCTAAACCTAGTCATGTAAACTGGTGTGATTTTTAATCATGGTACAGTATTATTTTACTTCTCTTTTTCCTTCTCCTTACATTCATTACAGTCTTCCTACTGGCTTGCGGTTATGTCCATCCTCCAAAAACTGAATTGCAGTTCCACTGACTATGTCCTCTTCAGTCATTTGTGGTTCCTCTATAGCAGGAGAGCAGTAATAATGGGTGGGGAAAGTTATATAAGCTTTCTGTCTATTCATGTTGGCTTCAGAGAAGCCTGTGCTGAATTTTATGCTTTATAGTCACTGGAATTGTTCTTAATTAGTTTCTTTCAGAGGAGTTCAATATGCCTTCCAGCTGTCGTCAATAATTACAGATAACAGCTCTTTGGATGTTGACAAGTGCATTCATGATCAGAGGATATTAAAACAAGTAAAATGGGGGAGGAGTGGAGGTATGAGAAGAGGTAAATTTGAGCAACTTCAGACAGAAAAGCTTACATGCTATCTCCTCTAGGGCTTATTCCCACCTCCCTGCAAGCACCACAGTCCTAACAGTTATTTGTATTCTAGTCTGTTGGGCTGTGCTACTTGTAAAAACCACTGTTCTTCATTGCTCAGGAGTCACCTTGATAAATTAAAATGCTTTGTAAAATGGAAGAATTCAGTGGTATAACAAATAAAGTATTCTAAGCTGGATAAATAAACATTTTTAAAGAGTTTATTGTACTTCATTTTTTTTTAAATAAGGCTCTCTAATATAATGCAATATACCCTGACAGAGGTCAATGTCACTGAAATTATATCTTCTATTACGCTTTACAAGCCATAGGGACAGAGCAGCATTCGGAGAATGATGACTTTGTCTTTACATAACATTGCCTCCCTCTAGTGTGAACAAAGATCTGTGTAAAGAAAGGATAAGTCTCATTGCAGTGTTTTCTTTCTGATCATAATCTTTGAAAGGGCAAAGGGAGAAAGGAAATACTAATATCTCCCAATTCCTGCAATGTTTTTTCTTCTACTTCAGTTGGTGCAGATATCTTTCTACCCTCATGTGAATGAGTTCTGCATGAGGATTCTTCTGCAGTAGAAATTCCTTCCTTTAGGCCGTTGGCTGTATTTTCAGCAGACTGAGCTAGACAGCATCGGACGTCAGTAGATCTGAAGTCAATTAGGAAAAATATAGTAGGCTATGAATGTGGTTGCATGTATATGACTTCTAGATTACCCTCATCGTACAATTCAAATGTGTCATCTGTCTAAAAACCAGTGCATTGACATGATAGGATCTTAGATCAGTGGATAGGCTGAGCTCTGTAAGAGGTGGATCTCTTTGTGTCTCTCACTGTCAAAGTTCCCATAGTCTGCTAAATTAACTTGGATGTTTTAAGGTCACTGTGTCTCAAAGCTAGAACCAAGCAAGGTACAATAATATGTAAAGTTGTCCAAATTATATCATGTAATGTCTATGCATCTTGCTAAGAGCCATGTTAGAACATTATTCCTCTTATGCCTTTGATGCCTTTGATGATGATGATGAGTGCCTTTTTTCACTAGAATTAATACTATTTCAATCAAAAATGGGCATCTCCTAAGCTGAAACAATTGAGAATACCCAAATTTAAAGAAATACCTGATTTATATTAAGGTTAAACTTTTTAAGATCTCTAGTTATAGAAGCATATAATCTCATACAATCTTAAAACATTTTTTTAAAACTTTCAGCAAGTCACTGTACTGAATTCATCATCTTTTTTAACCTATACTTCCTCTTTCCCCTTCCTTACCTATGCCCTCTCCCATTTTTCCAGTTCTTTTGTGAAGGCATGTCAGGAGGAGCACAAGCATAGGTTAGTGTAGCAATGTCGCTAGTTTATGAAGACTTGGATTTGGAATGGGAAAGAGCAGTCTATTGTGACACCTAGATTTTGTCTAGGATCTTGCTCAACGTTGAGCCAGAACAGAAATGAAGCTGCCAGAAAAGTCTTCCAGTTGCGTTTCCAGGACTTCTGTGAACTAAGTAAAAAATGGAATAAGTAGATAAAAGTTTGTGTTTCTATCCAAGTTTCTATCTGCAGCCCACTCAGAAAAGCAATGACAATGGATTGCTGAGGTTTGATTGCATCCTCTAACTTTACCCCAAAATTTTCCTGTTTCTGCAGGATTAGGGGGAAAAAAAAAAGAAAAGGATGAATTAATTTCATACTAGAGTGTAAGAGCCTACAATCTGGTTAGTGTTTCCAATGTTATTACGACAGCCGGTTCCCATAGAAAATAGAAATTGAATTGCTGCTTACATCAATCAACATGCCTAGGTTAAATCTCAAAGCACTATACGAGTATTTTTCTCTGACATTGCTTTTTTGTGTACTGTTCTTTACTTGTATTAGTCTCTCCACCGAGTTAAAGTGCATGAGATTCATGAAGCTGCCCGACCTTTTCATGAAGCTGCCTGACCCTCCTGTTTTCTGCTCCCCTGTGTCTGTTTCTTTTCTGGTCAAAACTGGTCTGTGCTCTGCACAGCTCAGCCTTCTGCTGTGTGAAACTCGGCCTGATTTTTATGAACAATGGGTAATGCAATTCTGGGTATCTGCTGTAACCTTATCAGAGCTCATAATAGCTATGGTGCTGAGAGCATTGTAATCCTGTTAGAAAACAGATGTTAAAAGGTAGCAGAGTTTCTGACTGAATGTAATACATGTGGGTTTTTAGGTGTTTCTTTTTTTATAAAGATAAAATGAGGCCACCTGAGGACTATATCAGGGAAAATATAACCTTCCTAGCTCAAAACATATTTTAAATGAATTTGTGTTTATTTGGTTCTTCAGTGCTGTTTTTCACGTATGTGACCAACCACAGCAGGATACACCATAAATGTACAAAAGAAGAAGAAAAAAGAACAAAAATACACCTGTCTGTTATTTTTCATTTTCTGAGGAAAACAAAAATTTTAAATGAGGAAGCATCTTCCTTGGGTGGTTGGTGACCCACATCACCAATTCAGTTGGGTTAAGCAAATGCCCAGAAGTCATCTATCTGTGAGGCTGGTAATGGTCAACACTGACTAAGCTCCAGTTTGACTTTAGGAAATTTCTTTTGATAGATGATCGTATTCACATCTGAAATAAAATCAAACATCTGATCACTTGCAGTCATTCAAAGTTAGCATGGGGTTTTGGGGGGGTCTGTTTTGTTTTCAAAAGAGGTCTTTATCTGTGTGCCTTTTGCAACTTCAAGCTTGGTGATTAATTCCAGGCCACTTAATGAGTCTGCAATTTCAGTAGTTTTCATGGTCAGCCTAAAAGCAGAGGCCAATGTTGTTTATTATCAAAATACCTTATTTTGAAAGGAGATACTAATTTACAGTCAGAATGGCATGCTTTTATTTAATTTTTCAGTATTCCAAAAGGACTGGTGAAACCGCTCTTCAGAGGTCGAGCGCTCTGCTAAACAACTGCCTGCTTGATGATGTGAGATCATATGATGGCCTCTTGCTATTTCCTAGCAGGCTTGTGGTTAGTGAAGGAATTCTTATGGTTATTTATGGCAGTTCCCACAAGCATAGTGGCCAGGCCTACTACGCTAGGCTTTGAGAGTCTGCAGCACACAGGTATTTGGGAAAACTTTCTAATGAAGATCAGGGAGACCTAAGAAAAATTAACTTTTTTTTTTTTTCCCATAGAACAGAGCCACAGGTAGCTTTGGACTCAGAAGATTGTAATAAAATATATGTAAATGTGTTTCAACTTTTTAGAGCTTTTTGCAAAGCTCCGCCAGTTAAGTGTGCTGCCACATGCTAGTTAGTCATTTTTTAAAGTGCCTTCTCAATGTCAGAAGTCTTTAAGGAGCTTTTGTGGTTACTGGGATTTTGTAGTTAGGGGAAAAATTACATAAAACATTGTTTTCTTGGGCTGATACAAATAGTATTTTAAGTAGACCAACATGGAGACATTAACCCATAACGAGCTGGGGAGAGCAGTACTCCCACGCAGTTTGCTCTTGCCAAATCATTCCCCCTCAGAAGAGGCCAAAAATGAAAGCAGTAGTGGGGTTCTAGGTTTTGAAACACTGCTAGGTGGTAGGTGTAGAGTCTGTTCTTTACATATAAATTTAACCATCATGAAAACAGAGTCTGGCTGTAAATATCTTTACTGTTCTCTGTACTCTAAGAGTTTTAACATGTATATTTAATGGAACACTCTGTCACTCTGTTGCTAGATGATTGACAGAGACAACAATCAAAAGACATGCTACATTACAGCTTTTTCACTTATTTTTAAGTAATTCCTGAAGGAACCAGGCTGTACTTTAATGGTGTAGTCACTGCTTTGGTTGCCTTGGAGTTGTTTTATGAAGAGCAAATAAAAGCAGACCACAAAAGATCATCATGACTCTTAATGAATTTGCACATGACTGATAATGGACTGAAGAAATGTTTGTCTTAAAACCAGCTGTGTGGTTTCTGGCCTCTCAGTCCTGCTCCCCAAGAGGACTTTGCGCAGACAGTGCTTTCTGCAGGCATGCTTGGGAGCGGAGAGCCTGACTCCAGCCAGACTGGAGTGTAACCCTGGATACTGAAATTATAGAGTTAATAAAAACACTGGTTTTGGAATACACTGCCATTTTCCTCGCAATATATCTCAACCAGTTCCTCAGTGTTCTGCAGGTAGTAATTACTTGTGTCTCTCCCTCCCACCAGAGATAATGACTTCCCGTGTTTGTTACTAGCACTTTATGCTCTGGTAGTGCCAGTCACCATTCTGCTTCAAGTGCTCTAACTATTGTGGTTGCATTAACTCAGAATAATTATTCATGTTCTGCATTTAACTCGAAATTACTCCTGGTTTGTATGTGAAATAGCAAAATGTGCTGGGACATATTTCTGGCTTTTACTACAGATATCGGTTGGCTAATGCAAAGTTTCTAGTAACCTGAGCTGCTAAATGCTGGTTAATTTCATATTTTGATCTCTTCTTTGTCCTTTTTCACAGGTAGTTGTCCTATGTTACATGCAACAAATAAGAAAATCTTATTTTTAGGGAAAAGTCATCTATGAATTTTATCAATTCTAACTACATTTTGCAGCAGACCTTAGCACATGCCTTTTATAAAAATTGAAAGCTCTCACTGAAAAAAAAAAGATGCTATCCATACACTGTGTCAACATAGTAGTTTCACTAGTCCTTTGTGTCCCTGACTGTGGATTGTGTTTTCAGACGTGCTGCATATGCATTCTAGCCTTCTTCATTTTACTGTCAGTAGCTGTGTCTTCCTGAGAGCAGCTTTGCTATGTTTCCTGCCTGTAATTAGTGATTTCAGCAGACATAGAAATTGTTCTGTTTGGTTTCTTCTTCATAATGGTAGTTTGAAACTTCTAATGCTTCTTGCTTGGATTTTTAGCATTTATATGGGCTTTTAAGGTTATTTCGGAGCAAGACAAATGTATCAAGTAGCTGAGGTCACCATGGCAGTAGAAACTGCACTTTGAGAAACACCAATTTAAAACTTCTCAGGTGACAAATAAATCTGTAAGGTAATTCGTATTTAGTGAAATTCTGCTGATATGAAGATGGGCATGGATGTTATGAGTAATTAATAAATTCAGTGCTATAAATAATGCTTGGTTTGCTCATCACAAACCCTGTATCATCACTCTAACTCCAAGCAACAAGGCACCTTTAAACAATCTATTGTTTTTCTTTTTTGTGGTCATGAAGGAATATGCAAATGCATACACAGTTTGAAATTCTGATTAGATTAGCAAGCATTGTTATGTAGACTGGAATTAATTAAACACTACATTAACTTTGTGCACACCCTGCATCTTGAAACTGCCGATTCCTCCTTTGACGCTTATAATATGAAGAAGTGGCATTCAAATATATATAAAGAGTCCTGATAATCTCAGATGGCGGTCTCCAATTTAGGCTGCTAGTTAAAACCCATTCTGGTTCATCAGTTCAACGATCTGAGAGCTCCTCTGGGCCTATGAGGCAAGGGGAAGGAGCTGGCAGGAAGGAGGGTGTACTCTTCCAACAAACAAAGCTGGAATTTTAGTTGTTTCAGACACAGATTTATTGTCCATGGGAAATTAAGTGCCTCTGCTTCGGTCCTACCACAGTTTCGTGATGTATGGAAAGCAACAAATACATTGCTTAAACTTTCGAGTTCCATGTGGTAAAAAACACCACAAAAGTATTCTAAGATGTAGATCTTTCAGATGGACATACATCTCAATGCTGCCTTGTGTGTAACTGCTTGTTTACATTTAAATGAAGGTGGAAAATGTGTTGCTTGTCAAGAAATGTTTATGTCTTGTGCAATTTGAATATCAGTGTTGTTTTCATGGTATTCTCTGTGGCCAGATAATGAAACAATGTTCTGATAAAACCAAAATTGCAGGCACATTACTACCTGTCATTACCCATGAAAAACCTGTTATGTGAAGGTAATGTTCTGTAATCCAAAATGAGGCAAAAGCCAGAAACTCCAGGTAGCCTGTCTAATTAGCACAGCAAGTGGTTAAGCACAGTAGGACTGGTCAGCAGTATAAATCATTAATATAGACGGAGCGTTTTAGCAATATTATTTAGCTACAAGGATAATTGAAGTTTTAAAGGGTCATCAAATCTTATGTTTCTCTGTGTACTCTATTATGAGCATAATTGCTTTCATTGATTGCTAGTACTCTTAAAAAACAAGTGGAGTGATGCTAATCAATCATTTCAGGGAACCAGAAGAATAGGCTCTGATAGTAAGTTCCTTGAAAGCCAGACAGGAAGGAGAATGAAATCATCAACAGTTCTGTAGAGTGCTTCTTACAGATTCATAGGTGAATATTAACTCCATTCTGGGAATACAGTCAGATGGAAAACTTTCATTGGGAGGCTCAACCATCAGTATCTTTTTCTAGTACTTCTATATGTGATTATGGCAAATTTCATTTTCATTCAAACACAGCAATAAAAAAGTTTAAGAAGAGAAAAAAAAGTGGCAGATGCATACCTCTTAACTTGAGGCAATTAAACCACAATATTTGTTGTTTTTCTAGGCTAAAGTTACTACTGGATAAAACAGTTATTTTGCATCCTAAATTTTCTACAGTATTTGGTTTCAGAAGACCTTAAAAAGGAGTGGTGTCTAGGTTTTTTTGGTGGATTTTTTTAAAAGATTTTGCGTGGGGATGGTGGTTTTGATTTGGTACTGATATCTTCCTTGGACAGTACTTGCCCAGTAGTCATCTACCTGCTGGTATTGTTTGCATAGCCTCCATTTTCATAACTTTTAAACTCATCAGAATAATGGACAAATTTGGCACACAGAAGCTACCTGACTTTCTCAGGGACATGTAAGAGTAGTCTAAAGGTACCCAAACCAGAACTGTGTAAGAATTCGTCTTTTATAAGTCTGAGGGTATGTAATAACTTCTCTAAAACTGGGTATAGAACATCTGAAAGTATCAGGAATGCTTGGACTGGAATTTCTTTCTAATAATGAAAAAATAGATTTTGGTTCCAATACTGTGTTTCTTCATTCATTATTCTGATCTTCTTTGTTGCATTAATAATGCTTTCTTAAATATTTAAAATATTTTCCCAATATGCTGATGAGAGTCCCCTGAATGTCTCTTTAAAGTCATGCATAGACATCTGTCACAGAAGAACTAATTTTAAAAAGAATCTGCAGCAGCAGAATAAGTGAAATCTGAGGGAAGTATTATAAATCATTAATAATGTAAGTACATTAAGTATCCTCTAACAGCTAAATGGAAATTCTCTTGTTAGGCATGAATGTAGTGTTTATTTAGCAAAGACAAAGATGATAACTACATTGTTGGAAAGACTAATTTGTTAACAATTCTAGAGTAATTTAAATGATAGATCAATTTGCAAAAATCTACATGTATTAGTCAAGATGACTGGTTTGTCTTGGTGCCAAAGAGCCCCAGGATTTCTTCCTGCTGCACGTATAATTGTTGGATTCTTCTCTCTCAAGTGGTATTATAGGTGCCATGCGTAGGCGATAATGACAACTTGTTCCCTTTGTCAGTTTCTCACTGAAGCAGCCATCGATTATTATTTTCATTTTACAGCTGAACCCAGAGTGTTAAAATGGTGCACTGAGATGTGCACATTATGTAAATTTTACCTGGATCTTGTGAAGTCCCCCTGTATATCAGCAGGAAATTCAACAATTCTCCAGAAATTCACTGTTCTCCAGATTTTAGTGAACAGTAGTAGTGCACTGCCACCATCTGCATTCACACGAGGCAAATAAAATTTAGATAATCTGATTGAACTGGAGCTGGCACATTGCTGAGCTCAGAAAAATTCCCTGTTAGATCTTGGCAAAATTTGAGTAGCCTCAGCTTATATGCTTTGTGAGTCAGAGGGAAGATTTTCACTTTTATAGTGTCTTTTATAAAGTCTGTGGCATTTCTGTCTTGTCTTCTTAGGCATCTGGTTTTGCCTACTTAAGATTCAGTGCCTGTATGAGAGAAATCTGCTGATAACCAGTCTATAATTTTATTGCACTAAATTGAGTGAGGTAGAAGCTGCATTGGGAATGAGTAATCTTGCCCTGAAAACAAACATACAACCTTACACTTTTTCAAATATCCTCCGTTAATAACAAGATTCCTTTCTGTTGCAGAATTGTGAATGTCTTACTAAAGACATATGGTATCAAACCCCACGGTGTCTTAATCTCCAGAGCAGTACTGGATATTCTCTTCCCTTTTATCTCCTAACTGGGAGAACTTGAGATATGGCCTTTTTATTCCTAGAGTGAACACTGCAAATCATGTATCTGGTGCTTTATTCCGAGGAAGCTATGCCAATAAGCTCTGGGGGTATCTTACCAACATTTAACATTGCCCTTTTGAAGTGATATTTATTCTTTCTGATAAGGGAAATAATGGTGCACTTTTTTGACCTGCTGAGGTGTTTCCAGAGCAAAATCTAGGTTGGTAATTCTCAGATTTATGAAGCTGCAAGTAACCTTTTGAATAATTACTTTTCTCATTGATGTATCTTGATAGAAGATTTCTCTCATCATGATAAAAGCCAAGGATTAAGAATTGTGTTGATGACTTTAAAGTCACTGAAAGTTCATGGCTCCCAGAGGTCTGTAGTGAGCCAGCACTTCAAATTAAGAAGGAGAGAGAAATCCAAATTTGGATCAAATTAGGAAACCCCAAAAATAAACTAGATGAGGATACAATAATATGAGCTGTCATGAGATGGTGTTTAGTTGGCAGGTACAGCTACAACATATTGGTTCTATCTGTACAGTGCTATTCTTCTAACATGACAAGTATTAATAATCCCTGACTCCAGTAACATCCATTTAATTGACTTATGTGTTGAGCAAATGGAAACAATCAAGTTAAAACTGTTGTGTGGCTTTGTGGTAACAATATCTGTGCTATTATCATCCTCTGCTTTGCTATAATCACATTTACTAAAGGCACTACATTTCCCATAGCTAACCATATCAGAGGATAGAGAAATGGTTACATTTTGCCATCTTTGCTTCAAAGTGATGTATAGAACATTACTGTTGTGTTAACTGTTAAATTACTTGAATCATCACTGCTTGAAAGAAAAGGTGCTTATCTGAAGGAGTAAGAAACCATGAAAATTATATGCTGTGTTTTAATGCCTTTCCCCTTCGTATTTGAAATACTTCCATTAGGGAATTGTATTTTTCATCTGAAGTATTACTGAACCTGCACCCTGGCTGGTCATGATGAACATTTCTCTACCGAACAAGGTTAGACGTGACTGTGTGTCACGGACTGAGTGGTGTGATTAAAATATACCTGTCCAAGCTCCTAACGACTAAGGGAAAATCTTCTGCTTTTGGTTTTGGAGAATGGATATGATTCATCACTGCTGTGAAGATCCAAGCAGCCATGAAGAAGACCTTAAAGTCTTTAGATGATAGGCATATTTTTATTGCAGTATTATGCATGCTTTTCTACTCTGTCATTTCAAAACTTTTGTGTAATAGATCTATATTCAATGCAGGATTTTTTTAAACCATTAGGTCATATAAAATGATGATCTTTATGGATGAATCATTTCCAAATGCAAAGAGATATTTCCAGTGTCTCTGCACTACTTTGGTGAAAGATTTGGAAGCCATTAGAAGTATTTTTTTGACATATTGATCTGGATTATGAATCAATTTGTTCAGTGGCTCTTTTTCAGCATTTTATTAATGTGTTTGCATTCTTTATATGAACAAAATCGTAGAATCAGAATCATTTAGTCTGGAAAAGACCCTTAAGATCATCAAGTCCAACCGCAAACCTAATACTGCCAAGTCTACTGCTAAACCATGTCCCTAAGTGCCACATCTACACATCTTTTAAATACCTCCAGGGATGGTGACTCAACCACTGCCCTGTGCAGCCTGTTCCAGTGCTTGACAACCCTTTGCATGAAGAAATTTTTCCTAATATCCAATCTAAACCTCCCCTGGTGCAACTTGGGGCTGTTTCTTCTCATCCTATTGCTTGTTAGTTAGGAGAAGATACCAGCACCCACCTCACTACAACCCCCCTTCAGGTAGTTGTAGAGAACGATAAGGTCCCCCTTCAGCCTCCTTTTCTCCAGACTAAACGGCCCCAGCTCCCTCAGCCGCTCCTCATCAGACTTGTGCTCCAGGCCCCTCACCAGCTTGGTTGCCCTTCTCTGGACA